>OZ010737.1:21601019-22106019 GCA_963932295.1 Tipula lateralis
TATTTTAGCTAAGTTTTGTTGTTTAATGACACAATACTATAGATTAACCGTAATTCAATTATAGATGTGATCCTATTTATCCTTTCATAAGCTCTTATCTCAGATCTCAAGTGGTATTTATTATGAGCCCGTTATACGAACTCCATGAGTACGCTTGTAAAAGTTATGATGATAGATAATGTTGGCAATAGATTCAAATAATTACAGATATAAATCTTAACTAAAGGTCAAGCTATATAAATATTTGTAAAGTATGTACTTATTTTTTGCCATCAGCAATGGAGCAAAGATACCATAACATGTACCGTTAAGCGTTTCAAATATCTACAAACATATACATACTTTCTTTGTATTTACTGAATAATTTGTACTTATTATTCCGAATGATTCATTCGGTATAATTAATTCAAAAGTTTAAAATACAAAAATCACAAAGCTATTGAGGATTTTGCGTAGAATTACGATACGTCCTAATGAATGAATACATTTATCTACTTGCTGGTCGACTACAAAAGCACGTATATGTCTTAATTTAAAAAATTTGTTTGGATAAATCGTCAATAAGTTTCAATGTTAATCACTTATATTTGCATCTTTGTCAAGGTAAAACTACAAAATAGATAAGTTCACTAAATATTTAATGTTTTTTCCGTATGACAAGAAATTATGTAACACATTATAATGTAAGTGCATTCAAAACTTAACTACCTTGTTGTTGTAATATAATATTGTTGTTGTAATATATAATAAAATATGAGTATTAAAAGAATAAGTACATTTTCTTATTTGTTGTAATCTTATATAACAATGACTTTTATACATTAACTTTTTAACTATTTAATTTACTCACTGAAAATCACATATAGTCTACGGGTTTTCTAGACTCTTTTGCATTGCATAGTCCGGACCGAGCTTCTCATGCTATACAACTGTCTATCTATCTGTTAAACGCCTAAGTGCGGCCTTAACGTACCAAGAGCGGAGCTGTCCATGGCATCCAAGAATGAACCGTTTCAATGATTGCATTGCCATTCTTCGAGGATCGGATCATTCTTGTAGTAGCTTCCGTTCGTGAAAGATCTGCACTATGTTGCAAGATATCTCGACGGTCTAGTTAAAAGATCAACTTGAGTCACTTCGGCAACAATAAGGCAGCGACTTAGACACTGTCCGGTGCGCACATATGGCTCTCTTCCGATACTTTTCTATCCTGATCACACCAACCCACATTTCTAATCCATACAAAAATTCAGATTTAGTGTTTTTCAAAAGCAGTCTTCGCTTGCTCGCGCAAGTTCCTCTTATGTTACCGGTTACGCATCAGCCTAGTGATTGAATCTGTACTATAGTAGTTTCTGTATCGCTTGTATTGCGGATATGCTTCCAATATGTCAATCTATTGTCTAAAATTAATCTAAGATATCTCATCGTGCATTTCTTTAGAATATTTCTCTAATAGTCATATAGGGATGCTTTTCGGTATTCTTTCTTTATAAATATGACAATCTCTGTTGTTGCGATTGCCAGTTGTAATCCATGTTTTTTCATCCAGGTGTTCATCTTCCTCATAACCTCAATGAAGGTTATGAGGAGAGAACTATAACGTCTTCTGGCGTATTAAGTTTTAAAAGGCTGTCACAATATGTTTCAGGGGTCTGCTCCGAAAATTGATCTTTGTGCTACTCGAGTAATCTTCTCTACCTTTTCCCCACCGGAACTATCATATAACAGACGTCGATTACTCAAATAGCTACGCATCATAGTATCTGGAAGTTTCGTTGAAGTGCTATTAATATTATACAACCAGGTTTAGACACATAAAACCATTTTATAACGAGAACAGTTAAATTTCACGTTATATAGACCAACGCCGATCTTGCCATCATCTTACTAAGTATAAGTTCATCTCTCATTACTCACGAAAATAGTGTGGGAGAGGATATCATAAGGTTCACCCTGCAACTATGCCGATCCGGCTTTATATCTTCTACGCCCACTTAAGCAGATAAGCTCAAATTGGACAGTGTGTTGATCAGACCCGTTTTCATGTATGTGAGAGTTGTGAGAGTTGGACCTTGACACATGAGTACGAAAGATCGTCTCTAACAATCGAGAGATTATGTGTCCGACCCAAAACAATCTTTAAAGAAAGAACTGTCTTACGGTAGGCGAGGAGAGTGATCTGGCATCTTCTAATTGTTAACAATAATTAGAGCTGGCTCGTAATCAAAACCGATGGAGTAAGACTGTTGACAAGGTACGTGCCATGATGATAAGATTTTCGAATATACTATAATTTTTGTCATTGAAAATCGAAGGGCATACTATTGACTTTCTTTTAATTTATTGTTGACCATACCTAACGCTTATTATGTACATGTAAATATCGTATTGACAACCTTTGCATATATTCAAACTGTTAATTAAATTAAAAAAATCATCCTTCGCATTTCTAAGTGATTCTTGTAATCTTCACTATGAGGCCGTATAGTTAAGTACGATCATGTGTTTTAATTTTCTAGGTCAATTTTGGTCGCAATCTAACAAATAATGTTAAAAAATATATACTAAGTGATTTAGCAATATGTCTTATAAAAATGTTTACCAGCGTGAAAAAATTTCCGTATATATAAACAAAACATAATGTACAAACAGTACATAAGGAACATAACTACGAACAATACTCTATATTTAAATAATAATTGTTAATATAATATAAATAATTTGAATAGTAAATATATTACGAAACTGTGGTAATTATACGATCCGCCCGTCCAAATAAGTATTCCACCCATACCTTACAAACAAAATTGTAATTATCTAGAGTATTTGAATTTAAGAATCATATACCTTAATTATACGAAAATTTAAGTTTTTGTTTCACCTCAACTTACAACGATATAAAAAACTTAAAAGAAATAAAGAAAGAAATTAAGGTAAACCCGTTTTTAATGAGTAAAGTGAAAGAATTAGATTAATTGTAATCAAAAATCTTTATTATATACGAACGAGCATGCATACATGCATATGTCAGCTGAAATCTAGGCCATTTAGTTAGTTTTGGGTAATATTATTTGTCGTAACAATTTCAATCATAAAGAAAGATTGTATGATATAGAGTGAAAGATTTATTTAAGATATAATACTTGTATATGGTATATATTATCGATTCAATGCTTATAGTGTAATTAGCGTATTGATAGCTTTTTAAATCTAATTTTTAAAAAGTAAACAACCTTTCTAACTTATATGTTAAGCTAATTTATTTATACACGTCATAACCACAAATCGATGACGGTTTTACTCATCAAACTATTTGTATCTATGCTAGGTTTCTCAAACTGAGTAAGACTATGCTGGTTTGTTGCAACTAATTATGGATTCCGGAGTGTTGTTTGAATTGTAGACCATTAGAACACACATCTGAAATTGTGACAAGCGTCAGATGAACGAATAAAATAGGTCACATTCATTGTTTTAATAAAAACAGTGAAACGCTCTTCTTTCATGTCAGTACTACCGATTGGTTATGCAATGTGTTCTACGTAAATCAGGCATATAGCCGTTTGTCCTCGATTTGACTATGTAATGGCTTCAAATAAATAAGCCAAACGGCGAAAGAAACACAGACATATAGTTTTAGTTTACTTATACTTAACATAAAATTATCCCTATCAAGTGTAAAAATTGCTTCGTCTTTCCTTTTAGCACCTCAATTTTAACACAAATATTCTTATCGTAAGTAAAGTTTAGAATTCAGCTGTATCTCTATATATTTTTTAACTGGTTTTTTCCGGCTATTGTTGGCCCGTACGGTGTCAATAATCTGACTCCGTCGATTTTAATTGCGAGTCAGCTATTTACATTGTTGTAAACAATAAGAAACTACCAGAACTCACATCTATACATGAAACAGAATCGGGGACCGCGCATCTCCTTGTCGAACACAAGAACTAATTACAAAAGTTCTCGGTGGCCTGTTTTCAAACTTGACCCATCATTGTGACTGCATATTATTATCATTTAACGCCGTTTACGTATTTGTTTGGTATTCCTAAATATTCAAGCGCATACGATAATTTCTCTCGATTGATCGGGTCATATATAGGATTGCTGTAAATCTAGAAATACCGGTGTAGAAATCTACGTTAATTCATTTCCAAATAGATGTTTGCAATTGGATGTTTTTATGAGGAAAGAATATACTTGCCATTTTGACATTATTAGCAATCGCAAAGTACATCATTCTCTCTCCATTCTCGGTCGCAGTATCGTGTCGGGAGAACGAACTTATAATATTACATAAGTCTATCTGATTTCTGGCAGCTCCAACGGCACCAATCATCAATCTGACATCGTGTTCTGGTAATATTATCCAAATTATTATAAAATGAGTTTTAATCCTGGGGTTGTCTTATATCAGTAGGCGCATGTACACAGATAATCAACAATTGGCAAGCGAAGCGCAACATAGTCTCTTTTACATGTCCAATTAAGAAATCATACCCTCTTAATCTCGTGTTATTTTGGCGGTATCCGACTTTATTTTGTTGACATTTTTAACACTTCAAGTTTTTACGAGTGCGGGTTGAAAACCCAGCGATCCAACCAGATTTAGCCGCCTCCTACGACAAGCTCTCACTACTGTGGTGGTATTCTATGGATTTTATGTTTTGATCGAAATAAAGCGTTTACATAACTATATATAGAGGTTGTTAGAATGTTCCTGAAGTTCACAGCTTGAGATCTTATCGTAAATTGGTAAAACATTGTGCCATCGTGAGTGAAAATTGTTGCATTGTGTCATAATTGGTAATAAAAATGATTTTAACTAAATTAACAAGTTTTTATGAAATTCATTTATATTCAAATATGTCTTAGATTTAAGATGTCGTAAAAATGATAAATTAAATAAACTCGACCATCCGTGTTAATTTGTTAATTAGCCAAAAACTATATTAGAAATTAATTTATTACACATACTTGAAGAATTTTGAAATATATTATGCGTAGATTTCATTTGGAAGTTGCATTTTTAGGTTAAATAGCTTGACTTAAGAAATTATTTAATCTTTGTGACATGTATTTTGAAATAGAATTTTTATCAGTATAGGGCTAGCTTACTTAAGTAGTAGGTTTAAATCACAGTACATGGTTAATAAAAAATAAACGCTTATTGGGCTCAACCGGGAGTTGAACCCGGGACCTCTCGCACCCGAAGCGAGAATCATACCACTAGACCATTGAGCCGCTTATTGGGCAATAGAATAAACGTTATCTAGTTCGAATGAGGTCAGATTTAACATCCTTTCTCGTTCCTGTCTCGTTATTTAGATTTATACCAAAAGAGGTTACTTCAAGTGTGTCATAACTTTGATTAACTACTTTTTAAAAATACAAATTAGTTAAATTCTTAGAACTGAAAATCATCCTATGATGTACGTATTCCAATATAATAGCAATCACATAACTGATAAACGTCTTGGATTTACGTCTTAAATACATATTATATAAATGTTATGAAGGTGTAATTATTTACAAGAAGTCAGAGGGCAAGAGATAATACTTTTGTTAAACGTGTAAGTTTGACTGAAAATTTTAAACAATAAAGACTTGTATAAAGATTAACAAGCGCGTTTTACTTATTTATTTTAACATGGATCAAAGATATGTATATCCAAAGATAGTTATGTTATTAATATGTAAAATACAACACTTTAGGTTATAACATTATATAAGCTTATTTCATAAGACTTTATTTGACCATTTTGTTGAACCTCAAATGTAAACAAGCTTATAACAAAATTATATGTAAATAAATATGCATTTGGTCTCTAAATAAATACATTTATTGCCACCTTGGCAAAGATCATATACATAATATATTAAGAGATTAATTTTGAATAATATTAATGGCGCCTGTTTAAATAAATTATTTTTATAAATAAATTATTATTGTAAAATTTCATATATCGCTATTGATTTGTATTAACAAAGTTGTGGTATCTCGTTGTTCCTCAAACTTGAGTGTCCAGATGGACACTTTTCTTCTAAAGAGCTTCAAAAGAGCATAAATTGAATGATGACTATATATTATACATATACTTGAATTATGACTAGAACAATCGAAGTACACTAAACACTATACAGCAAAACCGGTAGAGCAGTGCTAATACTCTTTATTCTTTGTATGATTTACTTGGATTCCAGTCGTTAATAACGTTAATTGGTGGACCACCCGAGCAACTTGCCATTTTCAACGTCACTGTAACAAAGAAAATTTGTAGCTAGTTGAAGTATATTAGTAGTGCATGCTAGTTTCTTATACAATCCCACTTTAACATTCTAAATAACTTACAACCACATTAAATTAATATTAAAATTCGAAATGTGGAAAGTACTGATAAATCGTAAAACTTCCAAAATTTTCTTTTTTTTTTTAAATGCGCTAGACATATAATTAAAGCGCGCGATATTTTTACGATCGTCATTAATACAACGATTTCAAGACATACATTATTGTTGCGACAAGAATTGAACCAGTTAATTTAGAGAAATAAAAGCTTTTCGTTTAACGTTTTTTTGCGCATTTGTATGTAGGTATGCAGGTGAAATTGACTGCATATCGAAGAAAATATAGTTTTGTACAATCTAATAGGTTTCTTCTCGTACACATATATGTACAACGAGTGTTATACAATATTTTTGTATGCATGTTATATTTATGAGACATACTTTTTCTGCCCAAACAGAAAATTTCTATCTCAATGATTAAGAGATATTTTCTTAAGAAATTTTTTCTAATACAACGGTAGGTGTGCCAAAAGAAAAATATATAATAACAGTATTATGTCAAGTGTAATGTAAGATCATTTTTTGAATGTAATTATATAATGCTGGTCGGTTTCGCAATATTTTATTATACTTAATCATTAATATTGTAGAATGAGGAAGTTTTTGTTTACATTTTCGGTTTTTCTAAATCTGTACTGGTGCTTGAATTTAGAAAGTCTCAACTGTACATACACATATGAGGTTTAAAAATTATTTAAGATAATTTACTTGTTAATTTAATGACTTTGCTGTATATGGTTGGTGATGGTTAACATGATGTCATAATAAAAGCTACCCCATGATTCAATTGAACAAAATTAGATAATCCGGTTGTTTCGGAATATCTATGAAATACTTAATCCTTTCCTCCAAGAAATATATGTGAAAATTATACATTATTTTGTTAATCTTTAATTTCAGATGTGGAAATCGTCGAAGAACTCATAAAAGCCTGGTCACCATTAGTGTGGTTAGCACCTAGTGAAAAGTTTATGCCAAGCAACGTGAATGAATTTCTTCAAAATGTGCACGCAGAAAAATCCAAATCATATACGAAATACGAGGGAAATGAGGTGGACCCCACATATTTCTATGATGAAACTAACGATGAGCTGGCTGCGCTAATGCAAGAAAATCGAATTTGGGAGCACCGAAATAAACGTAATTTTCGTGAGAAAAGTTACAACATTTTTGATTTACCACTTGGACAGAAATCGGAAAATTGGTTTCTCGTAACGAACAAAGAAATTGAAAAACTATTAAAAAATAAATCTTCATTCGTTTATGGCAAGGATCCGAGCACAAATCCAGTGCCAATTTATGCAGTGGTACACATGTGTACAAATCGATTTCCTACCTACACCGATGTCGAAAATGAAATTGCGCCAAAATTCGAATTCAATCAAAAAAATGTGTATATCCCGTTAATTAATAAATTCGATGATTTGGATGTAAATATCGCCGAAAAAGAATCAACAACCGCATCGATTAACGAACCGGATGAACAAGAAAATACGATTCCAATTATTCGGCGACGTAAACGGCAGACACCAACAGTAGTGGACATTAAAATTTCCGATTGGAAGCCAGCTGAAAAAATCCCATCTCAATCTGCACCATTACCAACGGATACTGGCAAAAAAGATGAAGGTACCACAAAAAATTCAATCCCACAATTTTTTGTTACATATTGGATGTTCTATCCATATAGTCAGGGAAAACAAATGTGTACACTAAGTCTTGGCCCGCTGGGCCATCTACCAATTCCTCTATTATTTGGTATGTGTTTAGGAACACGAAAAGAATTTGGTAGTCACATTGGCGATTGGGAACATATGACGCTGTATTTTAATAAAAGTCGAATACCAGAGCAAATGTATGTGTCAGCCCACGATGCAGGAGCATATTACTCATATGATAAGTTGACCGAAACTTTTGAATTTCAAAGACAAGAAACGCGGAAAGGAGTACTACAGAGGCCAACATTTCCTCGTACTGTTGTTACCTCTTATAATCATCCGGTACTTTTCGCCGCTCAAGGGTCTCATGGACTATGGACTGCGCCGGGAAAACATCGTTTTGTGCGTATTCCTAGACTTTATGACATTAATGGATTTGGAACACCATGGACGACATGGAATAATGTCGAAATACTTTATGAAAATAATGGTAATCTAAATGATAAATATCTTAATTTTATGTACTAATATCCATTTACAATATTACAGAATATTTTGATATGCCATCATGGTTGAATTATCGGGGCCGATGGGGTAATCCAAAAAGTAATTGCCATCCATTGCGCAAAATTGGTTTACATTTTTGTGAATTTAGTGACGGACCTACTGGGATTCCATTAAAACCATCTCATTTTACCTGTTCTAAGAAACAATAGTCAGCTACCTAATGTGTAAAATATGGACGAGCATTTTAAAAATAACAAATTAAATTTTACTAACTTATTTATTTATTTATTATTTATATTACATTGTATAACTTTCTTCTTTTGTGAATAAATGTTTATATTTTAATGTTAGCAGTTTATGATTGATTATCTTGCTAGAATTCGAAAGGAATGGTTAGTAACAAAATGCGAACGGCCAAATACTATATATCACTTTGATACACTTTGTTCAAACCGATTCACGATGAATCTATCTCTCTTATACACATTCACTAATATTTTGGTTGTTTTGAAATGGAAGCCCTAACCGCCCGCAATCAACACAACACATTGTAAATAACGATAATTTCCAGCAAAACTGGTTCATTAGATATTTCAAATAAAGTCGCATTAAAATAATAATTAAATAATAATAAATTTGAATAACTAGTTACAAGGACTATCTAAAGTAACATAAGCGTAGACATTAACAATCAGAGTGCAGTACTCATAAACCGACCCATCTTTCATTTTAGTATTATAAACTGGTAAGTAGCAGTGGATTTGTAGATGGTATAACCGATAAAACTGTGTTCTTTCATTTAACACGTATTAAAATAATATGGTGACAAGGAAACTCTAAAAGGGTTGGGAGTACTTCGGCCATTTAGATAGATTTATAAATAATGGCCTTAATATGATAAATCTACTTATCATTTTACTAACTATATTTGTCTAAATTATTTATTGTAAATTATTATTTATTAAGCTGAGGAATTCGAGAAAAGTTAGGTGCTGCCATCTATTTTAATTTTATATTTGTGGATATTCGAGCGGATATAAATTTATTATAATTTATCATAACTGGTTAATAATGATAAAATAATGTTAAAATAAATTTTAATTATTTTATTTTTAATAAATTTGTTATTGAAAAAAAATAAAATTATTTTTATTTATATATGTTGTTCTTCCCTCGACATACCGACATAAAATGTTTGACATTACGTTGAAAGCATTTTATTTTCCTCTCTTTCATTTTAATATCATACTGTCTCTTTTTCGCCATGTTCCTTCCGACAAAAGATAAACTATCTTGAGAAAAAATGTCACAACAAAAAACACGTTTTTTTCAACCAATGAAATTGCTTTAAAAAAATGTCTGGATGAACGGACGAAGGCAAGCATGAAGTCGGCTTAACCGGGGGTTCATACGTTTGGATATTTTTTGATCCGCTCAAAATCCACTCGATACTCCAATAAAATTACTCATATAATGATAAACCACGCCCCCTTTGAGTTGAATAATATTCAACTTTGAGCTAGAATAGCCGCAGGCTTACAACTTAAAAAAAATATATATATTTATTTTAACAAATTTTATGCTTATTTTATTTTAACATTATATGTATTTTTATTACCATATTTGACTTGGTCGAGCGAACATCTTACTATGACAAAATTGCGATTTTTTTAAATTATTTCTATGTTTCTATGCAGTTCAAAAAATTAGATAATTTTATCATACCAATGTATTATATTTCTTTTTATTTTATAAATTGGTATAAATAATAAATATATTGCATTAAAGTTTAATAGAAATACATACAAAAATTATAATTATTACGAATCATAAAAATATAAATTTAAATTATGGAAAAACAATTGTCATCTGTAAAGAAATTTATCTGTAAAAAAAACTTGCATATAAAACCATATTTTTCTTTATCATATCCACTCTTCAGCATGCAAAACAATAAAATATTTTTCAACCACAAAATATTTTTATTGCTTTTTGTATGTGTTAGTGCGAAACTACACGAAATTTGATAATTATCAAAACAAAAGCAATAATAACGCACAATACAACAAAAGTAAATATAGTAGAAATTTGGTTTTACCACAGCCGAGCACAAATCGAAAGTAAAAATTTGTCAATTGAAATGTCAAACAAAATAGACCTTTTTTGAGCACAAATATACATGTGACTAACTTCACAACCAAAATTTCTTGAGCGGATCAAAAAATATCCAAACGTATGAACCCCCGGTAAGGGAATAAACATTGTTGCACAGTTGAACTGTTTTATTCATATACATAAGTTTTATCGTGTAAGTGTATGCCCCATAAATAGCTTCTAAATTGAAAACTAAAAGTTAGCAGGCAATTTAAGTTAAATTTTATTCGCAAATTAATTATAATTTAAAACAAAATTTTTTTTTTCTATATCGATATTTGATAACGTAACTTATCGATTGCTAACTTCATATTAACCACATATTTCTATTTTCTACACACGATACCAAACAAAAAACGAAAGAAATACATAGAAAAAATAAAACAACAACACTATTAAAAAGCGAAATATACTCTAGAAAGACGGAAAGAAAATTGATTATTTGTGATAAGTACTTGAAGAAAATATAATTAAAAGATTTTATTGAAATTGCCTAACAATTCATAACAAAATGCCATCTCGAGCTGTATGTGTTATCAATGGTGATGTCAAAGGAACAATCTACTTTGACCAAGAGGTATGTGTCTTTAAATAAAAACAATTGTGGTTAATTGGATATTATGTAGTATCATATACTGATAACGATAATGACATAGCACAATAATAATTAATTATTTAATTTTCAATGTCATTCATATTCATATACTTACAGAATGAAACAGGACCGGTTAAAGTAAGCGGTGAAATTAATGGACTAGCCGAAGGTGAACATGGTTTCCATATCCATGAATTTGGTGACAATACAAATGGATGCATTTCGGCTGGGCCACATTTTAATCCATATAATAAGGATCATGGTGCACCAGATGCTGACATACGACATGTTGGTGATTTGGGCAATGTGACTGCTGATGCTAGTGGAATTGCTAAAGTCGACAAAACAGATAAATACATCTCATTAGCTGGACCATTGAGCATTTTAGGACGTACTCTTGTTGTCCATGCTGATGTCGACGACATGGGACTAGGGGGTCATGAGTTGAGCAAAACTACAGGAAATGCTGGAGGACGTATTGGATGTGGTGTCATTGGAATAGCCAAACTATAAGCAAATCAATATAAATTATGTAAAATATAATTTATTATTTTTATAATTTTAATTGTAATTTCAAAAATATGTACTATAAATAACTTGGTACTGGTACAATACAATAGGAAAACTATACAAATTGTTTAATTATTATTCAAATATCTCCCTGTATATGCAATTTATTCATTAAATTTAATTAATCAGAAAAATTTTAATGATGGACATTTGTACTCGTTAAGTCGTTACAGGACTACGATGTCGTCGTTATATTTTGAGCAAATCGTTATTTGTGTTATCGTTTTTAATAAAATGCTAGACAAACGTCAAAATTTAAACATTTTACTTGCATAAATAAATCTGAACTAGCAAAATGACTCGAAATTATGAAAAGATGTATATTAATCGTGATTCTCTTCAGGTAAGTTAAATAAAATGATAACGTGGTCCGTTCTATATAATTGTATATTTTAATTAGATTGCAGAGAACGAAACCTGTCAGGCATGTGCACGCAATAATATCAAAAGCCATATGAAGTTTATGTACCTTAATTCAACTGAAGCTATTTATAAATGCTCTGGAGCAAATTGCATGTACCCATTTCGAAATTTTATATTTAAAGATCTGAACACAAATCGGATGTATAGATATCAATTCGAACAAAACTCCTGTGTTGTATCACCATCTGAAACTGCAGTAGGTTCGTTCGAAAACAATCCTGCTATAGTATCTGAGGCAACGACACCTAAAAGTCCAGGATCAAAAATAGAATTACGCAAATGTTTGAAATCCATAGAGAAAAAAATCCCGAAAAAAAGCAAATTCTGTGATGTAAATCAACTCCTGGACATTTACAATAAATCAGCCAAAAAAACATCTGCCGATTCTGGTAAAATAAATGTAATTTCGGTTGTAAATCCTTTGAACTTGATCCAGTGTTTGAATCGCACTACAGTGAAGTTAATACCAAACGATAACACGACGAGTAAATAATAACCACCAGCACCAGTGGTAATGTACGTAAATTATATTTAAAAACAGAAGAAAGTTTGCGCTTCTATTCATCAAAATGTTTGGATTAAATGTATATTTTAAACGTTTGCCATTAATAAAGGCTATGACCAAAGCGAATTATCGTAAGTTTTAGTTATAATTTACCATTTCATGTTTTTAATTATTGCATCATTTTCGAATTTGAAACAGCTCTAAATTTTTTATGCACTAATGCACCCGATCCACCAAAAAAAAATGTCCAGTCGAAAAAGAAATGGACTCCTAAATCAGATTCAAAGGAACACTCGTTGTGTTACCAGACTAGTCAGTCGACAATTGAAGGAAATGCGGAAAAAGGAATCAAAGGTATTATTGGAAAGGTACAAGATCACTTTTTATTTATTGTAATAATTTTTAATAATACAGAATTTTATTTGTTAGATCATTGCTGTCGTTGGTCCAGTAGTCGATGTGCAATTCGACGAGGATTTACCAATGATTTTAAATGCAATGGAAGTTCCAGGCCGCCCAAGTCGATTAATTTTAGAATGTGTTCAACATATTGGCGAACATAGAGTGCGTGCAATTGCAATGGATAGTACTGAGGGCCTTTATAGGGGACAACCCGTACATGATTTGGGCCACCCAATTTTAGTGCCAGTTGGTGAACATACACTTGGTCGAATTATAAATGTTATTGGTGAACCTATTGATGATCGTGGTCCTATAAAAGCCGAATGCTATTCACCAATTCATCGAGAAGCACCTTTATTTGTTGAAATGAGTACGCAGCGCGAAATTTTAGTCACGGGAATTAAAGTCATTGATCTATTGGCACCTTATGTTAAGGGTGGTAAAATTGGTTTATTTGGAGGAGCAGGAGTTGGTAAAACAGTACTCATAATGGAATTGATTAATAATATTGCAAAGGCTCACGGAGGTTATTCAGTATTCGCCGGCGTTGGAGAACGTACTCGCGAAGGCAATGATTTATATGGCGAAATGATTGAGAGTGGTGTGATTTCATTGGAAAATGATACTTCGAAAGTGGCACTAGTCTATGGGCAAATGAACGAGCCACCCGGTGCCAGAGCTCGAGTTGGTTTGACTGGATTAACTATAGCCGAATTTTTTCGTGACAATGACCACCAGGACGTATTGTTATTTATTGATAACATATTTCGATTTACTCAAGCAGGTTCTGAAGTATCTGCACTTCTCGGTAGGATTCCATCGGCTGTTGGTTATCAACCAACTTTGGCGACAGATATGGGATGTTTACAAGAAAGGATCACAACAACAACAAACGGATCGATTACGTCCGTTCAAGCAGTATATGTTCCGGCAGATGATCTAACTGATCCAGCACCCGCAACAACATTTGCTCATTTAGATGCAACGACCGTATTATCTCGGTCAATTGCAGAGCTTGGTATATATCCAGCTGTTGATCCATTGGACTCGACATCTCGTATTATGGATCCGATGATTATCGGAGAGGAACATTATCTTTTGGCTCGCAGAGTACAAAAATTACTTCAAGATTATAAATCATTGCAGGATATTATTGCAATTTTGGGAATGGATGAACTGTCCGAAGATGATAAAGTAACAGTATCTCGTGCTCGAAAAGTTCAGCGATTTTTGTCTCAGCCCTTTCAGGTTGCAGAAGTTTTTACTGGTACACCAGGCGTGTTAGTTTCACTGGATGATACTCTTAAAGGATTTCAGTCAATTGTAACGGGTGATATGGATGATTTTCCTGAAATATCATTCTACATGGTGGGAAAAATTGAAATGGTCGCCGCCAAAGCAGAAGAAGTAATGAAAGGTTATTAAATTGTATTTAAATAATTATCAATTAATAAAATTTAAAAAATTATACGAATCAAATTGTTTATCTCGAGCTCGCGGTGATTTACTTTATACCATTTAAAATTAGTGGTTCGCAGCCCCGGTTAAAATATAACCTAAAAATCGATTGTCAAGTTGATTGTCATAAGAAAATTTTGCTAGAATTCGAATTAAAAATTTTCATCTCATCAAAAATAATGTTTAAACTACTACTATTTATATTTTCGCTGGCGTTAACAGCCTCTGTAAGACTATTTAATTATGAATTGTAAAATAAATAATTTTATTTTTGCTATTTTAGAGTTTTGTCGATTATGACTTGTGGTTCACTGTAGATATTTATCATGCACTGAATCCAGCCGATCCCAATTTATTTTCCGTACGTGGTAATATCACAGTTGAACAGGGAAATGCTCGACTGACACAGCAACCACTATCTAATAGTGAAAAACAGGCTTTAAGAAGTTTAGCCAAACACAATGAATTATATCGTTTAAAGTCTGTGCTGCGAGATCAAAACGGTCGGACGACTGATTTTCTGACATCGACTAGAGCCTGTGGCCTGCTTACTTCTCACCTACAAGATAATATTTGGTTAACAGTTGATCATGCTGGAACGGTTATTGCTGTTAGCCAAACACTATCGGGTAATTCTAATTTTGATTGTACTGATTTGACGGAAACCGATTATGATGATGTTGAGGAGTTTAATACTGATGTGTTCTTCAAGCATATGGAACTTGGGCCAATGTAAGTATTAATATAGTGTACTGTCCTTATAATAGTATGTATGTTAATTTAATTTAAATAAATTAGTCCAGATACAGCTAGTTTCATAAAAAAAATCGAACGGGAACGTGAAGCGCGTGACCGAGGAGAAGTAAAAGATAATCGAGGATTCTTCGCTAAATACGTAAGTTTACAATTTACTGTGCTCTTTTTATGACCATTTTACCTATTTTATTTTATATTTTCAGTGGATGTATATAGTCCCAGTCGCTATACTTTTATTAATCTCGACTGCAACAAATCCAGATGCTGGTGGAGCTTCAGGTGGACGCTAAATTTGAATTGATAAAACCAAAGCTCATATTTCATTTTAAAAAATATTTATTTAAAATAAAATATATTAAAATTCTAATTCTAATTTATACTACATTCATTTGAACTTTGATTACAAGTGTGTCATTAATAACAAAATTATTATTTAACAAATCATTGATGGTTACGTACTCTAAAAATCCAAAACCCCGTGGACTTATTGGTTTCAGTGGGCGATGGAATGCGAGTATATCGGGTTTTGTGATCATATAATCTTGGCGAGATTTTCTATGGTCTCTAAAATAAACAATATGATTTAGAATATAAACTACAAACATGTATTATTGTATTACACTTACTGTACATTGACTAAAACGAACTTAATTTGGCCCTGAATCGGCCAATCTAAATGATAATCGTTTGCGGACTGCATCAAATGCATATGAAGTGAGATAAATTCTTTTTGCCGTTTAAGTATGTTGATTCGAGCACAAAATTTATAGCCAGTCGTTGAGGTATACCCTTCAGGACTATAGAAAATTTTATCAAACTTCCGCATTTGAGTTAATTTGTCCTGAAATTCTGTTATTTTCCAGATAATCGTTCCGCCACACAGTTTTGGATCATTCTCAGGTGCAATTTTTTGTGCCCTTAATTGATGCGTTATATTTTCGATTTTAGCATTTTGTTCCCGATTCATTTGCTCCAGAACAACTATACGCTCGAAAAGGCTTTTTATCAGATTATCGTTTGTTGCACTCGTTTCTGAACTTGTTGATGTGTTAGGATCATTTTGCTTATTTGGCGCATCCCATACTTGGGTATTCGATTCCAAAATCTTAATTGTACTATTATTTAACTTGACTATATCGTTAATAAGCTTTAAATGTAGTACAAATTCTTTTTGTAGGTGATCATCGAGGGCTTGCTGATTTTTGCCAACAAATTGGCAACCATTATTTTGGAAGATACATGTAAAATTATCATTTTTCTTAAATTGGCATACTATCAAATGCTCATCCATCTCGATTGGTGATAAATTAACAATACATCCAAAATTTGAGTACGGACACGACTTACGAATTTGTAAAATTTCACGTCTTGTAAAATTATCCGGAAATATATCGTCTTCAAATGTAAGACGTTTATTATCGATGGGGCACGTAGAATTAGGCTTCCTGTGTACAAAAAACAACACAACTTAATACGATACTCAAGTAATAAACAAAAAATATACTTTAACCACGACGTTATACAACTTTTGCAAAATTTATGACCACAGGACGTAAGCACAGGTTCATTGAGCCAACCAATACAAATGGGACACTCAAAGCGAGATTCAATTAAGTTAGCTTCGTCTGGAGATTCATCCTATAAGAAACAATTATATACGTACAGAAGAATGAAAGCCACATCAACTCTTAATATCACTTTACCTGGAGCACCGTATTTTCCTTAGCCGATTCAGATCTACTTACTTGCATCGCCATAATTAAAACCTTTTATTTATTTATTTTTATACAACATTCTGACATTAAAATTAATAATAAATTTTTGTATACGACGATGTATTTTCTAGTGTATACTCAATACAAGTGCACTTAAAAATCGATTTTTATATACAGGTGAGTGTGGTAAAGGTTGATTCACACGTAATACTTGATTCAATATATCAGGTTCGTTGCTTAGTAATATTGAAAGACTTCAACAATCAAAACATTGAATTGACATGAAAGCTTTCAATTAGCTCCATCCATTCGTCACTAAACGTTTAAGCTTTGTTAAAAGCTACTCCCCATCACCATTATGTTTTTTTATGAATAAAAGCGTTTGTGTAAAATTGGCTCCGTGTTGTGTCAGGATGCAGACGATCAAAATACGTCCATACTCGACTGTTGAACAGCAGTTCGGCTGGACTTTTTCTGGTACTAGTTGATGGCGTCGCATGGTGATGATGCCAATCGTTTACGAATATCACAGCACTGAATTCTTTTTTCAAATAATCTTTTGTAGACCGTAGCGTTCGCTCTGCTTGTCCATTGGACGAAGGATGAAAAGGAGTGACGAATTCCGTTTTTCTTACAGAATTTATCGAAATCAGCTGAAGTAAATGCAGTGCCGTTATCGTTTACGATTACATCTGCGATTGAATAGCACACTCTGATGATGTAGATGATTCTTTTTGGACTTCCAGCCATTTAGAGTATGAGTCAACCACAATTAAAAATACTTTCGACTGGAATGGTCCGGTGAAATCTATGCGTAACCTCGACCGTGTTTTTTTTGTTCCAGAAATGTATTGGTGCTTGGTGATTCTCGCTTCGAAATTCTTGCCATCGATTTCATACGTACTACTGCCATCGATTTCATACGCACTGGATGGGTTGTATGCAGTGCGGTGATAATGGGCTGGCCCCATAGGAGACAATCCTTAATGCAATTTAGTTCATTTTTTCGGAAACGAAAAGGTTTAAAAGGGTCGTCATACTTCTCAGGCCATTCTCTCGCATGCACCATGAAAATACGCGTGATAGAACAGAGTCTTTCTGTGTCGACCTTGCTATATCATCTGCCAGAACAATTTAGACAGACGACTAACAACATCTGCGTTGCCAATCTTCTTACCTGGACGGTAAATAACAGGTGATAATGGGAAGCATTCGGGAATACGCTCCTTGTTGGAGACGATATGCGGTGTAGGCTTATCTGGGTTGAATAATTCTAGGAGCGGTTTGTGATCGGTCACGATCGTAAACTCACGACCATTTCGACGCGTTCGGTGGCTGTGAGCGTCATAGAAAAGAAAGCAATCGGACGTTCCTTATAACCCACCTTAGGTGACAAGACTATCCCGTTGCCGTATAAGGAAGCATCACATACCAACAGAAAGGGCAGTTTCTCATCATATGATATGAAAACGTTATTTTAGGTTATAAGAGCAGTGGACCACGACCACTCGATGTTGTTATGAAGAAGTTGATGCAGCGGCTCTGCGATTGTAAAAGCTTGAAGTTGGGTTTTATTGGTTGGTGAATTTCGGATAGCTTTAACCTTGTCTTCGGTAGGACAAAAACCATTATAGATTCGGTATCCCGGGAAATCGACAACATCGCATCCAATCACACATTTATCTTTTTGAAGACGAATCCACGCTTCATCAAAACGTAGAAAGATTTGGCTCAATCTTTGGTGTAGTATCGGCAGAAGAAGCGAAGATAAAAACGCCATCAAAATACGGAATAAGCCCTGGAATTTAGCGAAGCAAATTTTCAATAAAGCTCTTAAAAATATCTGGTCCCATTGGAGTTCCGAACTGCAGGCGCTTTACCTTAA
The DNA here is from genome assembly GCA_963932295.1 of Tipula lateralis. NCBI lineage: Eukaryota > Metazoa > Arthropoda > Insecta > Diptera > Tipulidae > Tipula > Tipula lateralis. The sequence goes on from OZ010737.1 coordinate 21,620,002, forward strand.
AAATCCCTTTTTGAGTTGCGATGGTTTGGACCATGGCAGTGTTATCGTCAACGGTAAGCTACTGGTAGGATTGGGCCAAATCCAGCTTTGCAAATATCGATCCTCTTGGCATCTATAGATAGCAAATAGGTTGCTGACGGAATTGGAAAAGCCTGCATGACAAGTGTTAACGGTTGACTTATATAGTCTCTGCAAATCCGTACTGATTCGTCAGATTTAATCACAGGAACAATCGGTGTCGCTCGCGGTCACCATAGTCCACAGACTCTTAAATTCACTGGTTTAACATCTTTTGTAGTTCCATTTCGATGGGTTCACGAAGACTGGGTGGAACCCGTCGAGGCGGAATACGAATTGGTATACGATGATTAGATTCAATTTCAATGAAACGGGCGGACCGCGGAATTCTCCAAGCTTATTAGAAAATAACTGTTTATAAGTTTCCATTATTTTCAATAATTTATTGAATACAACACACTCTATGGATAGAAATTCCGGCTCGAACCAGTCGACGCCCAATATGTTGCTTCTGTTTCCGGTGGTCATGAATAGTGGCATGTTGTCAACAAAACGTCCATTATATTCGACATCGACTTGAATACGACCAGGAATCTGTAAAGGATTCGGTTGAAAATCCTTTAATTGTAAAGCGGATTGATGAAGACCCGATGGAGATTTCCAAATGTGTATCGCAGTATCGGATGACTGATGCAATTGCTGAACAAATTTCACTTGATTGGACTGCTGTTGGGCATTGTTGATGGCTTTGTGATCCTCTGACGCTGTTTCAGCAGGACCGGCGGTTTCACAAACTTTCTGTCTTCTCCGTTAGGAATTGTTGTTGCAAGGTCGAATTGCGAATTCCAGATGGAAAATTATACTCCTTCGCTAAACGTCGAAACTCGACGAATTATAGTGTCAGCGACATTCTCTTCCGCCATTTGCTCTCGTTTCAAGAATTTAAATGATGCAGCAATCTCGGATGGAGTGGGGGAAAAATGGCCAGTTAAGCGTTGAGTAATATCTTTATAAACTATCTCACTAACATTTTGAAGAGCTATAAGAGATTCTAATAGCTCATATGATGTTCCTCCCCACATAGCGTCAAAACGACGGCAATACCCTTGCCAACTAGCTCCTGTTTTTAACCTCATATGGTCCATGTTTGCACACATTTATATTTAACTGCTTGACATTATATACTTACATATACGAATCGCACATAGTACAATCAATTCCGGTAGCATATGCCTGATGAGATGGATGTGGTCTTTTCGATCACCCAATCATTCAATGACTTCATCATCCGATCGAAACCGGCCTAATGAGTTACAACAACTCACTCAAAAATACTATTCAAAATATACAAAGCCACATCACTTTACAAGCCTAACATATCGTATTGTAGACGTCTTTTCATCAATGAGATACACATACTAGGTCAAATGTTGCCGATTATTATTTGATCTGGGATATTTAATGATGTATAACACATTTGTGTATAAATCTCATTGGTTTTAATCTCACCCCACTTTTATATTTGTGGTCCTTTTTACAAATTGATAAAAATACCATAATGCTGTGCCTTATCTTGCCTATCTCTGAAATCGATGTAAAACTTAAATTTTCAATTATTAATATCAATTTAAGGACGGGATAGACAACTGAAATTAAATACTGACCGCGTATATGTAACAATGTCCGAAACATATATAGGACTTATGGTATTTTTGGTGATACATTAAAGTCTGGCCGTTCGTTTAGGCTTAAAATATTCGGTTTACAGTTATGATTTCTGAATTGATGTCTCGTACTGGTGAATAGTTACTCACATCATTGCTATACATCCCCTTGACTATATCTTGATACGGCTAAATTTTAGTGTGTCATAATCAACAGTTGGCTCGGTTATGCATTCAGTCAGATCAATCATGTATCATGTATCATTTACAATCACTCTCTGCAGATTTCTAACATATATTTCTTACATAATTTAGACTATGCCGGTAACAATATAATTATTAAATAAAGTCATCAGTCATATTTACACAACAACAAATATATACCTTTGGTGCTCTAAATTGAATCATTACGATTCTAATGACCCCTTTTTTTATTGTAATTACCTGTATCATCCCTTTTTACAACCCCGAATGTGTCATCACGAAGACAAGAGAATATTAGTTGATATTATTTTGTCAAAATATATGGAAAAAAAAAAATTTGACCGATGACTTTCAAATTCGATTGTGGATGTAGCATTTTGGATAGCATATATAATGTGAGATCAAGCACTAGTATGCACTCCACATATGTATGTAAGTGATTGATCATTTTATGCATTTTAAATTAATTTGAATATAAAGTGAAATAAATTCTTAATTGCAAACTTGATTTATTTCTATGCTGGAACTAATTTTGTTTGTTATCAATTTGGATTTGCTTCATACTCGTACATATGTTCGAGTCCAATATTGAGAAAATCCGGTAAAATCATAATATCATTCGAGTATACATAATTTATGTATCATTTTAACGGTTTTATGTAAACAACATTAAATGTGGAACACAACACTTTTTTGAGATACATTAAGTATTTTTTCGTTTCAGCATATTGACCTCTTCCCTATTTTAGTATAACATATACCAGGAGGATAAAATTAAAACTTTATTGGAAATTATTAAATTTTTTTTTTGTTGGTAAACATCTGCTTGGTTGGAAATTTTTTTTTTTTTAAATACATCGATCGTAATTTGTTTGGTTTCAATCGAGAATACAATACTGGAAATATATGTACATATATTCATATAGCAGACGAGTCGCCCCCATATGGTGAGTTCATTAGCAAAAAATATAAATATATTTCATTTAAATGTGTAAATTAGGTGTCCTTTTTATATATGCTTGGTACATCTCATTTACATTTTTGTAATGTTGGGTGCGAGGTGAAATGATTGATATACACAGATGTTGTCGCGTGCGGTTCAAATGAATAATTGTAGCTGATTTTTGAAAATTGATGTCAACTTACTTTGAGGAATATATAATATATTTTACTACTTGATATGATTGAAATGCTTAGAAAACTCTTGGTTCCGAAAACGTTTTTATTTATAGCATCATAAAGTGATTCATTGAGCTCCAATTAAAGTGCAGCTTGGGTAAGAAACTGACAATTTTCAGAAGTATACTTCACGCAGTTTTGAATCACTGATGAATATCATCTTTATAATGCCAAATTAATAAGACTCGACCGGTCATGGAGTATACTTCCTCTTGCCCTTTGTTTTAACAGTTTCCAAACTAATCATGTGAGAATGCTCACATGGTTACTGTATCCACGGGATTTCCCGGGATTTCCCGCCTGGGAATTTTCGATGTTTTACATTTCCCGTTTCCCGGTAAATAAAAATTATTTCCCGGGAAAATTAAATTTGATTGAGTACGATTTAGCCGAGTTGTAATTTCTGCGATGTTCGCTCGTACGTCGTACTGAGCCGTAGGTCACTTCACAATTTGATTTTCCCTCTGACAAATCCGTGTATGTTGTTGATCTCCTCTTTCAAGTTGTCCACATATGCTTGTCCACATTTAGCTGATGGTGGAACCGCTCCAAATTTGAGATCGCCTGGCAGTCTTAAATTGTTGCCGAAAAGTATTGTCGCTGGTGTTACTCCTGTTGTGTTATGCACCGCAGATCGATAGGCCATAAGGAACAATAGCATACCTTGATCCCAATTCCGCTGGTTTTTATCAACTGTTTTGGCTATAAACTCTTCCAATGTGGCATTGAAACGCTTCAATATGCCATCAGATTGTGGGTGGAAAGGTGTTGTCCGCGTTTTATTAATTCCCAGTAGTTGGCACATCTCCTGGAAGACAACCGATTCAAAATTCCACCCTTGGTCGAAATATAGTTCCATCCGCTTTCGCTGGTTTATATGGCAATCCTTTCGAATGGTGCTCCAACATTATATTGTTGCATCGCTCCACGGCTCTCCTTTGCAGGTCCTTTCACTGCCATACATTGGACACACTTTTGACACCATTCAGCCACTGCTTGTCTACATCCTGTCGAGTAGAACCTTTCACGTACCTTGGCTAGCGTTTTGTTGTTCTCTACGTGGCTTCGGTCATGGTAAACTATCGTCTGTCATGGTAAACTATCTCAATGTCCCAATAAGCCTTGATATTTGGGCCTTTATCCGCAATATCACTTCATGTGGATGACGTTCTTCCTCCATGAATTTGCTAATGACTGCCAAATCAAGATCCTTACGTTGCTCTTTGTATATAACATCCTTGGTCCATTCATTAGTCTGATGTCGACGATGTTTTTCTTGTTTTCTACGTGTTCGTTATGTTTACAACCCACTCGACATGGTCGTCTTGATAATGCATCCGCATTTCAATGAGCGCTTCCCTTCCGATGTTGAATTTCGTAAACAAAACTACTTAATCACTCAATTCATCGTGCTCCTTCGGGATTTTTAAACTGTAGTAGCCATGTCAAGGCGCCATGATCCGTTCTTAGCAGAAATGATAGGCCATAAAGGAATTTTCGGAAATGTTCTACACACTTCACTATGGCCAAGAATTCTCTTCTTGTTACACAGTAGTTGCGTTCTGGCTTCGATAATATCTTGGAATAATATGATCGATTTCTTGTGACAACACTGCTCGCAAGCCATAATAACTTGCATCCGTATCCAAAATAAAACGTTTATTTGGAACCGGATACGAAAGCAATGGTGCTGTACAAAATCTCTGCTTCAGCTCGTTGAACGCTTCCTCGTGTTCATCACTCGTGTTGGCACAGCTTGTTCTTCTGTGTCAGCTCGTGTAACGATGTTGGCAATTCCTGGCACAAATCGTCGATAGTATGTGCATAGTCCGATGAAACTCCTAAGTTCGTATAAATTTTTATATTTGTTTGAGAAATAAAATTTTTCAGTTCCGGGAATTCCCGGGAAATCGGGAAATAAATTTTAAAATTCCCGTTTCCCGGGAACAAACAAAAGTCGGGAATTGATACCCTCTAATCCACAGTTTTTCTAATATTATGCCTTTGCATAGATATACATTTACTATAGCTTCCTCTATTCCGTTGATTGGATTTGGGAAAGATAAATTCATATAATGTGGAAGTTTATAATCCCCTACATTTACAACAGTCGGTTTCAAAGAGAATATTAGATTAAACATTTCTTCTAAAATTTGGGTCAGGATTGTATATTCGGCAGTCTTTAAGAACTCTTTTATTATGCCTATAATGTGGAATGTCTGTTATTACAGGACCAAGAAGAATATATTTCAATTTTATGGCGGTGAGCTACCTATGTGTGGTCTGGCGTTGTTCTAATTGAACACAAAATCTATTGGCGAATTCTGGACGCTTCTGGTCAATCGCTAGCTTCAAACTGCTAGTTATTGACAGCAAAGATCTAAATTTAGTGTTTGGTCATACGGAAGCAAATCATAATAAATGATTCCCTTTCAGTCCCACCAAATACCACGAAATACAGTAACACCTTCCTGATTGTTAGTCCTAGTTTGACCTCGTATTTGATCCATTTCGCAAACGGAAATTCGATCCACCATTGTTTTTTTTTTAATTGGTGTGGCACTCATAAACATTACTTTTTAATTCAACAAAGTAAGAGGTGTCAGAAAAGTTACCACAGTGATAACTGGCTTGTGGCGGCTAAGCGTTCATAACGACGTCGCTATTTGATCCTTCAATGTCGGCTGTCCTATCATTGTGAAGCAAAATTCACCAAGCGTTGGATTGCTCGTCCATGCAAGGGAACGTGAGCTGGGTTTAGACCGTCGTAAGACAGGTTAGTTTTACCCTACTGATGAGTCGTTTTTGCGATAGCATTCCTGCGTATAGTACGAGAGGAACCGCATGGTTCAATACTTGTTCGAAAGAACAGTGGTATGATGCACCGTCCGTTGGATTATGCCTGAACGCCTCAAAGGTCGTATCCAAGCTAGTCTGCAACAATAGAAATGGGGCATTAATTACATTGTTAGGCTTAAACTATTAACCAGAACTCCAGGTTTACCTTCAGTTCGATACTTTATGGTTAAATTGATGCCATTGAAATTGTCTGGTCATAAACGACTATAAGCTATTATCATGCTTATAGAAGTTATGGATTGGATTCAATTAAAATATTGGTATTAACATTTTTTGAGCTCTAAATCAATTGCAAATGACATTGTTATCGGTGCAGGCGCTGTGAAGGGTAGAGCAGCCGTCATACTGCGATCCCTTTAACAATGTTTTAAAACTGGTTTATGGTCCTTAGCTTCTGGGTGATGCTACGACTGCTAAAATACCGGTCAACTTCGATTGTTTTTGTGATTTTATCGATCTTTTAACATCAAAAATGCCTGAACGAAATCGACGAAACCAAAATTGCACGTAATTAACTGTTATACTGCATTCTTTGTTGACCTCCATTTAGTGTGAAATGTTACCAACGAGCACAGGCTTTTTTTTAGAGATCAAGAATGAAAGACAAACGAGTTCGTTAACTCGAAACACTCAGCGTGCTGATCCAGAGCGATCTTTCGGCAGGCGAAGAGGTCAATCCCATCTACGAAGCTCTAAAGCGTAGAAAGTGATCGGGCATTTTCTGATTCATTCAGGCTGTTCGTTAACTTTTTAACACTTTAACATTCAGAGATATACTTATCGAAACACCAACTATAGATTGAGAACCATGTAGTTGTCTTTGAAAGTACTTTCTAGGTAAATTTATACCAACAGGTATATGTACAGGCACAGCTGCGTGCATACTTTAACGTTCATTTGATCCCGATCAACGTTCAGTTCATTTCGAATCTGTATATACTTTATCAGTTGCGACTATTACTAACAGGTAATAAAGCATTTCATTCGATTTTTGGTATAGTATAAATAAGATTTTAGAAATCCCTCCGATTTGAATGTAATGCCGCAGCTGCACTTTTCTATTTTCAATAATTATTTCCACCGCCGTACAATTTGTGTGGGAGAAAAATAATACGATTCGTTTTAAATTGAATTCGATCGTTAATATAACAAAACCAAATAGCTTTTATGATACACACAATACAATCAATATGGGAAAATTAATAATTAACCGTCAAAATACCAAAAACAATACACGCTGCGCGACCCCACAATCGATATTGATCGAAATGTATTATATCGAACCAATTTTTAAACGGTTTTTCTAAATCGATATCATTATCACCCCTTTGTATAGTTTTTGTATTTAAACCAGATGAGAAACATGGATACGTTACATATGTAGGAATTTACAGGAAAAAGGAAGATGCGTGTATACAAAAAAAAAAGTTATTTTCGGATTTTTATTTTATGTTTTCCCAATTTTCAAGGAAGCACAAAGATGACATAAATATGTGGGAATTTATACCATTACATATAGTCAGATAATTATTTTATGGCTTAGAAGTTATTATTGAATGTGTTACCCCTTCGTGGATCGTGTTATTTTGTTTTATAAAAAATCTGTCAAAATCAAATAAATTTTCAATTTCGATTAATTGTTTTTATTAATAAAAATTATATCAATAAAAAAATGATGGTACTATAAAAAATGATGGAATTCGATATGAAAGGGGTTCACTATATGTTGGTAGTTTTCGATGCGCAGACAAGATGCATATACATATGATACATAATAGTTATGTGTGTTTGAATTTTTTGAGTATTGTCAATAAACAACAACGATACCAATCGATACACATATTTGTAAAACATGTTATATCGACACCCATTCGATCAACAATTGTAAAAAAAAACTTTAACCTAATTTGGACCTAATCATAGACTACCAGTAAATTTCTATCCAGGCAAGAAAATTATTACTTTATAAAGAACGCCAATATGAGAGTGTAATATCGTTTGAAAAGCAATGAAAATCGCAATTCTATATTCGTATGTATTATTTGGCTAAGACAATTTTTGATGTGTGAGATGAAACTTCAGCCCTTCACAAACTACAGCCCTTACCACATTTTTTTTAACGGTTTTTACATGCCATTATTGGCCCGTACCGTGTCAACAATCTGACTCCATCGGCTTCCACACGAGCCACCTCTTCATATTGTTGCAAGCAACCAAAAGAAGCCAGATCGCTCTCTACGCCGTGGAGCCATCGTCGCCGACAGTGACCACTTCGCCTCTCCCTTCAAAGATCGCAGTATCATTCGGTTCGGATCCGCACGTAGAACGTGACCAAGCCAGCGTACTCGCTGTCCATTGATTTCGAGCACGATATCAGGAATTTGCATTAAATACCTGATCTCGTGGTTGAAATGAACTCAGTATGTGCCATCAACGTCGCGTTTTGGGCCATATATCACAGCCATGATTCTTCTCTCGAATGTAAGATGCCATCTTTCGTACTCATCCGTTAAGGTCCAACTCTCACATCCATACATGATAACGGGTCTGATCAACACTTTGTACAGATTCAGCTTATCCGCATTTGCAAGATATTTTGATTTCAGCAATGGACGTATATATAAGATATAAAGCCTGATTGCCAGCGGCAAGCCGAAACATGATATCCTCTGCCACACTATTATCGCGAGTAACGAGAGATCCAAGATACTTGAATCTCATTATTCCTTCAAACGTGTGGTTACCACTACTGAAATCAGTTACGTCTTGGTCTTGAAAACCAGAGATCATATTTTTTGTTTTGCACTCATTGATTTTGAGACAAATGGGCGCTGAGAACTGTTTCAGTGGATCAAGTATCTCTTTCACTCCGCTGCCATTTAATTCAATCACACAGATATCATCTGCATAAGCAAGAAGTTGATTGGATTGTCGGAATAAGATATTGTCCTGTGGTGTTTCACTTTTACGAAGGATGTATTCCAATATGAGATTAAAAAGTATCGGGGACCACGCATCTCCTTGTCGAACACCAGTAATGATTGTAAAAGTTCTCGATAGCCTGTTATCAACTTTAACACAGCATTGTCAAGTATTAATGGTAAGCCATAAACATTTCGCCTTTATTTTGAAGTGCGTATCTCACTGGGATTTCCACAATCGTCAGGCTTTGTTTACCCACCGTCAAATGATTTTGTGACAATTACAGGGATTTGTATTAAGACTCAGGCTTAATTTATGGATACGGATCGTCACACCAGCGAACCATATTTAGTCGACGTTTCAAGACAAGCTTTAATCAATGTGGTATACAGTCTTTATGGCTATATATCATGTTTCGTAAGAAATAATTATAAAGCATGTATATATGTCTCAACCGCACAGAACTCTACAACAATTTGAATACTGTTGACGCCTGAATCTGAATGTGAAACACTTTAATATGAGGTGTTTAAAAAGGTAACACGATCCTTTATGTTTAGTTTGGATGTGCACCAACTCATTATACAAAGTTTTGTACCGAACATATCTCTAGGTGGGGTGAATTTGAAACACCTTTCACATACTTTGATTTGTATATGATTGGATTTGTTTAAAAATTGGTTTCTATAAATGTCCATTGTATATACAATTCAAAGTACTTTCTTTCGTCAAATGATTTTTAATGTATTCGTTTAAGTATTCTCAACCATTTTTATCTCTTTGTCGAAGGAATGTACTCTCTTATTGCACCACTCGGTCGTCAATTACACTAGCATCTATAATTCCACAAGTACAAAATAATTCGAACGTGTCTTACTATAAAATATTACTTAAACGCTAAATCATACCTCATAACCGTAACCAGCCTCTTTAGCTCAGTGGCAGAGCACTGGTCTTGTAAACCAGGGGTCGTGAGTTCAATCCTCACAGGAGGCAAAGAGTAACTTTTATTTTCTAAAGTTTTAACTCACAAATCATGATGAATCCTAATTCAATTATTACAAAGTAATTAATGTATACACTTATATGTACCACACCACAACACCAATTCACGAATAATCCACCTGCAGCGGAGAGTGGGATTCGCAGATACTAATTTACTCTGGAGTTCAAATAGTTTTGAAAGCAGTCGTGCTTCGCGAAGCAGCTATTCACCATTTCTTTGATTATTTATTATTTTATTGAGATGATAATCAACTCCTCCAAAATGATCTTTCTGATTTGGATCTCTATGGTTACATGGGAGTATGCGGGAATGAAAAGGACGATTTTCAACCCAAATCTGCAGCCCAAGCAAGCGAAATCGAAATATGGTACATGTAAAGGAAGACGTACTAAAACTAACATCAATAGCCATTGGTGAGCCAAAGGTTAGTCATGACCTGACGATGCAATCTAGTAAAGCCAACTATAGCAGCAATTAAAGATCGACCAGATCCATGGGAATATTCTGGCCTAAAGTGAAGGATACAGAACTTTTATTTGCCGGCTTGAATTTGACGCACTAACATCACACATATTCACCATGACCTTAAACCGGAGGAACCCAGATATAACCTATGGAGTAACCGACAGACATTAAGTAATTCATTGCCCACACAAATATTATTGGAAATTACTAAAAGCGTCAATGGCTTTCTTTACTTCATCACTTACGAATCAAAACTAGTCAATAGCCTCTTTAGCTCAGTGGCAGAGCACTGGTCTTGTAAACCAGGGGTCGTGAGTTCAATCCTCACAGGAGGCAAAAAAGGCTTCTATTTTCTCAAGTTTTAACTCATGAATGACGATGAATCTATTTTTCAATATTACTACACTTATATTATATAAATAAAGTAATAAGTAAGTAACCAACCACCACACCAGTCAGAGTCGATGAATTATGTTTTATACTAATAAACACATCTTAAGAATTAGAAATTTCCCAAAATCACTTCTTTTTATTTTTTTACCGAACGCCCGAAACATCCTTCTCACCTGTGAACGCAAAGTAAAATCCCACGCCAAAATATTTTAGTTCCTTCAGAAAACGGTTATAAAATTCTTATCACTTCTTGATATCTACATTATGATAAACCAACATAATTACGTGGTATTTCTTATACGTATTCTTGTACATTATAAGGAATTACATAAGGAGACAATTAAGTTATGTGTTTTTTTTTTTTTAATTTGAAATGGACAGATACGGTGGTTGCGTCCGGTGAGAAAATTTGAATAATTCATGTAAAAAAAAAATTCGCTGGTTTAAAGGTTATATTCTGTTGGGTTTTGGTCCCTTGATTTTTGTGTGATTTGTTTAATTAATTATTTTGTGTTTTAGTTTTTAACTGTTTCCCATAAAATTTAACCGTTTTTTTAGTTTGTACGTTTATTTATTGATTAATCATCAAATATAATAAGGAGTAACTATATTGTTTATACAAATAAAAGAGGGTTGAATTAAAGACCTATATGTCTCGCTTCATACTGATATATATTGGAAATGTGCACAAGTGTACACAAATTTATTTATAAAATGTTAATTTAACACTTTATTGAGTTTAGTTAATTTTATTATTGTTTTGTTGAGGAAGGTGACTCACTTGACCATAAAACTCATGAGAATTCTTAAGGATATTATAACGAACTTTTATGTTCCGTGTGAATATTTATAGGTGCGGGTCATTTAAAGGAAATTATATTTATGTATTGTATGTAGGTAAGACATTTATTCAACGGACTATTGTTATGTAAATATTTGCAAAAGTTAGGTAAAATAATATAAAACTATTCAAATACTTACTTTTTACTCTGGAATGCTTATCGTATGTAAAGCTACTTATAATAGATTACATAAAAAATCTCCGCCGATGTTAGGTATAATTTTGATTTCAAATTTTGTTTATTGAAACTTTATTAATCAAGTACATTGTATGACCTTTTGCCATTTTTTGGTAGCTTCATGCGATTTATGGTCTGGAAAGTTTTGCAGAGAACGAAACAAATGGCAGTCGGAAGGTGCAAGGTTCGGGCTATACAATTTATGCATCAAAACTTCACCATCAAGTTTCAAAGATGTGTGTGGCCATGATGGTCGCCCTTTTTGAATTGCTTCGTCCAAACGGTTGAGTTGTACTCAGTATAGGTCATCGTTTTGCCACGTTGCAGCAGTTCATAATGGACACTCAAGCTCACCAAACATACATAATGTAGCCTTGTTTGGCTTGTCAATCCACGCTTCGAACTCGTTTGTAGAGGTTCATCAAACTTCTTTACGTTAATTCATATGGCAACCAAATTTCGAGCTTCTTTTTGTTTACTGACTTTTCAAATGATTCCAAACTGTCATATGGTTGATGTTTATTGTATCCGTTATTCTCTGATAGCTTGCGAGCTGGTTTTACTCCACCAATTGCAAAATTTAGCTCCACCAATTGCAAAATTTAGATAGTTACTGGCCGATTAGAGCGGTGTAAATATGTGACGTCCAAATTTCCGGAACGGATTCGAGCAAACCATTCCTGGGTTCTTCGTTCATCCCCATAGTATTCTCATCGTTCACTTCAGCATTTTCACTTTTTCCCTCATGGTTTTGCACCGTATTTCATCACTCATTTTCAAATCAATATAACTTTTAACACAAGCACGGAATTATAAAACAATCTTCAGAAACAATAGAAGCTGAAATGTCACCTTATAAGCACATGCACATTTGAAACCATCGGGTGAGTGTTGCCCGATATATGAAGGCATCAACACCAAATAGTTGCAAAAATCTCGATGGCACCATATATTTGTGCTCTAGAATTTAAAGGACATAAATGGATTCATGCAACTTTTTAGGAACTCGTCTTAAACACTTTTAGAGGTTTCTGAAAAATTTAGATTTATTATAGTTGATTTTAATACTTGACACCACTACTTAGCACTCTTAGTATAGAAGATTTGATTATTTTTTGTTCATCATCACCAAATAAATTTAAAGGACATTGTGTAGATCTTATGGAATAAAAATTATGAAATTGGGGAGCTATTATAAGTCCATTAAATACTTTTTCTTTTTTACCTCTATTTTTATTGGCCCTGAGTAGAATTTCTGAACATTCTCCAGTTTTATTTGAATAATTCTTCGGCGCTTAACATTCAAATGGGTTTGAACAGCTCATTCTCATCAAGTGAATTTTTGTATTCATATAGCCCGAATTTAGTATATTTGATTCCATCTCAGCAACGATATAATTTTTGTAAGATCGAATTGATTTTACAAAAATTGTCACCAGACTCTCGGGTGATGCATTTTATAAATAGTACGCCTTTTTGCTTTTCAATGATAGCAGGAATACCTTCTTCCAAAAATTTTCTGTATCGATAGCAACCATTATAAACATTAACGATACCAAACTATTTTTATTCTTGTCCGACACAAGAATCGCTATAAAAGATTATACGCTTGGTATTATTTAGCAACCCCTTTAAATTGCACGGCAAACAGTTATGAGATTCATTGCTTCCAAAGATGTCCAATGGCTTCATGTCACATATTATAAATGTACGGTTGAGACTTTTTTCGTGGACTGTAAATTTGCACGTCCTCAAAGTTCTTTTATAAAATGGAATAGAGGTTTAAAAACTTTTTTCTTCTCCTTGTATGCTGTATCAGCTGCGAAATAAAGGTTTTGTCTTTCTATTTTTTTTATCGACTACTTCAGCGAACTGAGTTTTACGACGTAAAATTTCACATTTATTACGCTGGTCTACAAATCGAAACAGCTATTCTCTATTTTCCACATAAAGTTTGTACAGTTTAGCCAAACTTAGATCTGCATATGCAAGTTTTTCTATTCACGACGAGAACAATGCTATTCGTAAGCTGGGAATAATTGAATGAAATTGACCGCTTCAATTTTTCAGTTTCGCCCAATGTATGTTTAAAAACATACCAAACCCACTTCAACGAGAGTGCCATTAATTGTTAGATGTGATATATGTGATAGATTCAAATATAACACAGAACGCGTATCAATTGAATCAAAAAACTCGCCCAACGTGGGGCTCGAACCCACGACCCTGAGATTAAGAGTCTCATGCTCTACCGACTGAGCTAGCCGGGCTATATATTGATTAATACAGATTAACATCATATTTTTATAGTCAAATAAGATGTAGAAAGCTAAAAATAGAAAATCGGTAAGTTCATCTGAATACCACAGAGTAATTCTATAATTAAATAAAACACAATTTCGAATTTAATACATAGTTTTGATATCGCATGGGGGATGTAGCTCAGATGGTAGAGCGCTCGCTTAGCATGTGAGAGGTACCGGGATCGATGCCCGGCATCTCCAAGATTAATTATTTTAAAATGATCCCTATACTTGCATTTTGTTTAGATTTTTCTTAACGAGTTACTTCACCAGGTCTTAAGCTGTGACCTTGAAACTAAAAAATGCCATTAAACAGTACTATGGGTGGACAGGGAATTAAGAAGACGACCAATCTGAGGCCAATAATTCATCAGGTTAGTTATGTTATCTTCCCAATATCGAATTGGTTAAATTAAATTGAAATTTAGACTATTTGCAGATTAAGGCGAGAATAGTAATTCTTGCAGTTGGGATTTGCATAACCTAAACGGCATTAGTCATACAAATGTACATTATTCAATAATGTACATTTGTATGACTAATGCCGATCATATAATTCCAGATTTCCTATCTCTTAACTACATATTATTCATGTCACAAATACAAAATTCGATTATCTTCGCCTCATCATAAATGAATCATATTATGAATAATTTAAAAAATCGATCCTTTCTATTATTTAAATCTTAAATTTATCTTTATTGTTCTTTTGCTTCTTATTACACATCATAATCCGTTTGGGTTTTTTAAATAGTTTGAAACACCAATCAACAACAACAACTACGTTGTATACATCGATAAACAAAATGTCTGATCTCAGATGTCGCCTCAATGTGACGTAATACAGCAACAACAACGCATATAGAAAAACATAAATGTAACACACAAACTATACAAAATTATTCTTCTCTCCCCTACGAAATCATACATTTTATATATTATTTTAAGTTTTATGATCATCCACTACATCAATCTTTTAAAAACTAAAAACATTAAACAACAAAAAAACTACGTGTCTTTCTTTTATACCCCCTTATAAATAATATCATCTCTTTAATTTTTAAATATGCGTTTTCCAATTTGAATGCAGCATAATTCATGTTATAACATAAAACAAAAATAACAATGTGTTGTCGCAGTGCGCATGTGTCGGTAAAAAACGAGAAACCATTTTTGATTTGATGTTGAAAATCAAGTTTTTTCTTTAGTCGATAGAAAGCTTTCAACAAGCGTAGTCAGGAATATTTTATAGTACGTGTTAATAATTTTATCATATTAAAATAAAAAAGTATAAACAATACATGGACGACATTTTGTTTTTGTGAAATTTCATCTGAATTCGAAACATAAATTTTTATTCGAATAGTTTTCAAAATTTTGTAATTTGTGTATTATATATTATCTAAGAAGTGAATTATACAAAATAATATAATTATTTGTATATATTTTAATTGTGTATTAATGAAATATAGAACAAAAATAAATTGATAAACATAACCTCAATTTTAAGTTTTGTCAAATATATAATATAATTCATTAAATGATTATATATTTATAAATATAAACAATTTTGTGTGGATTTCAAGTTTAACAATAATTTGTTTTATAAAGATAAACAAAATAATAAACATTTAAATAAAATAGTGTTTATAGAAAAAATATTATAATTTGACGTCATAAGACCTTGTATTATTGCGTTTTGAAAGATTATTGTTTCTAAAAAAAAATTATTTTTCGTAAGAATTTTACAAAATATAACAATAATGAGTGCCCGAGTTGTGAATCGTGTTGTATTCAGTGAATTTAAACATGTCCAGTCGCCAATTAAACTGAGACAACCAAAAGCACCGTCAATGGTTTCTAAGCAACGGATTAAACGCGACCTCTTTGGTCCATTCGATCGTGCTAGTTCCAGAAGGTAAAATATACATTTTTACTAGCCAGTACTAGATCATAAATCTAAACATAAAATTAATTTAATTTTACAGACTTATCATTGAAGAAATAATGAAACAACAGAAACAGGCCGAACAAAAATGGGGATTTGATTTTATTCGAGGTACTCCCGTTGATAAACACCATCAATATATATGGGAACGAGTACCACCTACAATTGTACCAGAAATGTATACACTAAGTCGGGCTGCTCATGTTCGAGAAATATCGTGCTGCGACGAAACATCTGAGCGATTGATGGACGAACGGGCTGCTGCAATATTTAGACTGCCACAAACTATCGAAACAGAAGTTATAGCAACAGTTAATAATAAAATAACACGAACTATTCAGCCAAAAATTACCGGTAAGTTATATTCAAATTTATTTATGTATAGTCTGCGGGTTATTTTCAACCACCAAAATTTTAATGATCATATCACCTTTTAACCGAGATATACATTTTTTTTATGCGGGGTTTATTGAATATTGAATAAATTATGAAATTTCGTCCCTTAAATTATGTTAATTTGATCAAGCACGCGTTACCAAATTATGCAGTTTCGGTACCATACGACACAACATTTATTGTATGGCACACGTTCTGTATAAAATTTGTAGATTTTTATCAAATTTGTGGTTTATAACGAACATATGGAGATCTAATTTGTTATATTTTTTTTTATATCTGTTACAGACTATTTGCAAGAGCGTAAACGTCCATCTGTGAATTCAATTAAGCGATTACAATCGGTTACGTCGCCGGCCAAAAAATTACGACGTGCCTTATCGATGAATGATTCGCCCACAATCGCCAAGCAGACATAGGTGTAATCCAGCTCCGTTTCGAATTTAGTTTTTGCATAAGATATATTTTTTAATTATATATAATTTTTTTACTAAGTAGATATTATAAATTAAAATTTATTTTAGTTTTTTAGACTACAAACCTAGTTTCAGTCTATAAAACTAAAATGACTTTATATAAAAAATATTTTGTAAATATTTTATTTTACAATTAAATGTACAATATACATAAATTTATAATTATTTTCGTTAATTTAAAATCGTTCAAAATTAATTAATTGTTGTGCAATATAATTAAATCATTTTAAATTAACGAAAACGAATAAATTTATCGTTTTAGATTTTATGTGGAATAATTTTTTAATTAATAACAATAGTGTTGATCTTGATTCAATTTCATAACAAGGTGTTGTATGAAATTAAATCGAAATCAACGTTTAATTTTCTAATTTTTAACTGTATAATTTTTTTATATATATATAATTAAATAATTTTCATTTTGCTTGGCTTGTGAGATAGTTTGTTTTTTACATAAAATTGTAATTTTAAATACATAATATAAAATAAATATTATTATAAACCATCCAGTGATAGGAGATAATATTATCGTAAAGTTAAAACTATCTTTTTAAGAAACGTATAAAATAATAAATATGATATGCTGTATGAAATATAAATTACTATTAATTATATTAAGTTCAAAATTAATTAAATAACAATGAAATTTATAATTATTAGATATCAACAATAAGAAAAAATATATATTGAATATATAAATAAATAAAAGAATATACCTATATATGCCTATGTACATAGTTGTTTTATTTTACTCCCCTATATAAAGAATATGTGTTAATCGTACAAGTAACAGTATAAAGTTTTCTTAGCAAACAAAAGTTTTAACGCAACAACTTTGATAATTTTCTCTTTTTTCTTCTATGCTTTGTACTAAAATTCTTACATACATAAGCATAAAACAAATACAGCTGTCAAGAATTAAAATTTCATAGTTTATGTTGTCTTGTCTATCGTGTTTAATCATGTTCAATTAATCATATATTCGCGTACAATCATGTTCATTGTTTCACACCTACACAAATTGAATGTAAGAATCCATAAAAAAATACTTTCGATTTTGATATTTTACTTCAGACTAGTCAGTATTTTAGCGAGACAATCTCTCAAAACGAAAATAATCTCAACAGAGTAGAGAAGAGTGTGTTCAAGCGCTACATCGGTTGGATCAGAAAATATAAGAAACACTGAATGTATAAGCACATTTTAGGTCACGTGTTTAGAATGCTTTGAAATATGAGATGGTATATTCAGCGTTTCCTAACTTAACGCCCACGAGCCTTTTAAAATCGGTTTAGTTATTATATTACAAACTATTTTCCCCGAAGTATGTCTACTCATTAGCTACAAAAAGCCAAAAAAAGGAGGCGAAGATCAGAGAAAGGTAAACTAGCAGGACTACATCAGACAAAACAGAAAACCATCCAAATCAAAAAACGAAAACTCAGTCCGAAAAAATATCACACCAGCAAATCATGTAAATTTTCAAAAATTATAGATTTTAATGGTAAGCTATTATGAAAAATTCGATATAGGATCCGAAAGCAGATCTTGCTATTATGAAAATCCGATATCGTAAAATCCACTATTATCGTGTATCGGATTACCGAAAATCGAATTTCAAAATCCGACTGCTATGTAGTAGACAAGGATCATTTTGAGCTATCGAATTTGTGTGTTTTCAATGGTTCACAGTTTAAAGAGCAAGATCTCATGAATAGCATTCACCTGACATTAGTCACATTAAACACAAGAACATAATAAAATTTAGCTACTTCAAGTGAATTGCAAAACTCATTCATGCTTATATTTGACAAATTTCACCAAACATTTATTTTTTATAATAGAAAAATTTGCAGAAGATCGACTTTTCCGACATAGGAAAACAATCCGATTTTGAATTATTTCATAATATCCCCCTGATAGTATTTAGGAATGTGACAAATTAGAAGATAAACAAATACTATGTTTGACCTTAATTCTGGAAGTGGCAACAGCTTTCGATAAGGTATGGCACGAGGGTTAAATACATTAACTAAATGTTATGTTTCCGGGACCATAAAGTTGATCTTTTGATATTATATTTATGAAAGGCTGTTTAGAGTAAGACAAGAAGATGAGTATTCTGAACTGAGTGTGCTAAGGGCAGGAGTCCATCAAGGCAGCGTCCTGGGCCCAACCCTATACCGACTATATAGAAGTGATATACCAAAGTACGACCACGTAAGCATGCTAACGTTTGTGGACGACACCGCTATACTAGCAACCTAGTAAACTGTACAAGAGACGGCAAATAAACTTCAATCTGCAAGTGATAAAACTCGTCAGTGGACCAAGCGATGGACAATCAAACTTAATGAATTAAAATCTGCCCATGTCAACTTTACGAATAAACCATTGTTAAATCCGCCGCCAATCAGCTTAAACTATGTGATGGTGCCGTACGAGAACTCTACTAAATACTTTGGTAGGTCACTGGATGTTAAGCTTAAATGGAAAGAGCTTGATCTTAAATATAGACAAGTGTACTGGCTTATTTGGACAAAGGTTAAAATTAAGCATATGCCACAAAATACTATTTTATAATCAGGTTCTAAAGCCGATCTGGCTATATGGCATTCAGCTTTGGGGTTGTACTAAGAATACTAATATAAAACTTATACAACACTTCCAGAATAAGGTACTTTGGAGTATACTATCGGCTACTGGATAATAAACATTTGGTTTGGAGACTAAAAAAACCGAACCCTTCGAGCTCATTAGTATGTGAGCAGCTATCTACCAACAGACAGGCATTGGCGCATCACTGTATCAACAGCAACCACATTATAGTTTGTTTGTGATAATTTTTGGACCAGTTTGGTTACTTTTATTACACTTGACTTTGGAAGTTTCTGCGACATCAATTCTTTAGAACTCTATGGGTTATATTATTAGTTATTTTTTAACTAGACTAGAAAAAGATTGAGTGGCGTGATTGCTTAACCGCTTGATCGAAACTAATAGTGTTGCAATAGTTCTAGCGAATTACAAATGTTAACTTTCAAATATTTTAATTTTTCATTTTCAATTGTTGCTTGACGATCACTGTAGGTTTTGAAGAATGTTTAATGGTCAGTTTACATTCAACGATTTTCACAAAAGCAGACAAATGAAATGAGATAGAAAAGAGACAAATAAAAAGGTAAATTTTTTTATGTTAATTGTTGGCCTCTATCAATTTGTATTTGATTATGAACGCCACTGTTATATATACATCACCCAAAGTTGCTTCAGGTTCCGTGTGCTTCTTCAAAATGATAAATCTGTTACTACACAAGCTCGTTTACATTGATGAACTATTAACCAACACTTTTTGATTAATTTAGATTTATCAGGAATAAAGACGATGGTAGTTTCAGACATTCCTTGTTAAGTGAGTCTATTAGAATCAAAAGTTGTTCTTCTCCACCTTAACTAATTTTGAGAAAAACCATAAAAACCTATAAAATCGTAATTAAATGTGGTTTTTTAGTTTAAGTTGTTGTTTTTGGTTCGACTGGGCGTTTTAAACGAGATAATGAATTATAATTTACCAAACGTTTATTATCTTATGAAAAAAATTCAAAAAATACTTGGAAAAGAATAATTTTTGAAAATTAATTCTGGATAAGATGGATTTTTGAAAATAACTGAGTTTGGGTAAGATATAGTTTTGAAAATACTTCAAACGATTAAAATCTAAGAACAACCTAAACTTTAAATTTTTAAATATAAATTTTATTAAAAATTCAGTCATATGTTTAAAAAACATTAAATAACAATTCATTAAAATAGTACATTTAAATTAAAAAAAATAAAATAAAATAATAAAAGTAAATATTATCACAATATGCTTCACAAGAAACTTTACATTAAATAAAATTAAATTAAAATCACAAGAATTCACTATAGCGTTCAGTATAGCGTTAATTAAATAAAATTAAACGATTAGTC
The DNA here is from genome assembly GCA_963932295.1 of Tipula lateralis. Classification (NCBI taxonomy): domain Eukaryota; kingdom Metazoa; phylum Arthropoda; class Insecta; order Diptera; family Tipulidae; genus Tipula; species Tipula lateralis. The sequence continues at coordinate 21,640,826 of OZ010737.1, forward strand.
CATCATCTGCTTCCTGAAACTCACAAAGCTCCGTCTCTTCATCCATAACGTTTATTGGAGTACTGTCTAAGCACGTTTTGTAAAATCCCAAAGAAGGATGATTTCGCTTAATAGGTTGTCCACATCATCCAGTTTACTTTTGTTTATATGTACGCCACTCTCAAGTTGGGCAGGAAGAAGCATATTTCTCAGGTTTTTACCTTTTTTGTTAAAAGCCATACCAACTCCAATGTTTGACTTATATGGAATTTCTCCTCTTATAAATATTGCACCGTTGGGCTCCTTGGTCAATATAAAACGTTTACACTTATTAAACTGGAAGTGTAAGCATGATGGTGGTTTTAGAATGGCTTTTACTTCTGACTTCCAATCTCTTACTGGGCAAGCTGGTGTTGCTAGTTCTTCGACGGTTCCATGTTGTTGAAAAATTTCCCTATACTCGTTGGGGTGAATAATGGTTTGTTTCACACGTACTTCTTTTTCTATTCTAGCAAACACTCGATCTGGCGGTATAAATGAATGACCTGTTACTGGAAAAACAAGTTCAACCATTTTCACACATGATGAAGATCGATTAGCGAGTCAATACCCCAACATTCCTGTCATGATAGTATTTTTGTTTTGGCCGCCACAGCCATCTGCAACCAAACGAATATGGTTTATGTTGGAGACATTCGTATTACACAGCCGATGGAAAATAGCTGATGCGATTTCATTTGCTCCCTTGGGCCTTATGTTTTCTGTCCACGTATACAAAAAAACATTCTGCTGAGATAGGCTATCTTGAGAGGAACCCATCACAATACCAAAATTATAATAATACAACTGCCGACTGTAGTACGCCGCTTGATCAGGTACCATAGGCAGCACCATATTTTTCTGGCAGTCGAATGACATAGTTATCATGTTCTTCTTAGCCTCCTGCAGCAAACCAAAAAACGCTTTGGCTCGAAGCTTATGGACCCGCTGATTCCTTAAAATGATATTTTTTTGACGTATTTGTTTCAACTTTAATTTGTTCTTTAAAGCTAAGGCAGGTTGAACAGGCATCCTTTGACGGAGCTTTGAATCCAATATTAAAATGGATATAGAATATATTTCGAAAATAACTTGGTTTCACGGCGAGTTCAGAATTATACCCAATTGTGGTTTTGTACATACGATACATTTTATTCACCGACAACTCCATTGGTAGGTACTGGCGAAGTTTTTGTTTGTTTCTACAGTAGTGGATTTCCAGAACTTTAAACTTTTTTATATATTCGTTCACAGCCTGTTTTTATTGATCATTTTGATTGACCTCTTATCACCACCACGTTTTTCGATTGGTGGATTACCTGTCTCTAAGAAATTCCGACAAACCCGTTTCAAACGGTCTGATGATACATTTAAAATCCCCATAAATGCATTTTTGCATAATCTTATCAGAATTCCATTGCCCGTATGACAAAAATATTAAATGACCATCGATTTTCTAGGACCTTGTTGATATCGATCCAGTCGCTTCGGTTTGTTAGCAACACAATATTGTTGTATAAATGCGTCTTGAATTAATTTAGACTTTGAGCTGTAAAAATTTTGCGCAAAGACCACGTATTTCTCTACACCGATAAGTTTTGGCATTGTGGACACATTTGAGCATTTTAGGCAATTTCTTCATTTCGTACCTATAATTAAAATACTTTGCTTTTAGGCACTGTGTTAAGTACATATTAAATGCATAAATTACTTACCTCTTCCTTTTGTTGCCTTCAATTCTTTTAACGGTGTTGTTGTGCCTTTTTCTAGCTTTTTGGTTTATTACAACCGAGGCAAACAATTCTGATTCCATCTTGAAACGGGTTATTATCTTTTAAATACTAACTAATTCGAAAATGTTTATAAATATGCTGTATCGTTATATTTTAATAATTGTATGTATATTTTATTCGACCTACCTGCACAACAAACACTAGAAGACTAAAATCCGTTGCGTTAAAAACGAAATAAAATTTAAATTGACACCTAAATGCGCGGGAAAATTATGCTGGAGAAGATGCAGTTTTGGTTTTAATTTTCAACCAGTTTTCAAATAACAAAGGAAAAGATGAATTTTTGAAAATTTATTTTTATGGTGGAAAAGGTGAGTTTTGAAAATTTATTTGGCTTGGATAAAAATAAGTTTTGAAACTTACCCTGGATTTTGAACTGAAATATTTTAGTGCTAGAGTGAGTTCTGCAAGTTGTTTTTACGTCAAAAGATGGCTCTTATATAGGTTTTCAACAATCAATCAATAACTCGTTTTTTTGGTTTTATGGAGAAGATCAAGTTTTGATTCTAATAGATTCAAGTGCTTTTGATATTCATTGCTTTGTTGTTCGTATACCTTTTGACACAGAAGTTTAGTAAATTGGGTATTTTCTGCCCACTAGCTGCCACGAATTTAATCGACAGTACAGAAGATGCACAATCCATTTTGTATTTTTATAAATATTCTCACATGTTATGTTAAATCTCATTGGTTACACGTTGTAGCCACTGCTTGAGTTTGATATACCTGCCATTTGGTTCATTTACACTGAAATTCTTCTTCATTTCTCTATATGGGCATAATGAGCTGTCGAAATGATACTGTTCCCTAGCCATTTCACTTGACAGATGTTTCTTGGGAATTTCAAGTGAAAACGTACAGGGATCCAAGGTTAGGTTAGGTTGAGTGGCTGCTACAGTACACTTAGACCGGCGACGGTCCGTTGTCATACCACAGGATCTTACTTCCCTGTTACGCCTATCAATGATTCTTGCCATTTTACCATCCATATGGAAAATAACTTTGTTTATGAAAAAATAAGGTTGCTCCACCAGTGCAACCAAAGTATTGTCGAAATTTTTCATTTGATGAAATATCATGAGGATAATCATTTCACTTCAGACCTCCAGTTTGTTTTTTTCACAAACCCGATCAAGTAACGATAAAACTTTATCACTGCGAAAAGTTAAACAAATTCACTTACTTTGGGAAATCTGAAATAATTGCGCTTGATATACCGAAGGCTTTTAATTGTGTGTAGCACACAGTTTTACTATTAAAATTGGTAACAATATGACTTTCAATTGTGCTAATTTCTGAAATTGAGAATTTTCTTTTCTGTAGCAGAATTATATATCACACTTTAATTATACTGGGGTCCTTCAGGCTTCCGCCTTTTACACTTTTTTCTACTTTTTATCCGTTACGCATTTTAATACATTCTTATGCTGACGACAATATATCTTCCTCTTTTAGCTAATTTAAAATTGGTGGTTCCAGGATAAGCATATCGAAATCTCTGTTGATATGATCGGTTTAAAATAGAAAAACAAAATATAATGGTTTGTTTGTTTGTTTTTATCTCTACAATCTGTTTCGGGGCTCGAGGCACTTCCAACTCTTTCGCGGTTCGCTTATTTACGTCCTTACCTTACGCCATTACAGCCAAATCGAGTTACGGTTATAGGTCCGATTAACGTAGAACCATCTGCACATTGCATAGCTCAATGACAGCCTATAGTACTGACATGGAAGATGGGTTGGCCCATGAATTCTGCACTCCAACAGGGGGTCATAGATGTGTTCATTTACACCACCGATCGTAATCGTATGGTAAAAATCCCTTTACGGATGGTCCGGCGTTCATGGATTGTATACTCAACAGGGTGTCCAGATGTGTTCATTCACACCACCGATCACACCACCCAAACGATCGATGGTAAAAAATATCTTTTTGCATTTTGTCACTATCGGGATTCGAACCCGGTATATCCGAGTATATCAAATGATTGCTAAGTTTAAAATCTCTCCCACCATAGACGAAATGTGGGTTATCTATGAGTGTTTTATAATTATTTTCATGACAAGTGCTCAAAGGTCTTTGGGTGACGATGAAACTTTTTCGGAGGCATATACCTTGCTCAGATCCAAACATAATTTCAAAAATACAATTCATGAAGACTGGCTCCTTATCTTCCTCTCCCTTCCCATTCTTATCAAGAACTGCTGTGTGTTTGGAACTTTCAAAGTCATGTAGGACGCCATTCCTAACAGATCGATCTAGTTATTCAACAAATAATATTTTGTTTTATTTTATATATATTTTTTTTCATTTTTAATTTAAAATTTACAATATTACGAGATACATGTTTATTATAATTAATAATAATATTTTGTTTTTGACATGAGATTAAAATTTTAAAAATGATTTACACGCAAATAAATTTTTATTTTTTTTAATATTTTTTTTTTTTTACATATAATTAATTAATAATAATCATATTTTATTAAATAAAATAATAAAAAAATTGAATTAATTTATATTATTTCGGATTGATTTGTTGTATTGATTTGTGATCTATTTTATTTCATATATATGTATTTTTATGTAAGTTCATTTTTAAAATAAGTAGCGCAATATGTATTTCAAAATAATAATAACAATAAAAATAAAATCTACGTACTCTAAAAAAAAACTAATTTAAAGGACCTTATTAATAATTTGTTATTTAAAAAAAAAAATTTTACAATTAAGTGCGGGAAATAAAATATTTATATAATATATTATATACGGAAATTTTATTTTTTAGTGGCACACAATTTGTTTTTAATTATTAAGATTTTAAATACTTCACCCTTTTTATGTAATTGATTTAGAATTATTGAGCTTAGTTAAAAAATTATAAGACTATTGAAATTTTTATACAAGGATGATGACTAACGAAAAACCATAAAAACTATATAGTATGTAATTAATTAATTTAAATGGGACGACCACCGCCATTTTGTTGTTATATTTATATATTATAATACTAATTAATGTACTATGTATATATATATGCTCTATAATTAATTTATACAATTTTGTTTTATTTACTTTTAAACAATTAAAAAATAAATTTTGTTTTTTATTTATATAATTTTAATGAATTATGTTTTTTTTAATTAGTACTGCAGTAGAAATTTTGGTCTTTATATATAATTATAAAATAATCTTTTATTTTATATATATTTACATTAAAGTAAATATTCAAATTATCTCATAACTTAATAAGAACCAAACAACAAAACTTATTAATTTATTTCGCAGGTATTTCTACTAAATTAAATAACATTGAAAATGATGAGTATATTTCGAATAATTATAAATCGAATGCGAACACAATTTGGGCCAAATTAAAAAAAAAAATATATATATATATTTAATTATTAAATTATGAGATAAATATGAATTTTATCGATTTGTTTTATAATATTTACAAATTTATAATTAAGAATTATTTCTAGTACTCAACCAAAAAACAAAAAAAAAAAATTGTATTTATATATTTTTAATCTATGGAAAAAATATTAAAATCAGTGATTAATTAAAATTGCACAGAAAATAAAAAATTTTTAATTTTTTTTTTTAGTTACGACAAAATAATAAATATATAATTATATATGTATGTATAAAAGTTATATGTATGTATCCGAAAAATGTACAAATAAAATTCGCGCTAATTTTATTTATTTGTTTATTAATTAAATTTTATTCTTAATATTTTGTTTTAATTAATTTTGTTGTACTTTTTTTGTTTTTTTCATTTATTTAATATTAAATTTCTTATGTATACGTTTTTTTATTTCATTTCTAAATTAAAATTTTGTGAAAATTTTGGTTAAATTTATTTTATTAATCAATTTCATTTTAATATATAAAATATTTATTTATTTTTGTATATCTTAAATTTAAATTACTAATTTTTATAATACGCTATAAACTATATTTAGTATTAATTAATAATTAAGTAAGAGAGAATTATAGAAACAATTGTTTTAATTAATTTAATTATTAATTAATTTCTTTTACCCATTGTTTTTTGTTTATTTATTTATATTAATTTTATTTTGTATAAATTTACAAAAGTTACAACAAAGTTCAAAGTTATAATGAATGCAGAACTAAAAAATATTTGTGGAAAATTAAATTAATTTTTTTTACTTATTTATGAATTTTATTAATACAAAACCACAACAACAAAATATATAATTATATTATATTTTAATAATAATAATAAGAGTGGGTAAGGATAAAGTTAGAGGAAGAGTCAAACAAGTAAAATATAAGAAAAAAAAACAAATAATAATTCTTACTGGCTAGCTAATAAAAAAAAATAATAATAATAATTGTTAAAATTAAAAATATGTAATTGAAAACAAAATTAATAGACATTACAAATTTATTAAAATATTATTTGTTTTGTTTTGTAATTGTAAATTGATCTTTTTATCTGTCTATATGTAAAAAATAATATTATCGTCGCCAGCATCCCCCGCGCTGGTCTATGTTAACCGATTCTGTTGATCAGGTCGACGTTCTTCTATGGTGTAGACGGTGCGAAAAAGTTCTGTATGTGGTCTTAGAGTTGGCTCGTGTGTCGCTATTATTCCCGATTCCAGTTGATCTTCACGTATTATAGTCGCCTATAACAATAACAAAAACAATTTTGTTGTACAGTAAACACAATGATATGTACTTTCATAATCGGTTTATCAATCTCTAGTTTGTTGGTAAACAAACGGCAATACAAGTTTGTAAGTTAGTTTTATCACTATTGCTATCAATCAACGGACAGAGTTAAATAATAATTACTAGATGATACAGCGGAATATAATGCTCCTTGTGTTTTGATAAAACATTTACAATTATGGGTTTTTTCGGTATTGATCACGAACCAACTCTTCATACTGTTATAAACAATTAGAAGATGCCAGATCGCTTTCTAAGCCGAGGGGCTACAGTCGCGGACAAGGTCCTATTAGTCTACGGAAAGGTGGCTTTCCCTTAAAAGATCGCTGTATCATTTGGTTCCGATCAGCACACAGAACGTAACCGAGCCAGCGTACTTCCTGTCCTTTGATTTCATGAACGATATCAGGAATTCGCATTAAATTCTTGATTTCGTGACTGAAAAGATCTCGAATGTTAAAAGCCATTTTTCTTAATCATCCGTCAAGGTCCATCTCTCACAAACATACATGGCAACGGGGCTGATTAACACTCTATACAATTTCAGTTTATTCGCATTTTCAATATATTTTGATTTCATAACTGGACGTAGATGATATAAAGCTCGATTATCAGCGGTGATGCGAACCTTGATATCCTCTCACACAATATTATTGCGAGATACTTGAATCTCATGACTCTTTAAAACGTGTGGTTACCACTAGTGAAATCAATAGTATGTTGTTCTCTAGAACCAGAGATTAAAACCTATCGGGGACAGCACATTTTTTTTTTTAATTTAGCTTTAATTGGGTGCAGGGCGGACTTTTAGACTTACTGACTCCTTGTAACTGTCAGAGCTAATGCACCCAACGCGCGATCCTTCAAGTAAAGGTTGATAGCTCCCTTTAACTAGTTATACTCAAATGGAAACTGAACGCCGAATAACGAACTCCTATGCGCATTAACCGTTCTTCGTGTTACCCGTCCTGGCGTAACAAATGATGGTATTTTCTACTTTAATTCTGCAGAACATTTACCATTTATTAATCTATAGACCATGCAGAGTTCTGCAACAACTCTGCGGTGCTGTAGGCTTTCTAGATCTTTCGTAAGTCTGGAGTTTTGTATTATTCGGATGGCAGGCCACTGAACTCTATCCAGCAACTGCAGAGCAGTGCCATATGCTCCACCCCAAACCTGACAGCAATATTCTGTAGACGGTCTAATAAAAGTTTTATATATCTGGAGAACCTGATGCGATCTAAAAACCCGTTTTCATCTATGAGGAACCCAAGTTTACGTGAAGCTGATTTGCCCAATGCTATAAAGTGTTCATTCCATTTTAAATTGTTGCTAATCTGAACACCAAGCAGATGAATTGAGTTACAATACAACCCACGAGAACGTGGCTTTTACCACAAAAAGGAATTCGTTGACTTCTTTTACGCTAGAACGTGGATTTTTGTGTTTTATTCTCGTTAAATTTGACATGATATTTTACTCTCCACTCCAAATATTGTACTCAAATCGGAACTAAGCGAATTGACAATTTTCAGCCGTTTACCGTGTAGTTCTTAAAAGAGTATAGGTTCGTCCTCGAATGAAATACAAGAGAGTAATGTTGCATCATCAGCAAAACTGTGGATAGGGTTCACAGTGTCGGATAGGGTTTTTTTGGTATTCCGAAATATTCAAGCACATACCACAGCATCTGTCGATTAACGACAGATAATGTACGACAATAACTTGTATACTTTGCAAAGGAGAGCTATATCGCGTTAATTTTCGCATTTCGAGCGATCAGTCTATTTGAATATTAGGCATAACGTGGCCACTTTCCATTCTTCAGGCATAACTGAACAATTATGAGTTGTATGAAAAGAGAAGCACTGATTGGCACACGCTAGAGCTTTATATTCACAAAGCAAACTAAACTTTATATTCACAATGCAAATGTACAAAGTATCTCCCGCCTTTTTAATATTTTGCATTTATGTTGTGAATCAGAACATTAAATACCGAATCAATAATTGGAAATATTATAATACGAAATTGATCGAACTAAATATTATCGAATTATGTGTTATCGACCACATTCATATCGTATGCGGTTTTGCGGCCTAAGAAACTGTACTGAAAATAATCAACAAATCACGTACCTGATTTAAATTTCCAAGTGTTATTTGATGTCCGGGCATTACTTGTGCAATCGACAATGATGTTGTACCGTCCGTATTCTCTTGTTGTGTAACCACATGTGTCGGTTGTTGTTCATGATCTTGAATATTATTTTGATCGATTTGTGAATTAGCCATTGATACCGCAACCGTTGCCGTTTGTGATGTAGAAGGTGTTTCTTGAGATGCAGCTGATGTGACGACAACATTATTACCTTCCGCTATAATGTTTTGGAAAAGAAATGTACAAATGCTTTAGTTTTAAAACGTATATCATATGTTTATACTTACTTTTCACTCGTTTTTTACCATTAACACGGGAGAAATGTTTTAATTCTAAATGACGTTTTAAATTTCGGGATTGTCTTAAGACTGAATTACAAATTGGACATGCTGCTGGTTGTTCGGATATTGATTTGGATTTTATTTCTGCAAAATAAACATTATAATCTATTAAGTCAGTGTTCTAATAAGACAAATATTTCAGTCATATCTTACTGATTGGTACATCGGGATTTTTTTCTTGTTTGATTACGATTTGATTTTCTGTAGCATTTTGTTGAACTTGTTGAAGTTCTTCGGCAACGTCTTCTGTTTTAACCATTTTAGCACCATTCTGATTCTTTCGGGCGCGTGGTTTCCGTTTTCGTTGTGGCAAATAATGACTAATATCCTTTAATTCGGCTTGTTCTTGTTGTATTTCTTCGGGGGCTTCGACGATTTGTGCTTGAATTGTATTCGGTGCTGTTTGTATTGTGATTAGTTCTTCGCTCTGCTGAAACCAATTAAAGAATGTCGAACTACCAAATTCATAAAGAAAATATAAATTTATATACGTACAACAGTGTTATTTCCAACATCTATAACGGCTTTGACATGATGCTGCGGTATTAAGGTCGGATGAAGTTGTATCGACGTTGTGTACTCATCTTTATGGGTGGTGACGGTCTGAGGTGCAAGTCCCTGTATATTTAAACAATGTGCTGCTTGCAATAATGACGGCAGCTGTGAATGATCCACACTAACTTCGCCACGATACACAAATTCCAGTAATGCTTCGAGATCATTTGCATTTACGCCAGCCAACATAACAACTGGATGTTTGCATGGTGTGTTCTAATGGAATACAAACATCACAAGCATCGATATTATTTGAAACAAATTATAAACAAAAAACAAATTTTTACCTTTAGCAAATCCAGGAGAAATGGACTAGCAGCACATAACACAATTTTATGAGCTGGAAAACTACGTCCTCCAGCTGCTAGTGTGCAATCAACTAAATCACCATGGCACCGTAGCAATTGAACCGCCGAGACCAGCGATGTGCCATAATCGCCCCAAGTTAAACTATACAGCGAGTTTATCGACATTATTCACTTTCAATTTAGTTTATTTTTAATATTTTAATATAGTTTTTACTTCTTAAGTAAGTTTTTTTGTATTTTATTTATTTCTATGTGTGGTGTGACAACACAACACTAAACACTTTTTCCCAACTTTACACTACTCGCTTAGTATTTTCACTTTGATACAAAAATGATATTCAATTTCACCATATATAAATCATAAATAAAACTAACGTAGAATATAATTATGGATTTAAATATCCATAGATTTGATTCAATATTTAATTACAATTTTTAAAACTTTGTAATTTATACTTTTTTGCTTTAGAATTTTTATAAAAAAAAATTGACGACAAATTTTTTTTATTTTAAGCCTCTTTTGCTGTCAAAATCAAGCCAATTTTATTACCAACATGGCGACTAGTAAAAAAAGCTATATGTTGTAATGTTATTAAATTGTAGTGCTATCTATCGTGTAACACGTGCGATATTTATATGCAATGCTTTTGACGTGATTTTAGAATTATGTTAAAATATTAATAGGTTAATAAATATTAAAATGATTATTTTTAAATTTTGATGAATGAACTGCTTATTTAATATATAGTTTACTGTTATGTACAAATACAATAATAATTCTGAACAAAACCACTAGGATCTCTTTATCCGTTAAAACTTTGTTTTTATGATTAATATTCTCCTACAGTATGTAAAAATAATTAGTAACCAAATTTTGTTGTGTTACTTAATTATTAGAATGAAATTGAATATGTAGTTGTTTGTATGCAACGTGATCGGAATATAATACAGCAAAATAATACTTCAAATATTGGTTTTTAGTCATGTGTTAACGCCCTTACATAATATCGGCGAAATCGTATTATATTCTGTTTTGCATAATGCTGTTTTCTTTACCGGAGTAAAAAACTGATTTAAAATCGAATTGCTTTGATAATTACTTACTAAACCAATGATTTGGGATCAGTTTATATAACAGCCATCGGGCTTATTGGGTATAAATAATTCAGTTAGGTAAATTTCTATATACATACGTTAAAATAATAAAGATCATACGTTAAAATTTGGTTTTACTATTAAATATATTAGCATTTAAAATAATTAAGAAAAACACGATTGATTGATCGATAAACAATTCACAGAAATAACTCTTCTTAATTATGTCAGGAAAACTTAGTCAGTTAGTTCTTGATGCAGTAGCCCCAAATTCATGAATCACAAAAATCTCTTACAAGAGGCTGCTGAAATTTGCGAATAGTAACTAAATATATCAACGAATCGTCACGTTTCGAAATTTTCGAGGTATTGGATAAAATTAACATGATAGATGATGATACGTCATATTTACTTTTCCGATTAGAAGATCTTATTTGAAAAACTACTTAAACTTTTAGTTAACGTTTTTTTTTGAGAAAAATTCAATATTTTGAAAGTAGGTTTTATTTTAAGTGGAATTAAATAATAAAAGTTAAATAAGTTAAGTTCGATGGATTCATATTTTAACTAGACACTAGTTTGTGCAAAAAACCGTAAATGGATTGAGTGCTTTCTATAGCTTTATTGTCTACTAAGAAAATATGGTTAACACCAGCCTTATCTATGACCTATAATGTTTAATAATGTTATTATTGGAATCTCCAAAATAGTTAGTTGATATTGTAAACTGTATTTTGGTGATATATCTCAATATAATATCTTCCGTATCTTAATCAAATTAGAAACATTTTATTCAAATACAATATTTATTTGTTAAGTTTAACAGAATAATGTGAGATCTGTAAATTTGTTAATTTAACCACAACCAATCGTATCGTGGTCACCAATTTAGTTCGAGAGCTCGACGACTAATGATTTAAAGTTGTAAAACACAGATCGATAACAGATTGGTAGAAATTTTCAAGATCCTAATTAAATTGAAAAACATTATATTCACCAACAATATTCGTTTGTCACCAAAATAATTCATGAGCTTACTACACATGCATTCATATTGCAAACTGCATATTGGTGGTATATTCTGAATATAATATCTCATCAGACTTTAATCAAATTAAAAACGTCGTATTCCCCAACAACATTCTCGGTTGAGTATATGTCTACTAACGGACTATTGCGAAAGATTCAATATCGGATGCGAAAGCAGATCTATTATGAAAAAAAGTCAAAACGAAATCGGATTTTCCGAAAGTCGAATGTCAAAATCCGACTGCTATTAAGTACGAATTTCAATTTGTGTTATTAATTTGTGGGTTTCTTCAACAATCAATATATTTTTTAAAATATATAATAAATATATAATATAATAATATAACAATCTACAACCAATACTTGAGAACAATTTGAGTTGCTTGTCGGTTTTACAATTTAGAATGAAATTAAGGCGTCGCAAACATGATTTGAATCATAAACAGTTAAACGAGCAAGATTGCTGTAATAGTATTAATTAAAAAAGTTACTTGTTAATTAAAACACAACAAAATAAAATTTAGCAACTTCAAGTGAATTTCAAATCGCATTATTGCTAACTTCATGATTTATATGTGACCAAACAATTTCACTATAGAAAAATTCTTGATAGATGGTGTATTTGCTACATTTTGTTACCGTTACAAAGCTTCTTCATATCTAAACCATAATGTGTCTCTGGTTGTTATGGTAACTATGTGTACGCGTTTTGAATTTTGTTTTGCATCGGGGTCACCAATTTAGTTCGAGAGTTGGACGACTTATAATTTGTAGTTATAAAAGTGTATTTCTCCAAACCTTAATTAAATTAAAACAAAACATTTTATTCACCAACAACATTCGTTTGTTTTTTATTTGTGTTCCCCTTTAATATTGTACATTATAATAATATTTTTATTTCAATTTTTAAATATATAATTATATTGAATTTATGTTTTGTTTGTTTTTTTCTTCATTTTTTTGCTAAATTATTTTAATTTTTATTATTATTTAGAATATATAATATATGTATGTATATATAAATGCAATAACATTTTAGTTTGTTCAACTATATATATTAATAATAGAAATATGTGTTTTTTTTTATTTTTTGGTCACAGAAAACATTAAAATTAATATCATAAGTATTTGTTTCAAATTATTTTTTAATAATATATATATGTTATATTTATTTATTTATAATAAGTTGTATCTCAAAAAAGTGTTAAATATGTATGTATATTTATAGTAATAATTATAATAATATAGGTATGATTTTATTTATTTATTATACATTTATTTGTTTGTTTTGTTTCCATTGTTTTTGACCCCATACCAGCCGAGTAATATAATAATAATATTAATTAATAAATAATTATTCAAATAAACAAACAAAAAGAAAATTTATATTTTAAACAAAACTATAAATAAAAATTTGGTATTAATATATATATATTTATATATTTAATTTATGTATTTTACAGTTGGTTATTGTCTGATTCACAATAACACGGAACATAAAAATATATCATTATTTTTGTTTCTCATTTAAATATAAAATTTAACATTTTTATTTTTTGTCCGACGAAAAATTGTTTAAAATAATAATAAAACGAATATTATGAGTATAAAATAAGATAAATTTGACACATATAAAATTATATAAAACGTCTGTCCTGTTTTAATAAATTCTTTATTTTTTAGAAAAACAACGCTCACATTTTAAAAATATTATTAAATATTTTTAAAATTAACAATTCTTTCTCAGATTATGTTATTTAATTTATAAATACATTTTTTAAATGTAACATGTAATTTGATTGAGTCAGCAATTCAAAAAAAAGAAACATTTTTTTTTGGATTGAATTGAAGTTAACTACGATTAATAAAATTTTTATATAATTTTGAGTACACGTGGTTTATAAATATAAATCGGTTAACATTTATTTAATTTATTATTGTTAAATAATTCTCTCTTAAACAACATCAACGACAAGAGTGTGTTTTTGTTTTAAATTTATTTTATCTAAACAATTAATTATCGCTAAATATACGTTTCAAAGGGCTGGTTGTACAATCAAAATATTTTTTTATGTATCATTTAATAATCAATTAATCTCACCTAATTTTTTTTTAATAAAAGCTTCGTAAACCCGTAATATAAACTCATTTACTATACATTTAAATTTTTTAATTTTATATTTAATTTATATTATTTATTTAATTTAATTTAATTTAATTATGTATTTCTTCTTGATTTTTTAAATGGGATACAATTGTATTGTTGATATGATTAATATAATTAAACATCAATTTTATATTTAATATAATGATTATCATATAATATAATATAATTTAGAATAAATAATAAAATAATGGTCATTAAAATAAGTCATCGGGCAATAATAGAAATTTGCAGCCATTCAAATTTCTAGTATCTAGACTATATAATAAATCGATTATTTTATTAATTTTTTTAAATTTATTTATTGTGTAGTTTAGAGAAATATTATGTTTAACGAGCCAAAGAGTTTCTTTTTTTTATTTGATTAATAATGTTGATATTTTTATTTATTTTAACAGTAATTATAATATATTATTTACGGCAACAAGTTTTATATTATTTATAAGACATTAACTTTTTTTTTTATTATTATTATTTAAAATTCCCAATTTATGTCAGATTATATAATTATATAAGAATAAAATTATTTAAATTATACAAGTAATAATAGTTTTAAGCAATTATATTTTATTATAAACAATTTATTTTTTGTTATATATTTTTAATGTACTTTATTAATTGAAATAAAAATATAACATTGTTTTTGGTTCGGCAAAATTTGCACTATTTATTATCTAAATGGATTGATCATCTTCAGATCGACTGCAGACGTTTTATCCATTCAGATGAAGCAAATTTAACCGGAAACGCTATCATTCGATGATATCAATACAGATTTGTTTTGTATTCTGCAATGCAAATCTGTTCCAATACCACCGAAAGAAGCGATTGACTTTCTTACAATTTGCAGGGAGTATTGATAAAAATATTTCGTTTCATGTATAGTTTCCATTGTTAGTTTCCAATCGAATAGTTTTAGTTCGTTTTGTTGTTTGTTTTTTTAAATAATTTTTTTGATTTTGTGTAAAAAAATAGTGTATATTTTTTAAATTTTTTGTGCATTATTTAACGAGTGATTTGTTTTGTATTAATAATGACAAAATTTATAAAAAATCAAATCGATTTATTAAAAATTTTTTAGTGGAAACATGTCATTTTGCTATTCATCATCATCTTCATTTTGATAAGTAACATAACGTACTGATGATCGTTCGCCTAATCCAAGTAATGACTAAATAAAAGAAATTATTTATGTAATTAATTATTTTAATCTAATTTAGATTAAACTACAACAACTATTCAAAAAAAAAACAAATATGTAATATTATTATAAAATTAACAATTACATAAAGCTACTTAGCAACATAATCCTTATAAAAAAAGCAGTTTTTTCAGCTGCAAAACATAATATATAAAATAAAACTAAAAATATAAGTACAAAAACATTAAAAATTAAGCATAATTATAAACATATAAAATTATAATTTTGTTGTAAAATTATTTTCTATCGCAGGAATATTTTCAACAGACATAGCCTTATTTTCTATACCGCCTACCTTCTTCTCTTCTTTCGTTGGTGGCGACTTTAGTAGTATTAGTAATGGAGCATAAATGAAACATAATATCGCAATACCGACAAGCATCCATTCGAATCCGATACTGTTTACTAGTGTACCGCTTAGGGCTGGCCCAATAGCGAAACCCAAACAGAATGCTACATCGCCCAATGCATAAACACTTCCGTAAACAGCTGAATGCCTAATGTCTACTAAATATCCAAGCTCGGGCATCATACACGAATCCACCATACCAATAGCAAATCCTAGACCAGCATTTGGTATAATTAAATGTGTAATATGCGTTGCGATTGGAATCTTGAAAATACCAAAAATTTATATTATAAAAAATAACTAAATATTATAGTTATTATATATTATACTTACACAAAGTAAACAAATGCCAATGATCACAAGACCTAAGAGCGCAGCCAACCAACGTCCAATTTTGTGTCCAAGTGGTCCAAATAAATTCGTTCCAATTAAATAACTAATGGATGCTGGAAGAAAAGTAACACCCTGTTCCCATTGGCTAGCACTCATTTTATCAATCATCCAAATTGGTAACGATGGTTCCAACATAGCAATACCCATATTTGCAAATGTTATTGCGCCAGCTGCGATTAAAATATACGGATCGGTAATAAGCGATTTAAGCGATGGTGGATCACTTTCTTGTCGCACAATCGATGGTTGCAACATGAACAATTGTAGTAAACCGTCGCCGAGTGCAAGTGCCGATAGTATTAAGAATGGTGCTGATTTACCAACAAATTCATACATGATACCGCCAAATGGTGGACCAATGAGTACACCCAGGGCTAATCCACCCAATGCAATACCCATTGCATTGCCTCGTTCTTTATCGTCTGTATAGCGATCGGCCAGCATACCCATTCCCGATACCGAAGAACATGATGATCCAATTCCTTGTAGTGCGCGTGCCAAAAACAGTATACCGTATGATCGACCGAATGCGAATACTACATAAAAAAGTCGATTAAATATTTATTCAAATATAGGTTAAGGAAATAATATTAAATATAATTACTTAATGTTGATAAAAACATGATCACAAAACCACAAAACATTGGTATACTATAACCAATTTTATGTGTTAATGGTCCCACGATTGGATTCACAAGTAGTTGAACAAATGCTTTTGATGCAAACATTAGCCCAACTTCAACCGTTTCGCTCACTAGCTCTTTGTGTCGTTCGACGACTTCGGCATAGCTAACATTATCATAACCGTAGGTTGTTGTTTCCTCGAGGCCTGTAGACGGTGGTGTTACTGGTGGTACACATGGTTGTAGCGTTGTTGGTGGTAATCGTGATAATGTCGAATTTGGATGTCGTATATTGTATAGAAATTCTGGTACAATTGGAACTATGTATAGTGGAGAAAATTTAAATTAACCATTAATATATGTGTCTTGGCTAAAACGAATAAAATAAATTCAAAATTTTTCGTTCAATTGACTTTCGTTAAATAATTCGTCACATAACGATCGTATTTTGTTTCATATGTCTATATTCAAAAATTTCAAAATGGCAGCATCAACATCACATGAGGGTGGTAAATATATATTTAATTTATAATAAAGTTAAATAAATATGTAGTAATAAAAAATGTAATATTTTTAGATAAAACAAGTGTTACAAATTTGTGTTCTACTTTAAGTTCGATTCGTAAAGAAATTGGTATCGTAGATAATGATATTATTGATGCACGTAAAAAGATCAGCCAATTGGCTAAGAAATGTGAATCCCTTAAACAAAATTTGTATTCTTTGGAATTGGATCAAATTAAATCCGAGGTTGTGTTAAATTCTGAGATGAAAGAATTTGAGGAGTTTAAGAATCGAATAAATATTTATCAAAGTGAGGTATCTTCATTTAAGGGAGAGTGTATCATTGTTAACAAGTAATGAATCTGAAAGATGGAATAAAATATTGAATTAATATTTATAAATGGTATATATTTTAAGTGAGTTTCAGGGATAATTAATACATATTATGTTTAATCATTCAAGGTAATTGATATAAGCATTTCAGCTATATAAGCGTTTAAGATTGCTTTATCATCCCGGTTGCCCAGTTTAGATAGTAACTTGTTGCGTTTCAGGCTTCTAATTTGTGTTTTGAATTTGTGATGTTTAAGCACAGCCTACTTATTCACAAAATTTAGTTATAGCACAAAGCACCAAGCAAATAAAAATTTGTCGCTAACTAGTGGTAGGTATCGGCACTAAATATCGGATTTGATTTACGTGAACTAAATCCAAATCTTTTTTCGATTTATACAATGAAAATATTGTTGTAAATTAAAAGCTTTAAATCAAAACTTTTTATTTACATTTCGGTTGCTTTTTAACTGATTGGTAAATTACTATCAAGAACAGTTGGGCGAGTATGTAGAGTGTTACCACTCCAGCCAAAACGCCATGTATACAAATAAATTCGAATCAATTCCAAATTACATATATATTTTATTAGTACTCTAATCAAAATTTTAAATCATTATGGTAACATGTTAAATTAAAATAAAATGTAATCCATTAAGTAAAATTTTTGATTTGCCACAGTCAAATAAACTTTATAATCTCTATTTATCAACGCCTCTTTAGTACCATCATCTCGTAATATTTTATTATCCACTCGATTTAATCGTATTACACTAATAAAACTGCTTTTAATTATATTTTTATTTTACATAACTAATCTTCTTTCAGTATGTGTTGTGAAAACAACGATAGTCTATATACACACAGTCTTACAGTGTTATTGTTCAGTGTGTCGCTTCTTCCCTTTTAACTTATAAGATGAAGAAAAAAATAATAATAAACTTGAGATATATTTTTTCATTTATTTAAGAAGAACTACAACAAGTACTGTCTGTATAGTGCGATATATAATCATACTAGACGATAAACATAATATATAAATCCTTATGTAGAGGGAAAATCACAGTTCCTGTACAAAAATGCAACAACCGGAATTGAAAACGAAATATGCAAGTGACATGTCTTTCAAATTTTCGTTATGTATAATATTTTGAAGAAAACAAAAACATAATTTAAAGTTATGGGCTACGGAAGATTTATGGGAAATAGTTTTTGAAATGATAAAATTACCAATGGATAAGATTTCGTCTTATGATGAAAAAACAACTCAACCTGGTGAGGACGAACAAAACTGTCTATTATGATATAATTTAGATCAATTATATTTAAAATTAAACTGACGCCTCAAAATATGAAAATATATTTGTGACCTATTTTCAAAAGAAATTCTAACACGTCAAAACTTTAAGCAATACTTTAAGTTTGTTTTATTTTACTGATTTTTCACTTTTCTATTGGGTTTTATATAACTAAAAGCTCAAATGCTGTATAAATACTGTTTGTTGTATTTGTCTGTTCGTGTTCTTTCGATTGAACTTTTCTCTTCTGTTTACTATATAATAATCAGTAAGTAACTATTTACTTTCGAGAAAAGTAAATTTGTTTATGGTTTTAAGAGTGAAAACAAACACAAACTGAATAGAGTACAACGATTTTTAGTTGAGTTGAAAATAGTTTTGAAAATTGAAAAGTTGCTTCTTTGATTGAAGTTGTAAAAATAGTATTCATTCTCGCGGATCTCTACTGAATGCCATCTCGACGATTGGACGATTGTTATATGATTGGAGATTTGAGTACATTTAAACAATCTCGTGAAATAAAGAAAACTGAGATTTATGGGATAGTAATTACAGAAGCGATTACTTGCACTTGTTGGTTTTGATAAACAAGAAATAACTAATGCTGCTTAACCGTCTATATACTATATCTTCCACTACAGTCTTTGCATTTTTAATGACTGCGATATTGCTTTACAATACAGTGCGTTTTGGATGAAGTTTCTGTTGTTACGCCTTGATGGTTATGATAGTGCATTTGTCGAATGAGTTCGACTTTTGAATCGAGCATTGATAAATTATTGTTCGCCTACCTGTCCACTTGCTTTAAATATGTATATACTCGTAATTAAAATATGACTAGTGCTATATCTTTTCACACATGGTAAGTTACTAGACAATATAATGTCTAATGGCTATTCGTTCTATGTATACGAATATATACTGCCAACTATATGTATTCATCTTATAAATATTGAATGAAAAACCATACAAATCTATATGTATTCGTAAGAAAACGAAATTTCAATATTCTGCAACCACTGCAAATTATTCACCGCACCATTAAATATATTTATATGGAGGTAACTACACTACAGACAATCACTTAAAATAAAATTGATTGAGTGATTTTTATCGATTCTGTTAATATAAAAACATAAAAATAATAGAAATTCTTCCCCAATTCATTTTCCAATTTTTTCACACCATATTACATATAAATGTCTAAAAGTGGTGGTTATACACACATTTCGTGTATGCTGTGGTGAAAATAAAGAAAATTTATTGCGTCGACCACTTATCGAAATTATTTTATTTCTCAAACCACACCATACACCACTGTCCGACTATCCATATATATAGGTATACCTATATACTTCTTATATTCAATTCCATTTTATCTCGAACACACAACTAAAACATCAAAACTGAAACGAATGAGGAGGAATCGTATAATTTTTCTTGAATTTTAATAAAGCATGTATAATTTTTTTTTGGTTTTCTCTCTTGCTACATTATTTAAGATAAAAAAAATTATGGAAAACTGATTATATACAAAAAAAATTGTTGTGTACCACAAGCTCCAATATACCAGCATATCTAACGTGTTTAAATGTCATGTTTTATTAAACAATCTTATACAGTTTTTCGTATTCTTCTCGTACCGATATAAAGTATATAGTCAGCTTCGTATACTCGCTATAAACGAGTATGTAGACACATCTTAGCTTCATCTACTTAAGATGATTTTTAAACTAAAAATGTACGAGGTATCAAGATATATACGATTTTATTGTATACATTATATTTATTTATTGAATTCATTTAGTTTTTTTTATAAACCTCCACAAACTAGACCACTCAAACCACCCAACAGTCAACATATTATATTCCTATCCACATACATACGAGATACATACATCCATATGAAATCAGAAGATGGACAATAAACACAATATTTTACTTTAGTTTTCTTTTATTTAGAAAAGTAAATCAGTGTTTCCCTCTTGTATATATTGTATATACGTTAAGTATAAGACAAATATACCATGTTTCCTCTTGCGAACACACTTTGTTCTCGTCCAAAGGAAATTTATATTGAAATTTTCCTTTTCACATCATGTGATTAATAGTTTTATTTTATTTGGGTGAAGATAAATTTTCCATTCCATCGAACATTCTACAAAACACTGTAGGATATATATGGATAGATACTTGATTAACATTCATTAAATGGAAATTCATCAAATAAGAAGTAAACTCTATGGCGGTATTTTACCGGACATATAAAATATAAGGATACTCGTTAAAAGACGTTTGAATATTAAATTATTTAAGATTATAAACATTTTATTATGCTGTGATTATTCGTTGGCTATGTATAGTTGCTTGATTTATGATATGTGAAAAATCATTAATTATATAGGAATATTGTGCAAACGTTTAGATTAGATAACAGAAAATTTCAATTTTCTAAGATGCTGTATCTGATCGAACTTTAGACTGCGGCGTGATAGCTCCTAACGTCCCTTAAGTTAACTTTCACCATGCTAAAAAGTTTAAGTGGCTCTTAGTTCCAGGTTAATCCATCATCGTATTTGTGTAAACGATATCATCGTTCACGCTCATACGTTGATGGATTAACCTGGGATGGATTAGCATGATGCAAGTTTACTTACTTACGAGACCGAATTCACGATGTTTTTGGCTATTTGAACCCTTTGTGACATCTTCTCAAGTTCTTCATAATTTGACCTTAAGTACGACGATCCTTTCGGCTCGACCATCTAGTTATTAATTTTGAAAGAATTATTGACATACGTTATGTGTTTATGTTTCTCCATCATATTCGTTCTTATTTTTCATAATTATTGTAAACAAAGAAACGTTGGACCGCTGTCCGAATTGGTCAGTTATTAACTACATTAGTAATTTGTGTTCGTTTGATTAATTATATTCCTTTATGTTGTTTGGTGTTCTATGAAATGACAGTTTACTTTGAAGTAATCGTTAGTAAAAGTGGATTAGACTGTGATGTGTGGAAGTCTGTCATGATAAAGACAGTGATAGGTTTATTTTAAACCTGGATATTCTGTAGTAATATACAAAACGCCATCAAGGCAGCTATATGCTATGTAAGGTCTCTTCCAGTCCAATCATACCGAGTTACCTCCAAAAAGCCTTATAAATTCTGAACTGCAGCCGTTAGTGAATTATATTGAAATTACTAACAAAAACACACTAACAGGGTTGTTTATAAATGGCTCCTGAAAAGCTAAACATTTATATGGCTGCAGGCTTTCTAGTCAAATAATAAACAAACGAACAGTTATGTGGAAATAAAACACTTTTAAGTCATATAAATCAGGAGGACGTGCTGGTATCATTATTTCGGCTATTCAGCAAATCGCTGCTATAATCGTACGTTGGTACGCAAAACCTGGATTCTATCATCCTAGGTTAGGTAAGGTTATGTTGAGTGGCTGCTACAGCACACTTAGACCGGCGACGGTCCATTGTGATACCACAGGATTTTACTCCCCTTTTACCTCTATGAGAACCAGTTGCTTACGTAGCGTAATAAGTCTCACACAATATATTTTTCGAGATCAGAAAGGCAGTCCATTAAAAACTTACCCAAATATTCATGTCTTTTGTGTGCCAAAGCTGGGCACGAGCATCAGCCTATAAGCTTATTCTATCATCCTATAAGCTTATCAAATCTTTATATATATATATATATATATATATATATATATATATATATATATATATATATATATATATATATATATATATATACTATATATCTAGTCAATCTAGGTGTTTAACTATTTCGATATATTGTGCTACTTAAACTTTATAGGGATCATATTGGGGATAGGTGTAGGAGTAAATTTGTTTGTACGGATGTCGGTCATATTTCCTCTCTCTGGGTACAGATGGTACACTGTTTTACAAGAAACTTTATTTTCTTACTTATCCTTGAAAAGTAATAGTTTATATATTTTTTTTTATATTTTATTCTATGCTATCTTTTTTGGGGCTCAAGGCTCTCCCAGCTCTTTCGCGGTTCGCTTATTTACGTCCTACTTTACGCCTTAACGGCCAAATCGAGGACGTACGGCTAAAGGTCCGATTTTCGTAGAACCATCTGCGCATTGCATAGCTCCATGCCAGCCTATAGTACTGACATGGAAGATGGGTCGGCCCATGAGTTCTGCACTCCAACAGGGGGTCATAGATGTGTTCATTAACACCACCGATCGTAATCAGATGGTGCAAAATCCCTTTTGCATCCTGCCCCTATCGGGATTCGAACCCGGTACCTCCCGCTCCAACTGCCACAGCTTAAACCACTGAGCCACCTGGGCGGTAAGTAATAGTTTTGCGAATCCTACCTGATTCTAAGGCTACCCGCTACTGGGTTTACCGTAAAGGGTTTGGGATGGGATTTCGAACAAGTTGATTTTGGATAAGTTTTATTAGACCTTGTGCCTATTAATCTGTCTTAGAGGCCGTAAACGGCCCTTACCGCGTCTCAACTGAGACCTTATGAACCATTTAACGAATAGTGCACATTGTAGGTGGTCAGCCCAAAGAATATTTTTACACACAATCGCGTTTTTATGTCATCCGGTTGTATGTTAATATTTAGTCAACGACGGGAATCGAACTCGAGACCGCGGCGTGATAGAAACTCTCTCTGAAGCATTAAGCTACAACCGGCGACTTGTGCCTGTTAGAAAGTTATAAATTTTCCCACTCTTCGCTATCTGCTCTTTATCGGGGAGCGAAGAGTGTGTTAGGCTAAAATTGAATATCATCGAGTTGTTTGATTTGTTCATGGTCATAATTATGATCTTCATATTCTATACCGACTCTATAGATAATCCATCAGTAACAGAATTGTCTGATCTTGTTCATTCATTTAACTGGTTCTGATATGATTCGATATCGGAGTTCTCGTCCCGCTGTTCATAGTGATAAACTCTTTGGAGCTTCTTGAGTTGATGAATCTGGTTTGAATAAGTTCGTTGAATGAGCGAGTTGATTTGTATGAAGTCTGTTTTGGTACCTGTCGTGATTGAATGGTCAACCTTAGAGATTGTTGATGATAGTTGGGAGACTGTTGATGGTAATTAGGAAACTTAATAATTGATAATTATTTGGATGTGTTTGAGGTCTATACAACAGTTCTGGGTAGAAACCCCACATTTGTGGATTATAAAAAGTATGTTGTTGAAGTGGAATAATTTTCCTAGGTGGAATATTACCGTGGCTATATAGTCTCTAATTTGAGGCACAAATTTAATATTTTTGGTAGATCTTCTGGACCTCTTACAAAGGTGTCCAGTGCACTATATGGTTCATAACAAAAAAATCGTGTTTCTACTTTAACTACGAAAACTATTTTTTTATTTTCAATTCAAATTTCTTTAAAATGACAATTTTGAGAATTTTAAAAACCAGTACTGATGTAATTTACTGAAAAAGGTTGTGGTAACATTATAGTCCGCGTCGTTGTTGTCACTATAATGAATCTACGTCCAAGAATTATTTTAGAACTGTTCAAAATATATACTTTACATGCAAAGATGAAATTGTGCTCCACACTTAACGATACATAAACATGCCAAATAAATTAATCAACTTACCCACAACCGTAAGTAACATATTATCTAGCAGCAGTGCAATAGCAACAATAACCAGTACCAAACGTCTTGAACCGCGCCATCCAATCATCCATTTTTTTGCAGCCTCGATCCGCCCTTGCGGATATGTTTCCGACGTCTGCTGCTGCTGATGATTGTATTGATGGCTATTCGGTGAATTTATTTGTACCGGTTGTATTTGTTTTTGCTGCTGCGGCTGCGACTGCGACTGCTGCTGCGGCGCCTGTTGGTTATGGTTACCATTTTGAACTCCACCCGGATCGGTTGTTTGCATTTCGGTGTCCAAATTTGGTTTATTACTAAAATTAAATAAACAATAAAATAAAAATACAAAAATTAATATTGTTTAAATATAATAAAATAATCGATCCAATCGTTAAGTGGAATAGGACACAGTGTATTTAAAAAAACTACTTTATTTGACATGTATAAAATGACATATTATATTTATATGCTATTATTTGCCTATCATGTGTTGTGGCTTGTCTATACATATTCTGTCATATCACCATCATTTATATGCATATCAATATTTCTAAGTATATACACACGTATATATATATATATATATATATATATATATATATATATATATATATATATATATATATATATATATATATATATATATATATATATATATATAAATATATATATATATATATATATATATATATATATATATATATATATATATATATATATATATATATATATATATATATACTGTAATACTAAATCGATATATACCAAACAGGAAGACACCGAGATACTCACAAATACTATAATAGTATATCTTAATAATTAAATTTTTTACTGTCGTATATTTTGTAATAATTTTTATCGAAAAAATGATGAAAAATAAATTATTAATATTTTATAGTTTACAAATTAAATTATTATAAAAAAAATTAATAATTTATTTGTATAAAACAAAAGTTACAGTTTATGCTTTAATTTGTTGCTGTTGTCGCTTGAACCACACATTTAATAGAGTTAAATTTTATGAAGTTTTTACGTATAAAATTTGAATGGGAGCAATCAGATGAGATGTGGTGTATAAAAGATTTTTCACTTCGGTTTCGGCGTGTATAAATGGATGAGAAAATTGTTATAAACGGTGCTTCAAGTGTTTCGTAGTTGTATATTATTCTAGTGTCAGATCGATGTTATAGGAGCTTCTTGGTCATATGGATTAACAGTTTGACGTTAGGCTTAGATTCAGAAACTTATAGCGATGAATAGAAAGTATTAACTGGCTATAGCGTCTTTTGAATACTACATCGTACATATACAGTGTTTAATTCTTCATATAGAAGACCGTTGTTGCAGCTGTCCGGCTATTGTGGAATGTATTGTTTTATAATCGCATTCAATAAAATTATCTTCATCGTTTATGGATGCAAAGTAGAAGTCTCTTAAAAAAATTGCAAGTTTCGAGTAAAATTAAATAACCTGTTTATTGTCAACTCTTGGAAATGTAATAAACTGTTAAACCTAAATTTTAAAGACAGCTCTCGTTTAAGGTTCGCGCCTAGAATAATTGTAGTTATTACTTGTAGTAAAAGTTGCTTAATGCAGAGTTCTATATCACATCGAATCCCAATAAGACAATAATATGAAGGACCTGTATAATTTGTTTTAAGTTAATTTCTTACGCTCACTAATCAGATTATCAGTTATGGTCATACTCCCGTTGGGCTTCATTTTGGACAGTATAGCTATAAAATGAAAGTTTAATAAGTTAGAAAAAGTAAAGAAGCTAGGGGATAGTCAGGTCAAAAAGTAACAGCTCAGGTTTTACAAACATTAATCTCGTTGAAATTAACTAAGAACTATTTTTACTTGTTTCATAGGTTAAATTGCACACTAAAGAAACCGTTTGGGTGTCAAGTAACTTTTCATCTTACAGGTCCAGATAGCACTATTACACTGGAATTTAAGAAGCTTGACAATGTCTTGGCTGAATGTGAGTTTAGAGAGTCACAAATGTCACAAATAGATTGAATTTAAGTAAATACTACAGCATTTAACAATGCCAGACAAGAGTCGGTCTCTCAAGAAATTTCAAACTAAGGAAGCGTCGATACAATTGGATGCTGGAAGAACTATATTCTAAGGCATAAATAATAATCTTTTTAATAATAAGATTTTTCACCCTAGTCTTTTCCAATATCTGGAGGGGGCTAGTTTTAAGGTAATTTCTTATGCAATCCGAGATATTTAGGAGATTCAGCTTGTGGTATTTGTATTCCGTTGAGAAATGTGTGCTATTTTTGTGCCACAACGTGTATGTAACCTGTACTGATTTTAGCTCGTTAAGCTTTATTTTCCAATCCCAGGTCCATTGGCTGATTTTATCTAGTGCTTGCTGTAAGTATTCAGCTGCTTGATTCATGGATTCAGTTGATGTCAATACTGCTGTATCATCAGAAAAAGTTCAAAAGTTCAATCAACAACACTCTTCTCGTTTTTGGTTTATCGGAAGTGTAAATAAGATATAAGATAGGCCCTAGCACGCTACCCAGGGGCACTCCTGCTATGGCTGGGTATAATTTGTTGTACGTTTCTTCATGAGATACTCTAAATTTTTATATATTATCGTATATTTTAATACGACTCTAGCAATTAGCAGTAATTTTGTGGCACTATTTTACTTATCTTGTAAATTAAACCCTCATGCGACACTCTATCGAAAGCCTGTGATTTATCTAGGAATACGGCAGGACAATATTTCTTCTCTTGTTATATTTTTGCAGTCACGAAATAAACTTCATCCACTGTCGAATGTTTATTTCTGAATCCAAACTGAGTCTCGTATAATGATCATAGGTTTTAGTCATTTCAATAACAACTTCTCAAACAACTTTGAAATAGTTGGTAACAAAGAGATCGTATGATGTAATTTGCTCAGTTAGTTTGTCTGGCTTTTTTATCATGAGAATTTGTGCAACCTTGAAACACTCAGGCACATATGTAAGTCGAAAGCAATATATATAATATATATAATATATATATATATATATATATATATATATATATATATATATATATATATATATATATATATATATTTATATATATAAATATATATATATATATTTATATATATATATATATATATATATATATATATATATATATATATATATATATATATATATATATATATATATATATATATATATATATATATATATATTTATATATATATATATATATATATATATATATATATATATATATATATATATATATATATATATATATATAAGCTCTCTTTGATAACTGCTTAAACAACCTTGGATACATTTCATTAATTCCAGGTGACTTTGGGAATCAAATTCATATCTATTTCTCGCGCAATTTCTAGTGGGGTAACACTTCTGATATTTAATGAAGATCTATAGACTGGTTTAGGTTCAATAGTAGATTGTATGTCGTGTGGTTTAAATACTGATACCATATGTTGTGCAAACAGTTCTGCTTTTTTTTCATTACATCGCACCCATTCTACGTTTTTGTTCCTAATAAGTGGCACTTGGTTTTTCGTCCTCTTGTATCTTTTATATAGTTGCTTTCCCATTTTTGTCAGCTTCAAGCCCTTCTTTGTATGTTCTTTAATTAGTCGGTTAACTTTATTACTTATCTGATTAAAATCTCTTTTATCAATAATGTTTCTGGTTTTATGCCATATGCGTCTTTTCCAACGCCTTTCTTTTATCAGTTCTCGAATCGCCAAGGGGTAGTTAATCTCCTTTATGCCTTTCTCGCTTAATACGGGTTGAGCCTCTTTAGCTGCTAAACGCATAGAGTTGATAAAATATTCAGCTTGTAATTCAAGTTCTTGTTTAGTTTTCAAACTAACTTTTGACCCAATAATAGGTTGTCCAGTTTCTCTCTAAATAATTCCCAATCAGTAAATTTATTAGTAAGGTTGAGTTCATTTTCTTTTTTATGACTAATGTTCTCAGAGTCATTAGGACCAGTGTGTGATCGGAAGTAAGGTCGTCTATGCCTTCGACTTCAATCTAATTGGAGGTTGCTCCTTTCAAGATATAAAAGTCAATCAAATCAGAAACCTTGCTGATGTCTGTAGGCTAGTAGGTTGTTATACTTGATGAATGATATTCACAACCTGACATTTCTATTGCACTAGTTTAGGTTGTTGTGGCTGCTATCGCACACTTAGACCGGCGACCGGTCCGTTGTGATACCACTCTATGTACGGCTGTAGGTCCGAATTTTTTCGTAGTACCATCTGCAAATTGCATATAGCTCCATGTCAGCCTATAGTACTGGATTCTAAACACGACAAGGGATCCAGATATATGTTCATTTTTCACACCGATGGGCGGTGCCCAAACGATCGAAGGTGAAAAACCCATTTGCATCTTGCCCCGAATCGGGATTATATATATATTATATATATATATATATATATATATATATATATATATATATATATATATATATATATATATATATATATATATATATATATATATATATATATATATATATCCAACGTTTTAACATTAGTAAAATGTAAGAGGAATGTTTTCGAAGATTTAATGTTGTTCGACATGACAGATGTCAGTGATTTTTATAGCTTCTTCAGAACCTCAAAACAGTCTCTATAAGTTAGCGTCTTATGGGTAGGCACCATCGCGTCATAAAATCAGACCGTGAATCGAACTATAAGGAGCAGAATGTTTGATTTATTTGTACCGTCATTTTAACATAAAATTTGTGTAATCTGTACAAAAAAAAAAATCGAGCACTTATTAAATAAAATTACAATAATTAAAAGGGCACCTTAAATTAAACTTGACGACAACGATAAATGTATGTTAAGCTACTTTACATATTATCAATATAATAATAATTACAATTAAAATCTTATTATAAAATAATTATTCAAAAAAATTTCATTTTTTTTTCTACAAAACCACGTATTCCCATCCCGCGTGTTACATGGTAAATTTTGTCTAAATAAGTTTGTGTCGTTGCTGTATACTATATATAGAGGGTAGGTGCTGATACATTCGTATCTATACAGTGTTAGAAGAAAAAATAACGAATTTAATTAATATTTCCACTCTTATTTTTCATACCTTTGTGTACATTGAGAAACATGAAAAATCGACGATGAAACGCAAAAAAGTAGGAAGCGGAAGAGGGCGGACGGCGGGAAAATCTTAAAAACAAAAAAATATTCGGAAAGTATTTTTTTTCTTAACTTTTTCTGATCATCAAACGAATGATGGACTGAATTTTTTATCTTTATTTTTTTTTGCTTAAACCTAAGTTGTTTTAGTTACTTATTTTTGTTGTTGTTGTACCATTTCCCTTTATCGAGGTTTAAAGGTTGAACGTAAACCTGTAAGAGATATTATAGAATATTACTGTTACCACAATAATGCAAATATTTCAATCACAACACGACGACGACAAATTGGGGATGAAAATTGATTTTTCCTTCTATATGCTCTTGTTATCTTAATTTATAGTTTGGGAAATTGTCTTGTCATAAAATTTGTACCTTTATATACATATAAACACACACAGTGTATCTATATATTTATACATAAGGTAGACGTTTTGTTTAAAGTGGGTTTTCTCGCTTTTGTGTATATGAAAATTGTTTTCGACTTTTTTCGTGCTTGAAGCGTTGAACTGTGTAGTGTGTATATATAAAATTAAGTGGTTATCAAAGACTGTCGATCGATTATTTTATGAACTTTTAAATTTTGCAATCCCGAACGAGGGTCTTTGGTTCCCCTCCTAATCTATGTAAATTCTTTAGGTTAAAATAGAATTTTCAAGTTCAAAATTAAAATAATTTTTTTGTAAGGCTTTGATGTGGATCTTTATATAGATGGAGCACGGAAGTCGTACATTGATAAATTTATAACCATTAAGAAATCACCAGTAATTATAAAAATTAGATTTCGTATGTTTAGGAATTTCATTCAAACGTGATTGATAAATAAATATTAAAGTTGAATTTGGGATAGTATGTAGATTGAACAAACGTAGACCTGAAATATTATAATTGGCAGGTTTGTAATTTAATTTGATTAACAAGGTTAAATGAATATATAGATTTGACATATTTTTTAACCAGAAGTTGTGATAATCATATTTTACGGTTTAATTTTTATCTTCACATCAATAATACATGGGTTGTTTAAACATTTCGATCTGTCAATTTATTTGTAGAATACTAAAGTAACATAAAGTAGACTATATGGATTGAAAGTGTCCTCAATATAACGATAAGAAGTATGATTCTTTAAAATGAAAACCACTTGTTAACGGTTAGCGGTATGGCTTCTCTTTGGCTTCAACATAGTTAATTGAAATCGGGTGAATGGCTCTTCGAGGTTAAGGATAGATCTAGGCAATCATATCCGTTAAATAAGTAATGACTAAAAGTATGTGATATTGCTGATGCTACCTACATACACTTATGAACTGGATCGAACTTTTAAAATGATTGTTGCTGTTATTGTTTTACCAAGACGGTAAATCAATAATTGGCGGATATAATTCAAAACGTTAGGAACGGCTATATGCTAAAGTTCATTATAAATGCTCTAGTTTGCATTTACAGAATTATATTATTTATATAGATTGTGATAACAGTTTTATCCAAGTAATTAAGCACGTTCAAATTACTTGGACAAATGCACCAATCTTATTGAAACTGTCTGGAATAGTTTTGAACTACAACTTTAAAAATTACACAACTATCGGTAAGGTCCGTGATCCATCATATTGCGTCGAATTTGTGTTTAAGCCGAATATACAACCTCAAATGGCGATCAGCCATCCGGGTAATGATAAGTGGCAACTGAGGATTGACTTTGACGTAAAGTTTTAAACTGTCATATGAAAGTGAGTCGTAAGTTATTTGAAAAATAAATAATAGTAATTAGTTATTATTACTGTGTTATTCTTTACACCGATCCCCATTAAGGCCTTGGTTAAGCACACGACTATAGTACAAAACAAATATTAAATATTTCGAAAATTTTGAAACGTATTTAACTAATCTGTTTAATTACGAACATGTGTTTTGTTTTCTAAAAATGTTAGTTAATTGTTTTAAAATGATATCATCATTACACGCTACAATCTAGGAAGGTCAATTCAACCTTTTTAATCCAACTGTTACTATACTAAGTGGCATCATATATAATCCGATCTCTAGTGTTAATTCGAAGCACTGATGATTTTCCAAATAGCGCTATCACTCAATAGATGTCACTCCCAGTGAATTTCAAAATACAACGCATAACACTAATTTACATACGTACAAATTGTCATGTATGGATGTGAGAGTTGAACCTTGACTGATCAGTACGAAAGTTAGCTTCGTAAATTCGAGTAAAGAATTCTGCGTGTGATATATGGCCCAAAACGCGATGTTGATGGCCGAGTTCCTTAAGCACGAGATCAGGAATTTAATGCAAAAGAACAAAGAGAACACCTGGCTCGGCCACTTTCTCCGTGCTGATCCGGATTACTTCGTGACGTATCTTGCGTGAAACTGATGGAGTCAGCTGTTAAGAAAAACAAGTAGTTGTCTGACTACGACCAAACTATCTTGAATTGGTTGATTCGAAAAAGGTTTTGATTTTTATAGAACTTTGAAAGTCTAATAATAAATCAGTTCTCGCCATTTTGATAAATCGGCGTTAGATCATAAATCATCCCACTCAAGGAATTACAAAGGGTTCGCTTATCTCCTCCCTTATGTTAACTGTTATGCTTCTGACCTCTTAGAAGCATATCTATCCCAAATTATGTACATAAATATGCACCTTTTCATGTCTACGCATGGTGATTATTACATATAGCTAGATTCTACAACATAACAGATAAGCTAATTATTTAACATAAATTATAATCGTTTCTATTTAGGCCCTGATATAATATCTCCTTTAGGTCTTTATACGTAAGACGTATATATTAATCCTCTTTTTCATAAGTAATTAAAACCAAATCAGATTCAATTTTTATCCGCATTTTCTTTCGTCGTCTATTTTCAATTTATCAACGTATATAATAGGAGATTATGTATCTATTTTATGAAGAGTAATAAATAAACGAAGAAGAAGAATATTTTTTTTTGTCTCAATTTAAAAATTTCCCTGAGGAATTTAAAATATTTTCTTTTTTATATAATAATTTTACTTGATGAGATGAAGAAATAAAAAAAAAATATTGTTCGACTTCTTGTTGCGGGGACAATTATTTAGTGAGCGATGTTATATGTTTATTTGTTGCATTATTTCATCCTGTACCTATGTACAAAATGACAAATAGGTAAAATATAAATTATGATAATTGGTGTATTGGGTATTACATCCTAGCTAGTTTTGTTGTTGAGTGTTTTATTTGAATTAAAAATCAAAGGATTGGTTTACTACTTAAGTGTGGAATGCATCTGAGGTAGCGAACGTAATATTGGACAAACAATCATGATTTATCTGGTGGAAGTGGGTGCAGAAAATAAGGAACGAGAATCTTTTCGATGTGAATTGAATCCAATCAGAATGGACTTAGCGTACATACATACTTAGAATTGGATGGGATGCAAAACGGCTTTTTGAACACATATATAATTTTATGCCATTAATGTCGAGCGTAGATGGCAATCTGGATGTTCAATTTTGATACACTTTTACAAGTGACTTAATATATCCCCAAAAAAAAATCTAATGGCGTTAAATTATACGATCTCGGTGGCCAATCAACAGAACCATTACAAGACATTAGTGCGTCAGCAAGATTTATGCCTGCCAATTGGGAATGCAACAAAAAAGAAATCTTGTGAGCTTAATGACTGGATACAAATTTATTGGGAAAATCAAAATCAATATCAATTTGGCCATTGGCTGAATTGGCGGCGTTTGCGATGACCGGATGGCTTCAATTCCTGCAAAAGTTGTATTTTTTACCCACTCAGAACAACGTCGAATTGATTTGGTTTGGTCTCCTTCAACGCTACGCTGTTCAGCACTATTACTTATTCGGTACACACTGTTTGACGTTTTACTAGATGATTATTATCGTTTAGAGTATATGAGATGCGAAAACGATCCATAGTTAAACAAATTAACCGATCTGATGGGCGATTATGACGATCGTAAAATGGACGTAATGGACGATCAGTTACGAAACAGAACCATAATTTTGTTTAAAAATTTCAATAATTTACAAGAGTTACTCTGGAGTCTGGCGTGAGTCCTTTTATCTTTTGGTTATCTTTTAGGCTATCTCTTGTACTCTTCCGTCAATTCTCCTATCCATTCACAAAAACCAATCAAATCAATACTGGAAAGATATAGGCAGTTCTATAAGCTCTAACGCTGCATTGCCGTCTTTTCTTAGGATTTGCATGATACATTCATGAAACTGGATTGTGGTATATTATTCCTGATAAAGCCAATATTCTGATTACAATAAATTATAGCATTGTGTTTCCTGAATATACCTTTACTTTGTACTTACAAATAATTTTCAAAAAATCGAAGAATCTAACCTATAAACCTGGCATTCTGAGAAATTTATTCTTGGTATAGATCCGCAACTGAAGTAGAATCGAAATGGTACATTTTTATATAGCCTTTTTATCTATATCGGGAAGTTTTAGTTCTGCAAAAAGTATCGCACGTCTGAAACATATACGTATGAGGTATTGATGGCTTTCAGTCTTATGCACTATTTATATGATCACATGCAAATGGCGATATATAACGAAGTGAGCTAGTTTCATGGCTTATCAGTAAGCCTATAAGAACTGAGTTAGTCCTTTTAACTAGACTCCGGGAGTCTAAAGACCTAGAACAATTGAAATTACAAAGTCATGTTTCTAAAAATCTACATGCACCTGGATGATCTGCAAAGTCTTGTTTGTATGGACATTGAGGGAATTTTGCAAACCATACCCACTGCAGCATTCGAGGTGGGAATGCGTCTACGCTTTATCTTTGAATCATAATGTACGCAGTAATTACAAGCATCTAGCCTGTAGATTAAAAACAATCAGCGCAAAACTTTTAAGAACTGTCAATTGGGTGGTCAGGTGAGGCAAGTGGGTGGTCATATGACTGTCAACATGGCATTATTAAATTTATCAATTGATGAGTGTATCTTGCACTTTTTTAAAATCTGAGACAACCTTATATAGGAGTGACGTTGTTACCTCTTAAAAGATATATTGTCTTTTTAACGATATTCACCAGGAGATATGGAACAACATTTTCTAATGTTGCTTACACATCATAGCTAAAGATTCCTTAAAACAAGAAACCAGCGATGATCCTGTAATAGACGTATCGTAACGGTCTTGATGAGTAATATCACTCGATACCACTCATTTGATTATGACATATTCCGAATCACAATTTGGGACAATATAAACTTTTAGCAGTGCCGAGGAGCAGAAGATTACTGTTTTCATGTCCAGTATATTTTCTCCACAGACTGTATTGGTTTGAATCGCGGTTTTTATTTGAGGATCGAGTAAATTTCCTCGACATATCAGACTTCTTGGTTTTCAGTCAGAAAATCAAGAGATTTGGGGCGCAAAAAGGCATTGATGGAATCGAACACCAAATTATTCACTTCTTATGGCATCTGGTAAAGATAAAGAATCTTTTGTATAGCTTAAGCTTAATGAAGATGAATTTAGACACAACTAAATCTAGATGGCAGATTAATTTGACCATTACGCGAAATTATTATTTCATCAAAAGTTTATTTGAGGAAATCAATTGTAGCGCATGGGATGTGGTGTGTGGCATGTGGCTCCCTCTTGTTAGCACCACATGTCAGCAAGTTTAATGCCAGCTAATCGAGGTACGAAAGTTCTCATCATGATCCGCTCACCATTGACAGAAATCATCGTTTTTGAAGACATATGGATTAAAGGCTACGCGAGGCCATAAAGCGCATCAAACAGTAATGTTCTGGTAATGTAATAGTTGTTTGGACAAAAACTTGTATATTATCCTCACTCCAAATGACAATTCTGCTTATTTCCATATCCATTCAACTAAAAATGGGCTTCATCGGAGGACAAAATTTTGAATGTGGTTCAACCCAATACAGTCTGTGGATAAAATATACTGGAAAATAAAACAGGAAGTGTACAGCAGTAATCTTCTCCTCCTCGGCACTGCTACAAGTTTATACTATCCGGAATATGTCATAACGATGTGATCCCTAATTATTGCTAAAATTGCTTTTGGGCCTCTATTTACGGATATATTGAATGGAGGTGTTCGATTCAACATCAATATCAATTTGTCCTTCAGCCAATTTGCAAGCGTTGCTCTGATGTAAGTAAACAATTAAAAACTATCATTTGTTAAATGGGGTGTCAAATGAAGCAGTGTTGCCAACCCAAAGTTGTGAACCTCTAAAAAAACACCCTTTACTAAGTCAGTTATGCCTCTCAAGGCTCCCTTTTAGGGGCTTTACTATTTTTAAATTTATTTTAGGACAATTATCGAGTGAGATTCAAGAAATATCGTGAATTCTCATGCACACCTACATTTTTCAGATGAAGTACGTAAGTGGGTTAAGTTATTGATTTAGACCTACATTGCGAATTAGGAAAAAATTCTCACGTTTGTTTGATTTTATCTCTATACGATCTCTAGCACTGTATCTTAGTTAGTTCTCTAAATGTCATATCTTAAACCTACGTCAAATCGAGGACATACGGGTGCAAGTTACATCTATATCGTACTGTCTAATAAGAGCTGATCATGAGCTCTGCATTTGTTCATCCACATCACAGACCGCCATTTAACAAGATACTTCTCCTTTTATACAGTACTTTTCATAATGCAAATCTGTTCGTACGCGAATAATATGGTATGTCAAATCGAATGCAATATTGCACCAAGAGATTAATAAAGATTCAATAATATTTTCAAAATAAATAAATACACGACCCCCTCGGGTTAATTTATAATAAAGCACGACCAACTGTTGCACTGCTCCCATTTCCACCTAATACTCCTCTATATACATACACTGTGTACCATTGTTGTTGCGTTCTAGATAGTTAAACATAACTCACTCTTCCGTTTTTCATTTTTATTATCAATTTTAAATAATAGAGATTTGTTATCCGCTTCGGGATCCTATTACACACAGCAGCCAACGATACACAATGTAACTCGTATATATTTGTGATGTACAACAAAAAAATGGTTTTGTGTGTTCCGAAATAAAATTGTAAAAGAAAATAAAAGGAAAATTGCTTCAATTGGAATATGAAAATAAAGTTAATATAAAATAAAATGGAAAATAAATTTAAAACAAAAATCCTGTTGAAAAGGAAAATGAAAACAGAACTGAGGAAAAATCAAGGCGAACAACAACAAAATGTTCAATAAATTGTTATTTAATGTACAGCCAATATAAGCTTAATAAAACTGAATATATAGTGTTGGGGTGGAATCAAACATAATAGGGGTTGGTGGGTATAATGATAGTGTATTTTGATAATAATAGATCACTAATTGTTATTATTATTATTATTATACATATTACAAACCGCATGTGGTATTCTTGTCG
The DNA here is from genome assembly GCA_963932295.1 of Tipula lateralis. Lineage (NCBI taxonomy): Eukaryota > Metazoa > Arthropoda > Insecta > Diptera > Tipulidae > Tipula > Tipula lateralis. The sequence continues at coordinate 21,677,964 of OZ010737.1, forward strand.
CTTTATCGTACTGTGTTATGATTGAAGTGATTTAGTTTTTACAATATAAATCATCAAAACTACAACTCTTCAATTAGAACATAGTACAATTTTATATTTATATAAATCGATGTTGTCCCGTATTGTATATTGATCTGCAAATATCCGATCCGCGGTCTCCATCCTAGTTTTAAATCCTCTGGAATCTCCCGTGTACATTTAAATCACAAATATTTTATGGTCTTCTCGGATTGTTATTAAATAAAATAATAGGTTTAAAATTTATTAATGATAGAGTGATATGGCATCTGCTCTGGTAGTATCCATATGCTCAATGTTGGCCAGCAGTTTCAACCAAATGGACTATATACTCTAATTATATGTATCTCAAGAACGAATAATTTCGAAATCAAAATTTATGAAACATGATCTCGAACCAGCTGTGAATTTCGATGGGAAATAATGTGATGGTACAATCCTATCTCAGTCCAAATTAGATCCAGAAAAAAGTTACACTTGAAATTTATTGGTTCAAATCAGTGTACATATTGATAAGGCATTTGGAAAACAAACTCATTGTAAATGGATTGCATTGCACATAGGCAGACACGTAAAAAAGGAAACGAATACATTTTAACGAAAGCAAAACTTTTTTTTTCCGTGACAGGCTCGATTGGCCCATTGTGATATCTCCTTCCAGACGTACACTTTTAGTCCCGAAATTCGTTTGTTCTTCGAATAAAGCCCAAGCTATTCGGTATCCTCAAGGTCGTTGGTAGCCAGTTAATCATCAAGTCGGATACGACTATTAAAAGCAGGACAGGAAAACAACAAGTGCTCAATGGCTTCTTCTTCTGCTCCCTCACACTGTTCGCAGTTTGCGTTCTTTCGAATTTTCATTCGGAACACATGATTATTCAGGAAACAATTTCACAATTTATCAGCTTTCTTTGATATCCATGTGACTGGATATTCAGTAAAGTCTAATTCAGACTATCTAATCGATTCAAGGCGTTTCGATAAAAAAAGTATTGGAGTTAACGCCTTTAGAGTAACCTGACTAACAGAAAGAATGCAGATGCAACAATCTCTGCAATTCATTTCCTTCGCATACAGATGAAAAATGTAGCAATTTTCGCCTGAAAGACAAGAGCGTTCCTACCAACGGAGATAGATAATTAACCTCAATATTAAGCTTTTACAGGGTCATTCAATAAGTCTGTACATTACACATTGATACGTTACTTGAATTTTTCCATAAGTAGCATTTTGTTTGACTTATGGTTTTGAAAAAAAAAGAAACAAGTGAATTTCGAGTTTTTTGAAGAAAAAAAATACAGTGGAACCCAAGCAATGGCTTGATAAACATTATCCGAACTCTGTTCCATCGAGATAAATGGTAAAGAAGTGGATTGCTGAATTCACATGTGGTCGTACCAGCACAAATGATGCAGAGCGCAGTGGACGCCCAAATTAGGCTGTTATTCCAGAAAACATCAAAAAAATCCACAAATTCGTTAAACACGATTGCAAATTGAAGGTGCACGAGCATGCTTACATTGTAAACATACCAGATGGTAGTGTTTTTGCCATTTCACACGAAAATTTGGGTAGGCGAAAGCTCTGTGCAGAATGAGTGCCACGTGAGCTCACAGTCGACCAAAAACCACAACAAATCGATGCTTCAGAGGAGTGTTTGGCACTGTTAAACCGAATAAAATGGAACTCTATCGTAGATATGTGACAATGGATGAGACATGGCTTCACAACTATACACCAGAATCTAAAATACAGTCAGCTGAATTGACAGCAGTCGTCGAATCGATTTATATTTTGGGAAACCAACGGAATAATATTCATCGACTATTTCCAAAAAGGAACCACCATCGACAGCAAGTATTCCTGTGCATTTTTCGATCGATTGAAAGCTGAAATCGTAAAAAACGGCCACATTTGCAAAATAAAAAAGTTTTTGTTTCACCAAGACAATGCGTCATGTCATAGATCGATGAAAACGATGGCAAAATTGAATGAATTGGGCTTCGAATGGCTTACCCACCCATCATATTCTCCATATTTAATACCCAGCGACCTTTTCCCGTTTTCAGACCTCAAGAGAATACTTGCTGGATAGAAATTTAAGTCCAATGATGAAGTAATCGCTGAAATTAACTCATGAGGCCAATTTTGACGAGAAAGAGAAATCGTACTATAAAAGTGGTATCGAAAAGTTGGAAAATCGCTATACTCGTTGTATCGCCCTCGAAGGCAACTATGTTGAATAATAAAATCGAGTTTGTCAAAATTTTATTTTCTTCTTATTTATCCTATATGGACTTATTGAATTACCTGTTATAACTCGGAACCACCCATATTACAGTCTACTGATTCATCAGTAAACATCATCAGATCGTCACCAGAGAGGTTTTATTTGTGATTTTCGGTATAGTTACCCGAAATATGCTTGGACACCATAGTTTCCAAAAACATGTGGGCAGTTATGTGCCATCCACCTCTTTCAATATTTGGCAGTGCCCAGAAGGGACGTTTAAAATAATTTTAATAGACAGCCCTAGAGTTAAGATTACAATCAAGAGCACTAAAAGATATTTTTATAAAAAAAATTTAAGAAGGTGGAGTCGTCAAATAAAGAAAGATCGTCAAAATACTGGAGGACAACGAACAACTTGAAGAGACATTCAAAATACATCACTGCAAAACAGTTTGGACCCGATGAGTTTTGATATAAGAGTTTTTATATAAGATAGGATTTGAAGATCATTTTGATTTAAATTGAAATGTCAACAAGTAAAATTGCGTATTATATGGAGGACCATCCTAAACAACATAACTGAAAAGACTGTAGCTCCTTAATATGTAGTTCTAACATAGAAATCTACCCGTACTTTTTGCATTACAATGTTGTCGATAAGAGACATTTTCATCCTTAACTCATTACCAAATCAAGCGATTAAAATTCACGTGGTGCCCACGATCAACTAGCTTGACATCACCAAATTTGACTTGAAAAAGTTTTTATAAGTCCGTTACATTGGAAGCTCGTGTGAAAAAAACATTAATACAAGAATCAGTTCATAGACGGCAGAATTAGTAAACGAGAAATTTGTTAAACCGAAAGAATGCTTTTGTTTATCGTACTGATGTAAACAATCGCCAGATCGAACTCTACTCTACGCTATGCAGCCATTGTCGACGGCTACGACACCGTCGCCTACCGTCGCTGGTTCTCTCTTTCAAGATCGCTATATAATTCGGTTCGGATCAGGACGCAGATTTTGTGAATGGACAGAACTCGGTATGTGTATAAATACGTCGTTCGCATTTTTGGCCATATAGCCATCATTACCCATCTGTTACATTACATCCATACAATACAGGGTCTGATCAAAAGTCAGTACAATTTCAGCTTATCCGCATGTTGATGAGAATACTATATAAGACACCATACAAATATGTGTGGTCTTAATCTTATGAGCCCCCTTTATGTGACAGGACTACGCCGACACCATATGGGGAGTTATCCCTCACCAACAGAATTGGCAGTTTCTCATCGTATATGGTTTGCTAACGTTGTTGGTTTTATAAGAGCAGCTTAAGCTCCTTAAAACTTTTCTGCTGAGCAGTGGACCACGGTCACTTGTTATGAAGAAGATGATGCAGCGGCAATACATGGTAATTTCTAATTGTTTATATTTCGTATCTATCATTATTATATACAGTGGTTTATTGAGACTCAGTAATATTATCAGTTTACAAATTACTCGAACATTAAACCATGTGGATTACAACCATATTTTCAAAGATAAAATCACTGTACATGGGTGTGGTGTTCTACTCATCATCGCTGATTGCCTAGCTTGGTGGTTTCTTATAACCTCACGATCACGAATTTGGTTCATGCACTGGATGATAATAAAAGTGATTATGCCATAGTACTGACATGGACGATGGGACGGCCCATGGATTGTATACTCAACTGGGTATTCAGATGTGTTCATTCACACCACCGATCACACCACCCAAACGATCGATGGTAAAAAATCACTTTTTGCGTTTTTTCACTATCGGGATTCGAACCCGGTACCTCCCAATCCAACTGCCGCAGCTTTAACCACTGCGCCATCTGAGCGGTTGTAAGACATGTAATTAAATGAGGTTAGTTGACACCCTAAGATTGGCATATTTGGAGTCACCGTTGTGGTTGGTTATGGCCCTGTCTTATCATATCCTACCAACTCAAACCGTAAGTTCTAATGGTGACTTGATCGCCCTATTTGTTAACCGATACTGTTGATGTGCTTTGAGATTTTCAGCTAATTAGAGCTTTAGAAACATGAAATCTACGAGTACTAAATTTTAATTTTAAATTCAGTTAAATTTAATTACTAATTTGGTACTTTCGCTTTAAAAGCGAACAACAAAGGGGTTCAAAATAAAATAATAATCCAATTTTATATTTAACACCAAACAATTATGCTTCTTGAGATGTAGTACCGAAATCAGAGTTGATGTTTAAGTTTATGGTATAAGTTGGAGTTGGAGATTATATTTGTATACGCTTTGAGTATTTAAAAAAATGTAATTATTTCAATTAAATTGTACAAGAATAAATTAATTAATTTACTTGTTTGTATGTCTTATGTATATATGGTACATGCATGTATTATAAAAACGGAAGCTAAGCAAATTAATAATTGTTTGATGAAATGTGGACTTGAAACGATTGTTGCATGTGCGCGAGATAGTTTCCTTATTTCGTATTTCTTTTGTTTAATTTTGAGATGACATTATTTAGCAAAGTAATCAGTACTCGACACACATATTATGTAAATGTCTAATTGGAAATTCCACGGTAGAGATCTTTAAGAACTATTAATCATTTTGATTAGTATCAATGGTCGTCGAATCAAATGATCTGCACAATTTGAATGATGATGTCTGCATATTTACGTTGAAGGTTAATAAATTTTAATTTGTCTGGAACCGAATACATCTAATGTATAACCTCTTATGTATCTTTGTTATAGGAATTTGAGGTATGAGTCGCGTGAAAATTATATTTACTCGTAATTTAACGTGGTGTGTGTGTGTGTGTGTGTGTGTGTGTGTGATATAGACTCCCTAAATTTAATAGAAATAATTAATCAATATCGAAATTATTGACGATATTTGTACACACAATAAAGGGGGCTCTATCTCTCGACGTTCTGCTTAATGGAGACAGTGTTTTTGACATGTTCAAAAGGAAAAATCAATTTTTAAACAAATTTTATTTTAAATAAATTTTCCTTCATTTTTCTATATATACGAGTACTATTTATTTTATTTTATTTAATATCAAAAGACTTATTGCACAGAAATAATTTAATTTAATTTTCAAATTATTAATTTTCTTTTCTTTTAATTTAAGCAAAAATAAAAGATGTGAAAAAGACGAACCTAATTGAATTTTCTATTTATTTTCTTCATGTACATATACAAAAAATTTATACTGTAAAAAAAAAATTAGTTTATCAATTGAAATTGAATAGAGAACAGTAAAATATAAAAGATGTGTTAAGTGCCTATATAAGAAAAGTGTAAAGTACTCGTATATATAAAAAGAAATTTATCCAATTTGAAACTGTTGAAAAAATGTCGAATGTATAAATATGACAATATTTGTTGTAGTTAGACTGCTGCTTCTCACCTAGGATTGGACTACACTTTACTAACACTACAGAGTATCGACGACCTTGGAACGTGAGTGACTCCAACATGACGATATCTTGAATATTATATTCCAAATTCTTAACTGTTGATAATGAAATTTTGAATGTTAGTTTGTCAAAACAAAAGAGGGGCCAAATGGTTATAAAGTAACCAAGATTTTCCGTTGGTTTGCTTAGAACTGCAGAATTCTGAAAACAACAACGAAATGTATGATATTAAGACTTTGCTATATTACAATATCTTAGCGTCCAAATTGTCTACTGTGCCAGTCAAAAATCGGAGGATCATTATACAACAAATATTATATCAAAGGGCATGAAATATTAAACTTGAGGGTTAATGATGTCATAAAGTGCATCAGTTGAACTTGAAAAGGACTTCAAATTTAATAAGAACATAAGGGGCAATAATTAGCGACCAAGGGGCCAATCATTATAGTTATCTAATAAAGTTGATCAGCAAATTTTATGCTGCGTTTTCCTTTACTCTTTCGAGCATCTCGGGCAGTACAGTGATGATTTTGAAACGAAGTCTTTGGGTTCGTTAAATGGTTTAAGGTTTGCTGGCGTACACTTTGCTTTTCAAATAACTCCAAAAAAAGTCCGGAGTGATCAAATGTGGAGATCTGGGTGACCAGTCACCATACGCTTCTTTTTGACATTAGATGTTCAGGGAATTTGCAAAAACTGAATTGCTTGTTTAGCACCGTCTTGTTAAAACCAGTAACCGTTAAAACCTTTCTAACGCGTTTGCGGCCTAATATAATGAGCTAAAATCGATGAATATCCAATTCAATCGGCTGTTTTGTTTTCTCTGAACCAATATGACCCACTGGTTGTGACGTAAACACCAATACAAATTTTACCTTTTTTGTCATGCAATGGCGTTAAATGCCTGAAAAGGGCCGGGTCGGAGATCAAAATTTGCTTCCAAAATTTGCCAAAATGTGTCAACCATTCGACAACTGGTTGGCCGTATTTCTATAGCGCGTGGACGGTCTGTCGGCAATATTCTTTGTGTTAACTGCACTTTTAGGTTCTGACAATGGCTCCCTCTCTCTGACCGTTTCAAACAGTTCATTAGAACGTCTAATGTTGATGATCTCTCACTGCTCAACAAAATTCGACACCAAACGACGAATAGTGTTGTCAGATTATTGGTCACGATATTTTCGACGATATGCACCTTTGTGTGAAACATTAGGGAACAATTATTTCCAATGCACAGCGTAACTATTTCGGCGCATTGTTCTTGGTGTTTAAACTGTTCTGAATTAAAGTTTTAAAGCTAATCGGTTGATAAATCTGAAAGTTAATTAATAAATGTAAAGGCATAAGAGATATGTACACTTCCTATTTAATTAGTGTCAATACAGAAATCATTTCAGTTCTCTAAATATATACCATGACCACTTCATACTGGAGGGCTATTATGAAATTATCCGATATTGAATGTTTTTCGATATTGAATAATACGATCAGCCGTGAATTTTCTTACTGTGAATTTGTTTCAACTAACGAGACACGGGGAGGCCCATTAAGGCACTCAAGACTGTGCTAAACAAGGAGGCAGTAGCTTTAGCGAATGATAGGTGGATGAACATCCGCTTATGCAGAGCTTGCCTAACCTGGGCCAAAGCTGGACTTGAAACGCTCAAAGACACTGATCTCCTTACGTAAATGTGATCTAAAAACGATCGTGGAGATACTCACAGGATACCGCCTACTTGGAGAACATGCCAAAGGGATACGACTAGAAGCAAATGAGTTTTGCAGTATGGACGAAGAGGAAGAAGAGACGATAGTCCATCTCCTATGCTCATGCCCGGCTTTATCACACAAAAGACATGAATATTTGGGTAAGTTCTTAATGGACTGCCTCTTTGATCTCAAAAACTGTAAGGTGCGAGACTTATCACGCTACAAAAGTATCTCAAATTGGTTATCATAAGGGTAATAGGGAAGTAAGATTCTGTTATATCACAACGGGTCGTCGCCGGTCTAAGTGTACTGTAGCAGCCTCTCAACCTAATCTAACCTATGTGCTTTGTTATTTGATTGAAGTTGAATTTCAGAGAAATCTATTAGTGAGAAATCTTGCTGCTTAAAATGTGAAAGATTCAAAACAGACATTTTCGATAACATAAAATGGAATTCGTCTACTAATGAGCAGTCGGATTATGACATTCGATTTTTGGAAAATCCGATTTTGTTTTGCCTTTTTAGTTTTATAATAGCAGATTTTCCGCCTTCGGATCTTAACTCTTCGTAAAGCTATCTCCATACGAGATACACGTTGGGAGTGACAGTATTCAATATATAGGGTAACGCATGGACATGTTACAAAATCCCATAAGGATCTAACCGATTTAAAGGCGGGAATAAGCAAAGCAAACGTACACATGCTATACCAAAAACCTTAACAAATCACAGATGAATCCGGTATAAATATTGAATTAATCATATTCACATAGTAAAGTACTTTCTACTCTTAAGATTACAGGGTCACGACTGAGTCAAGATCTTATAGAGTAAGCAGATACAATCTTATGTGTATAGTGAAAATTTAAAAAAACATTACTCTGCTCCAATAAATAAACTTGTATCTATAGTTATAAAACGTGAACCAAAAGTGAGGGCTATCACCATCAACAGTTATCTCCAGGTTGATAAACATCATTTTGTTTGTATTCGCTCAAAGATGACAAAACAACTTGTGAAAATTAAGCTATACGAACGCTTTACACAAGTGTATAGTGAGTTTCCTGTCACCTGGTGAAATACTTTTTTAATTATTGTACTATACAACCAATCGATCTAGTAGAAATGGGGTTAGATGTTATATGAGTGTACAACCAAATTAAACCATGTCACATTAAATATCTTACAGTATTATAGCTATGGATGCGGAGTACCAAAACATCAGCCCGCATGAAGAAGTGATGTAAAGAAACAAAAAAAATATTGAAAGCATTTCTCGATACTTTATTTTCCTGTTCAATGTAATAATTCCTAAATTACCGGCCTCCCTATATAAAATACCACCCCCATCCCCTGGACCGATAAAAATGTATAACAATAAATTTTAATGTCACATAATATTCTTAACCGTAAAATACAATAAACGATAAAAAAAAAGAAAATTCTTTTTATCGCTTCTTTGTCGATATAAAAGCAGTACACAAAAACGTATCGATCTCATAAAAAATCAAAGTGGATAAATTTTGTCTTAAAGAAAGCTCCGAGTTTTCTTCTTCTTATTGACATTTACGTATTCTATGCAAAAGGTTGGTTATGTTAAATATTGTAAATTATGATTGATAGATATCGATTTTCTTCTGCTTTTGTACAGACACACACACATACATAACCCTCTCGTCTTATTCACTGTATATGTAGATAAGATTATATATAGGATCGAAATCAGCTGTAATGTTACAAATTAGCATGTATAACGTCTTTAACAAAACTGTATTTAATGAATTCCGTTTTAAATATTTGTCCGGTTTATTAACCGCATAACAGTTGTCATGTATAAGATTCCGGTTTCCGTTACTCATTATAATAGTAAAATCTAGTATAAATCGGATAAGCCTGTAGAGTCGAGAATAGATAAGCAGTTTTACACTATACAACTCTGCTGAATATTTAACCAAGGACACAACATAAATCATGAACTAAATTATCTCAAAATTTATGCAGAATTAATTTAAGCATAACACGTGTATCATCATAAAAATCACCGCGACCACAAATGATGTAAAAGTGAACGTACTCGTATCGATACGAAAACTTGTTTTTTGATCGTTATTGAGAATTTGTTTTGGGGGAGTTTTACGCAGCTTTGTTTAAACAACCTACCTTACATCTGTCAAAGTCAAATCGAAGAACTATATATATACTCGTAGATGCGGATGGTCACATAACTCATCATCACTTATATCGTTTATTTGTACCCGCTGATATTTTCTTAATTGATCTGGGTCTTCATCTCTTCATTTGTCATTGAATAAAATAGTTCCTTTGTTTTTGCTTTGTATATCTTTGTATAGAGTAGCTAACATTGATCTTAAGATTACTCAATATATATAGTAACAACTATGCAAAGTAACAACTATTGACATTACTATATTTTATATTATAGTTTTATTGACATTACCATTGCCACATTCTACCGACAATGAATTAAGACTGTTATGTATAAACTAGTGTTTTATGAAAAGTTTACACACGTTTTTGTTACCGATAGAATAGTGCGCATATGACATTTTATAGAAGCCTAGTACCCTTCATGCTGTATTGATACAATAACAGTTTATTGTAAGCCCTGGTCTTTGCAAAAATGATCACACAATTGGCTTGATTTTGGTTTGGGTACTGTCAGCTCGTTATTAAAGATTGAATTGACTTTACGAAAATTACCAGAGGCAGAATTGTACCGTTTGGCATCACAAAGAAGGACGACACTACTAAGATATATAATCTAAAATGACCAACAAATTTAACAATTATTTGCTTAACAACTATAATCAAAGAAGCTTATAAAATCTTAACACTTTGGCTGCCAATGTTGTAATGCGCATACACTCTAAATTCCACCCAACCATGTCAATGTTGTTCCAGACATATAATTCGAAATTCTGTTTTCCTGTGCCATTATTGTGTTGTTATTGACATACATTTTTAATGGCATCCAACCACGCCAATGTTGTTCCGGACATACATTCCAAAATCTTTCTTATAGGGTCAGTGTTGCTCTCAACATACATTTTAGATTATCTGTTTTTTTTTCTAGGCTTTCCATCCTTTAGGATGAACGCTACTCTGGCTTTTCTCGAAGATCTCTCAGAGCCAAAATATGTTCATGGTTGTCAAGGATGATTTCCAGTCCTTCTTGATTTCCATCAACTTCATTTGAATTCTCACTTTTCGGGCTTAAGGAAAGCAAGCCCTCCAAGACTAACAAATAACAAAACAAACAGGGAATACTTTCGCCAGCTAGTCGAAGAAAGCGTCAATCTACAGGTGCCGATCTCGAACGATCATATGATAGAAGAAGAGCTGGAAAATCTCATTGAAAGTATACAGAAAGTGGCATGGGAAAGTACTCCCATCCAGCATGATATAATACAGAAAAGTATAAGCTACCCAGTTGAAGTGAGAGACTTGGTTAACGAAAAAAGACGAGCTCGCAAGACTTGGCAGAGAACTAGAGCTCCTGAAGATAAAACAATCCTAAATAATCTGTGCAACAAACTTAAACTGCTTATAAAAGAGATCAAGAATGAGTCAGTAGCTTGCTTTCTAAGTAACCTGACAGGTAAATCTGACACGGACTATTCGTTGTGGAAGGCCACTAAAAGTCTAAAAAGACCTAAACTGCAAGTGCCACCCATAAAAAAAGCTGATGGAACCTGGGCTCGCAGCGATAAACAAAAAGCTGATCTTTTTGCCGAACACCTAGAAATTACCTTCAAACCACCAACTGGGCAGGTAGAGAATGAATATTTAACACCGGTCAACAAAATAGACGAGGTACCTCTCCTACCAGTCACTGTAAAAGAAATCAAACAAGAAGTAAAAAATCTTAAAGATAAAAAGGCTCCTGGTTACGACCTGATAACAGCAAAAATAATCAAAGCACTACCAGAAAAAGCACTACGGAAGCTACAGCACATAATCAATGCTGTCTTTAGACAAAGTTATGTTCCGAGACAGTGGAAAGTAGCAGAAATAATAATGATTGCTAAGCCTAATAAACCGTTAAATGACAAAACATCATACAGGCCAATCTCTTTATTAACAATCACATCAAAAATTTTCGAAAGATTGTTTCTGAAGAGACTCAAGCCAATTATAGAGACTAGGAAACTTATACCACCACATCAGTTTGGGTTTCGAGAAGGCCACTCAACAATAGAACAGGTACATAGAATCACTGATACGATTGAAGAGGCGTTGGAAGAGAAGAAGGTATGTTCAGCAGTATTCCTAGACGTAGCCCAAGCATTTGATAAGGTTTGGCACCATGGTCTGGAATTTAAGCTTCAACGAGATCTACCAAAACAACATTTTGAATTGCTTAAGTCATACATAAATGACCGTTATTTTCGAGTGAGACAAGAAGAAGAGTACTCAAAACTAAAGAAAATATTGGCAGGAGTCCCACAAGGTAGTGTGCTTGGCCCTGTGTTATACCTTCTGTATACAAATGATTTACCAAATATAGCAGAAGCCAGAATAGGGACTTTTGCTGATGACACTACAATTATGACTACTGATATTAGTATTTTCGAGTCAACACGGAAACTACAAAATGCTGTTAATACAGTAAACACTTGGACAAAAACTTGGAGAATAATGCTAAACGAATCAAAATCAACACACATCAACTTCACCAACAAGAAAGTAGAATACATCCCGATTAGACTGAATTTTCAACAAATTCCTTACTCAGACAATGCGAAATACCTTGGCATGACACTAGACACTAAGCTTAGGTGGAAAGCACATGTTAAAAAGAAAAGACAAGAATTGAATTTTAAATTCAGAAAAATGCAGTGGCTTATTGGAAGAAACTCTGAGCTGACAACGCAAAACAAACTACTATTATATAAACAAATCCTTAAACCTATCTGGACATACGGCATTCAACTTTGGGGATGTGCAAAGATAACTACAGTTAAGATCATACAAATATTTCAAAATAAAGTACTACGTAGCATTGTCAATGCTCCATGGTATATTAGAAATGACAACCTCCATCGAGACCTTAACATGGAATACGTCAGTGATGAAATAATTAAGCTTGCAAGGAGTCATGTACTGCGACTGCAGCAACATGGCAACGAGGAGCTGCGGAACCTACTGGATCACACCAATGGACCAAAGCGCCTAAAAAGAACAAAGCCTTTAGAATTAGTGGTTCCCTGAACTACTGAAATCAAAGGACTGGACGAAATGGTATGAACCGATTTTTCTCATCCCATAATATGCTACACTGCTTAAAAATACAAAACATTTACTAGATAATCACTGAGATTAGTTGTAATATTATACAGAAATATAGATTTCTTAAACAAAAAAAAAAAAAAAAAAAAACTTTCGGGAAAATCAGTTTTCATTAGTACATCTAGAGCTTGCTGATTTGTTCTTGTGTGATTTTAGAGAAATTTTTTCTTTAGAGTTCCGATAGAGACGCTCATGTTCCCATAGAGAACTTTCTTGAGAGTTGAGCGGTTATGCCATAAGGCTATCCACTTCCTCACAGAAAGATCTCCATTTCGATGTTTTTTTACTTCGGACACATTTCTCTTTGTGAAGATTTGTGCAAGTCCCAATCTACCGTTGAACCGTTTTTTATGGCTTTGTTGAGAAGTTTTCTTGTCATTTCCTCAATCTGCCCTATTTCCTAGTCCACCATGGCGTCCCAGGTCTTTTAGGCTTACTTAGAGGACAGCTCTTCTCATATGCCCTAATTAGTGCTTCTTCAAGTTTGTCAGTTGCCCTTTCCATTCCCTCGCACTTTCTGATTTTCATTACTGAATATAGAAGTGACTGGTTGAGATGGAGTCTGTAAAGCTCCCAATCCGTGTTTCTTGGGTTCCTAAATTCTCTAATTTCAGGTTTATCGCTGGTTAGAGAGTAGGAGATGTAAAGCGATGGTCATAGTGAGTATCGTCATCAAAGACCATACAGGATGAGACTTTTTCACTAAGACTCCGTGAGTCGGTACTGCCCCAGCATACGTGACATGAGGTTGCATCGCAACCGGCAATGATTTGGATATCAATACGTTTTGCGTAATCTATTGCTTTGATAAATTCTTGAGTAGGAGGATGAAGTACCGAATGGTTTGGAAATAACGGAGATCACTATAACCTCACGTCGAATACCCTGTTCTTTAACTTGAACGACGACTAAGGTCATTCTAACAAATTTTATTTACGAGTCTGTAATTATTGTTACATTACTAATAAAAACACAAGCTCTAGGTCTCGAACAGGTATAACCTACCAGAAGAGAACCTGAGGTCCTTAGATTTTGTTCCTGTGCAACACTGGCTTAGTGAGGTGATATTTGGGATGCATGTCCATAACAACTAGTGTGATTGTGTGGAAATACGAATGTATGCGAATATAATGGAAATGTACGTTGACATTATTCACCGTAAACTGGAACTTAACTCAAGTTCTGGAACCTTTAAATACTTGAAAATACAAGTGGCTTCGGGTTAATATATTTTGACAGCTTTCTGTTCATGTAAAATTCTGTTATATATTCCAGAGATCAGCAATCGATTATTAATGATCACCTTATCGTTATTATCTGTGTGGTCTTCCCAAGCCCCGAATTGCTGAAGATGACCAGATTATCGGTTTCACAGATAAATAAGTAACAGAAGTCTGAATATGGTTGCACACAGCTTGTTTCTAATTGAAGATTGATTGACTTGAGACATGATTTTTTCATAGTGAACAATCAATCAAAGGCAGGTGCGGAGTTATTATTTAAACCCTCACCTTAAGATATAACTGGGGAAAAGACCTGTGAATATCGACTATTAACCATGCCACTGTCTCAATAGGTACTCAATAAAGTGGTGTAAGTTGTTGGTGGAACTGCACAAGGGTCGTAATGTATGATGGTGTGCTACGACTCCACTAACCATGTCACACTGAAGTGGTTGGATTTGCCGATGAAATCGCCGTAGTTGTAGCCGCAAAAATCCATGGATGAGATCATGGAAATTTGTAACCGAACGACACCACATATTCAACAATGATTAACTTCTGTTGGCCTGGAGTAAGCAGAACATTATACAGGACCAGTCCTAATCACTAGCAGATAAATTTTAAAGAGCCTAACACTAAAGGATACTGGATGACAAAGCCTGTGTTCTTTCATTATGCATCCTATAGAAATACTGGCTAAAGTACGTCAACTTACAATAGCACGGAGTGAGATCATGACAGCATGACAGAAAAGATGGAGTGACTCGATCAAAGGCCGATATACATGTCGTTTGATCTTGTTCCTCGAATTGACTTGCAATGGCGTAACGTTCGATGTAAAAAGCAAAACGTGATTCAGATCCCCAAAAACAATATGCAAACAAATTATTAGTGCGTCAACTAATAAAGATCATTACTTATGACACTGCTATATATCTATATGTTGTGTTGGAGGAAGCCCGACCTTGTTTGCAATTTCGATCTTGAATACTGCTCACTTTCATCTATAAGTGAGTTTAGAGACATCATTTAAGTTGGGCTTAAAGTGACAGATCTTCCCAAACGAACATTGTTAGTTCCAAAAATCTATTTCTCAGAATGTAAGGTCCAATGATCCGGTATCTTCAAGTTCGTTAGGCGATCCTCAAATAGGAACCACAGTGTTCTGGAGAGAACAGCAACATTTACACTACTTACTGTTTGCGTTGTTCTGAATTTTTATTCGGAACATAGGATTACCAAAAGAACAATAATCAGTTAGAATATCCAACAAGACTCTTAATCATAACTAAAGCAAAATTTATTGAGTCAAGAAAGAATTTAGATAAGTGGCATGAGATACGATCGTTACTCCCGATGCAGGTCGGCTGGGTGTGTGTATACTTGATTATTTGTGTGAATGGTTTCCCATGTGAGCGACTTAGCGGTGTGCCGGGTAGTTATGTTGTGTATGAGGTGCTGTCGATTCATCGCGAATATTTATGTTATCCTTTCTTTTATATGGATGATGCTGGATTGGAAAACATCTGTGATTTTAGTGTGGGACGTGATGACCCTTATAGAAGGCATAATTGGAGTGCTATACTGTTTGTTTGCTGTTGAGGAGTTATTGAGATGCATTTGATAGGACATAATATGCTTGGGTCTGTATAGTGTGATTTTATTGTGTTTTGTTAACTAAGTGGATTTGTTTGTGTTGGTGGTTGAATGGTGACTTTGCGAGTGGTTGTTACAACTGGTTATTTCTGTGATTAAAGCATCCTTGATCCGTATGCTGAACCTACATGGCGCTAGTCCCATAGGACCGAACGGTAAATAAATCGAGGGTTAAGGTTAAGTGAAGTCTATCGACTACACCGTCATCACTAATTATGGCTACTCTGACCAAAAATTTCCCTATGAACTAGTTTTGCTAAAAAAAGGGGTAGACAATTTGTTTATTTACAGCCTTTTGCAGCCATGACATCTGCACTCCAACGTAGAAGGTCGTAGCTCTGTTTCATATCACCGATCGTAATCGTAATTGTTTCCACGATCTATTAGAGACATACAGTTAAAATTCAAATCTTGTTTTGCATTTCGTTGTCTTAAATCTATTATCAGCCGATCTTTAATTTTCTGTTAACAGTGAATACAATGATTGCTGTGTCAACAATATGCAAATTTAAACATAATCAATAAACCCATTAGACTTACGTCTAGTGATCGTTAAAAAGTAGTAATATCAAGGTCGATCAGCACAAAGAAGAATACCAAATTGTAAATATATAAGTTCAATGTTAGTTATCAAATAAATCTTAATAGTTTTGATAACGCATGTCATCCCGAAACAGCGTAAACATTGTTTTTGTCTCAATCAATTGTTGTCTCTCTTTGTGATTTGTATAGTCTGTCTCTCTCGCAAAGGTACTATAACATAATTTAACGATCTGGAAAAGGCTTGCGTTATAGTTAAAACCTGTTTGGTAAAATTTGGTTATTTTTCGAAACAGCTCGTAAACAATACAGACACACACACATTTTTATACTTATCAGCGTACTTTATACATACATATATACCGGAAATTAATTAATAAGCAATCATTTCTCACCTCATTTGAATTAATGATAATATTTATTTGTTAATCCTTTGAACAGAATAAACACAAACACGTAATGCACTTGCTCTAAGAGCAATATCTTATATATTAATTAAATACACAGTTACACACGCACACACACTCAATTTGCAGGCCACAATTTGCGCGAGTACATGCGCGAACAAATTAAATAATCACAATTATTTATTTTTATTTTTTTTTTACGTTATCACATACTCATCTGCCAAAAGCAGTAATAGAGCTCACTGTTAGATATACAACATAATCACTTAATCTTGGCTATAATTAATGTCAACATACTTTATCCGGTGTTCGCGTGTTTTAAGCGTAAATTTAATTAATAATCTAAACAAATGAAATAAATAATTATTCCAAGCGTTTGAACTATATCCAACCACTGTCCAAAAAAGACTGAATGCGGCAGATGAACACAAACACTAAACAAAAAAAAAAAAAGTAAATTTTTAACAACTTCTTGTTCCAGACCTATCTCATATATTTTGTTTCTTAATCTTTAAATTTTTTTTTATTTCTCTTGTATATTTTGATGATGATGATCATGCGATGAGAAATAATATTTTTTTTGTGTTGTTGTAATTATAGATAAATGAAGTTTATAAATGTTCTTAAAAACTAAAAAAGATTAAAACTAAGTTTTGTCTTGTAAAGGTTGGAGTACACGAGGAAGATGAGATAATCATGTTCTTCGCTACGAAAAATATAGATAAATGATCTGCTGAATATATTTTTTATGATAAGCTGGAACTGATAACAAGGAATCGTAAACTTTTCACACGACTTGTACTTATAAGATGAACGTTATTGATTCATTCAGCGCTTATCTATGATCCGTTCTCGTATGACGGCCACCATAATCTTATATAAGGTACCTTTACCTTGAACTATTGGAACGCTTGTTATGATTTGAGATTATACCTGAATTGAGAATGCTTTAAGACTATTTACTGAACATGAGAGAGTTACCCTGCTATCAACATCAGCTAAGATAAAGAGTAAAGTTGTCCCTTTAAAGTGTTGGCGAGAGAGGTGTGTACTATAAATTGTGATATTAGAATATTTGCTAGGTCGTGTATTAGAAAGACTTTTTGACGTGTTGTATTATGCCCAGGGTCATCGGGGTCACCAATCAAGAATATAACATGAAAGTGATAGTAGTTACGCATGTACTTCAAAGGTGGCACTGATTTACATCTAAGTCTTTCTTAAGTTGTGTGTTTGGCAATTTGTGTACCCTTTGTAATGCTAGGCTAGTTTCGATCTGATGACGTCATTGAATAATTGAGTGACCAAAAAATCAATTTCAATAACTTACAGGCATATGCGACTGGATTTGATATTTATTACCAGTGATGCCACTTGTATGTGGGGGTGTGGATTCAATATTTAATTGAATATATATTTGTTGGTGGTGGATGGATTTTGGCACGAGTGGTTCAATTCTGGGCGTTTGAATTGTAAACGTGCTCAAGACATTTTCAATAGCGGGACATTGACCTGTATAGGGGTAGAGATTGGAGGTGTGGACTTGTTTCGGTTGATGTTTGACGGGCTGAGATTTGTCCGAGTACTTCATGGTCTGGTGCAAAATTAGAATTCCAGCATATGGTAGATTTTAGGGGTTTTACCGGCCATCGGCATCCCCAGTTTCTTGTCCGTTACATATGGTCAAGAAGAAAGATAACGATTGGAGGCCATGTGGTGATTATCGTAGATTGAATACGTAGCTCTTCTGGTTCCTAGCGGATTTTATTCATGTTTTAAGTTTCATATGTTGGCGGGGGTTCTCAGCCGTTGTCGTGGTTGGATTGAGTTTTATGTTTGTCTTAGTTGGGTTAAGTTTTGGAAGCTTCCTTTCAACTGCAGTAGTGCTGTGGGGTGGGGAGCGAATTGCCGGCGTGTAGTTGCAGGTATCGGTAGAGGTTTGTTCCTCCAAGATATTCTTGTACAGTTTCGGCTCGGTCCAGAGTCTGGTGACATCCTCCGAAGATTCTAAATCAAGATTGTGGAATTGTTGCAGTCTCGTCGATATTTGAGTGTTATGGTGGTTTTAATTTTTCGACGATGAAATCTGCGCTTGACTTCTAGTCCTGGGGTGCGTTTCCAATAATGCAGGATGCAAGTTCGTGTCTTGTATCAGGTTTGAGTGTTCTTGTTTTGTAGTTTTTGAGGATGTACGTAGGCATTTTGAACGTAGGCATAGTTCAGCCTATGTCACTTTGCTACAAATGTGGCAGATCAGCTTCGATTTTTGTTGTTGGTAAATTCAGTGGTCGCTTATTCAAATCTGCTTGAAAAGGAATAGTTGATGTTGACTTAAGGCGAAGTTTATAAATTAAGGTAACGTGTGTATGGCACATGAGTGCGTGTGTGTAACACATAGGTAATAACGTTGGTGTACACATCCTCAGGGGTTTTGTAGGACGGGAGTGTTTAGATTTAATGCGGGACACGGTTTTGTATCTTCCATTATCGGAGGTGCATTTTGAGATTGTGGTTGAGGGTTGTTTAGTCTTGAAGTTTGTGATGGGTCGATTTGATTTTAGTGGCGGGGAGCAGGAATTATTAGAATGCTTAGGTGTCGGCGGGATTGCAGTAATTTTGCAGTTGTGGTTTGGAAACATTCAATATTGTGGATTGGTGGGAGGTTTTGATGTTGTGGTTGGATTTTTGGAGTATTCTGGAGTGAGCTGGGGTTGTGCAGGAGTATCTTGGCGGAGCCGGTTGTTGTCGTTATTTGTAGCTGCGTGTTGTAATTGGTTCTTTGTTTCGTGGTACTGCTGTGGGTACTTTATACTTTCTGCATATAGGTGGCTTCCCTGTCTACGTTATTGCCTATGTGATGTTCATACGTGCCTGTGTGTTATACATGCGTTGTTTCAGTTTATTAAGTTTCGTATTTGGATTTAATTGTTTATTGAATAAGGTAAATGAAGCATTTTGAAGTCAATATCAATTAATCTTTTTTGGGAGTGTAGCAGATTTGAATTAGTGGCCACTGAATTTGTAAACACTGGAATTTGAAGCGAATCTGCTGCATTTGTATTAAAGTGACATCCCTGTTTATTACATTATGTTCTTATATATTTTGTGAGTCGTGTTCTAGCGAATTATAGATAATTGATACGACATTTTTTCGTGTGTTGTTCATTTCTATTGTGGCGTAACGGATCATTGTATTTGAAAATTATTTATCATTAAGACTTCACATTTGTTGCCTCTTGAATTTGTGATCCGTTCTGAAAAGGATGTTATTCTATTGACATCAAAACGGTATTGCAAATAATGACTCCTTGATGTAAAGTGTCGAGATATATAATGTTGTTCTAAGATATTGCAGTTTAGCTTGGATGTGATCTTAGTGTGTACGGTTTTAATATTGGATATTAACATGTTAGGATGGATATTCCTACTGGTAACAGGAATTGCTGCACAGAGGCGCTATCAGAATATACACCTCCGGTTTCATAAACATACTACCATGGAAGTCTTATAGGCAGAGAAATGTGGTAATAAGTCTAAAAGATTGTGACATGTACTATTTTGTCATTACTCTCCCTATGCAGACGGTATACCAATATCAGCAGTTGGATAAAGAGACTCTAATCGATACAGCAATTTATTTATAAAATATTGGATTAGACGTTGTTTTAAACTAACACTGGGGTGGCTATTGGTCGGTCATTAAGAAGATATATGCTTCATGATCGGTTGAATATAATTGCTATCAGAAGATAAGAATCATGTGTTATGATAAACTGGAGCTGATAACCAGGAGCTATAAACTTTTGATTTGGGTTTGTACCCGTATTGAGAACAGATTTTTTGAAGAGTATTACAGGCTACCCTGCTATCACTACATTGTGGCTCAGTTGACATTTATTTATCCAAAAGTGTTTTCTCATGAAGATTGAAGAAATATAAGAAGTGCCGTATTTTTAACATGGGAATGAACAAACATCTCAGCCAAGTCATTAAAATTGATTTAACTTACATTAACTCATCTATCTCATCTGCTGAATTAATTATAACTCTCACAAATTAAGTTAAGATAAGTGTAAAGATTAACTCCAAAAGTGTAAATGTATCCCTCTCTCTGATTGTAATTGTTAATCAAATCCATGCTCTGATGTTGCATTAATTGACAGCTATAGGTCTTTCCAAGTTGTGTGTATGGCATGTATTTGTGTATTCTCTGTAACGTTGTCTGACTAGGCTAGTTTCGATCTGATGACGTCATTGAATAATCAAGTGACTGAAAAAACCCATTCCATCTCATCCTATATATGTTATGAGTCGTGTTTTAGCGAATTACAGATTGTTGATTCGGACTTGAAATGACATATGTTTAGGCATTTACACTGCTTCTTAACCAAACATTTGATAGAAAGATCATCACGATTTATTTATTGTGCGATCGATAATGACTCCCTCATGTAAAGTGTCTGTTGAGATCTAATGTTGTTTAAGATTATGTAGATCAACTTACGAATATGACCTTAAAGTGTAGATGAATATGCATCCTGGTAACATGAATTGCCATAGAGATCAGAACATACCGAAAATGTATTATTTTCTGTTTTATCTCGACAACCTACCATGGAAGTCTTAGGCAGAGAGATGTGGTGATGATTTATTATTCTGTCGTTATTCTCCTTTATGTTCAATAGACGGTACCAATATCAGAAGCTGGATAAACAGACCCTTCGTATTTCGTATTTAGATGGAAAATCGCGACCAGCCATTGTTAATAAGCTACGACATTTGCATATGATAAAATCGAACCGTTAATATTTTAATGAAATTGGCACCTACACCAGACACCATGAAAAGTAACAACATCAGAAATGGTTCGAAAGTTGAAGATTATAATTCAACGTAATCCACAACAAAGCGCAGTTCGCTTGGTGGAAAATCTCAATGTGTCTGGCTCGTAGCGATCGTATAGCGAGTAAATCGTAGCGAGCAAACAAAGCGATCGAATCAAAAGTCAATTTAGACCAGCGAATTATTCCAAGAAAGCAAGCGCCTGCATCAGTGATTGTTTTGGCCGTGGTAACTGACACAAGACGCTCATCACTCATTTTTATTAGAGCATAAAGGTAAATCCCATAAAGAATCTTGTAGTCCAACGTATTTTACAACAATGGCCACCATATTCTTCAGACTTAAACCTAATGAATTGTGTCATATGGTACCTTCTGCAGGGCAAATTATTAACTTAACAATATCAGAAGGTCGATGCCCAGTAACAATATGAGAAGGTAACACTTCCAGTGTCGCCCACTGTAGAAACTAAACGCAAAAGACACATAATCAATGGAAGATTCTTATAAAGGGAATGCTTCAGTCCCAAAACAAATGGCAACAAGAAACATAAGACAAACCAACACTTACATTGGGTAACATGTTAGTGGGTGAATTGTGACACTTTTGTAAAGCTAATCTTGAGCAAGACATTACATGATCACCAAGGTTAGCAGTTTAGGATGATATTATAATGCGCATACGTTAAGTCATATACGTTAATCTTAATTGATCGTGAATGGGACACGTGACTTAATACACGTCTTACCTATCGATTTACTTTGACCTTTTCCCATAGTCGACTGAATTTTGCAATTCAATAGAATATTTCATCATTTTGGAGATAAACAACTGTTACAGCTCGAAATATAAATATCGTTTTGGTTTTATGTCATTGAAACGCATCGTTCGTTTGAGCTATGCGTGAAATCCCAAAGATGTATTAGGCGCAAAGATGTACAATATATAAGATTGTTTCGTAAACTTTACACACTCAGATTTTGAACAACATCAAACCTCATTCTATTAAATGAATAGAACCAAAAAGTCAATTGTAAACTGATTCGTTCGAGAAGAGTTCAACATTTGGCCCGCAGGATATATACAAAAATTAAATACTTGTATATTTTAAAGTTGAAGAATAAATTTTCGTTTTATATAATTCTTGGAAAAAATCTTTATCATTCATTTTCCATAAAATCAACTTTTAAATTGTTTTGTGGGTTATGTGTGCTATATTGAAAACCCTATATAGAGCTACCTGTATAATAAATACGAATCTTCGTGTTCGTGTCTTGCACATTGTATGTATATATATATCCGTCTTAGATGCCTTATATATATATATATATATATATATATATATATATATATATATATATATATATATATATATATATATATATATATATATATATATATATATATATATATATATATATATATATATCTTCACATTATATTGTGGCTGATCGAGAAGTGGTGCGCAAAACATATTTTAAAAATGTTTAATTTAAAATTCGAGCTCGAGGTCAACACCAAACATCTTAAAATTTTATTATATTTGTATACATGCGCTGGCATGGTGTGCAAGAAGATAGATTTGTGCTTAGAATAAATTTGATATATATTTTTTTATGAATACGATGACTTAGCAATAACTACCTCGGTCTCGCGGTTTTATATAAACGTTTTAAAACTATTTTTGGTTGTACGGCTGACTATACGATATACGACTCGGTACATGTTTCTTTCAAACAATTTGAAGTCTAATGAACCTCGAGTCAATGGCAAAAAAAAAATAAATATTCAATAAAAAATGTGTCTGTTTTTTTATATATTTATAATGTATGTATATGCATAGATTCGTCAATAATTGGAGATGAATGATTTTTCTTGTAGTTAGAGACGTAAAGGCTGTCCCAATAAATATGAAGCATCATTACTGTATCTCAGTAGTGCAAAATCATTCCAGGACGAATAACACCGATGATAATCAGTTGGATTACCCCTGTATGTACTAAGTAGTTTAATTCCGAGGAACTCTTTAGATTGCGTCATGCAGCCAGTCAATAGACTTCGAAGATTGGCGATTTCTAGTTTTACTAATATTTTATGACTATTTCTTAGAAATTATATTTAAATTTTTATTACACTTAATTTATTGTTATTGACAGTATAATATATTAAATATTTAAATACTGTTATCTTGTTGTTTATAAGATGTGATATATGCTTGTGCTATATATTATTTGTACCTAAGATTTTGTTAGTATAATTGGTATACTAATTAATACTTAATGCTTGGTCAATTAACGAACACAATTTTTTGAGCTGTCATTTCGAGATTTCTGTAGTCTATTGTTAAGACTCTAGTTGACTACATAATTATATGCTAATAATATATCATTAATAGATTAACACATTTATTGGTTGTAGTTATAGACCGGGAGCCATAGAGTAATTTAAATGAACGACATGGTACACGGTTTCTCTATGCGTGATTCAAAGGATAATAAAATTTCGAACTGAAACAAAATTTTTTTGGTCAATTTCACCAAAATTAGACAAAAATTAGATTTCCCTGTTAGCAATTTATAATTTGCATGTGGTAATCAATTCTTTATTAATAAAATATGAATTAGAATCATTAGAAGCATTTATAGTCGCCGGTTGTAGCTTAATGCTTGAGGGGGTTTCTCATTACGCCGCAGTCTCGATTTCAATTTTCGCCGTTGCCCCAAAATTAACATGCACCGAAGGACATACAATGCGGTTGTGTGTCAAATCATTCGTTGGGTTGACCACCTACGATGTGCACTAATTGTTAAAGTGGGTTCGTAAGTTCTTAGTTGAGACGCAGTTTAAGGGCCTGTAAGTCATAGATTAGAAGAATTTAAAGAATCTCCCAACGTTTCTTCAGATATTAGAAAGATATTTTATACATAAAGAACAGACATTAGCTGGAGAACATTGTTTTTTATTGTAGTGTTATCTGCCACTCAGGCTATATTGGCCCATTGTGACTTACCACCATTTTACTTTTACGTTCCGGCTATAGGACCAATTTACGTAGAAACCATCTGCACATTGCATAGCCCCATGCCAGCCTATAGTACTGACATGGAAGATGGGACGGCACACAGATTTTAACCTTAAATGGGTATCAGATGAGTTCATTCAAACCACCGATCGTACCACCAAGACGATCGATGGTGAAAATCTCTTTTCGCATCCTGCCCCTATCGGGATTCGAACCCGGTACCTCCCGCTCCACGCCACAGTGTTCAACATGGTGAAACAGCTAAATTTTGATATTAACCATTATAATTATGCTT
This sequence comes from Tipula lateralis, assembly GCA_963932295.1. Lineage (NCBI taxonomy): Eukaryota > Metazoa > Arthropoda > Insecta > Diptera > Tipulidae > Tipula > Tipula lateralis. The sequence goes on from OZ010737.1 coordinate 21,702,671, forward strand.
GATAACGACTTTATAATATTGACTTAATATTTTAAAAATTTATATAACTTAAACTAAACGCACCCAGGCCTAGAGAAAAGCTTTAGAAATCGTGGGTTTGGTATAAAACGAACGAAGAAAATTTTTTCGAAATTATTATCAAGGATTTCATTATGCTCAACCTTTTTTAACAGTTTACATCTTAAAGCCAATGACTATGTTTCTAAAAATTTACGCCCGAACATGGTTAAGAAAAATAATAAGGACTTGCAAAAATTAATAATGCAAGTTATAAATTGCTAACAGGGAAATCTAATTTTTGTCTGATTTTGGTGGAATTGACCAACTTTGTCATTGCCTATATAAAAACCACGCATATATTTGGAAAGCTCACATTAAAACCTTTCAATGATTTCAATGATTTATGAATCTGCCGTGTACCTTATCGTTTTTTTTAACAACAACACCAGTTTCAAATATCATATTCTGAGTGAAGATCACCAAAAACTGTTCGACGCTTGAATGATTTTTTTTATAATGTGAAATCAACATTATGTTAGTCAAATAGCTACTCGTGTACCTTGTCGTTCTCATTTAACAACGACACTTACCACTTTGAGCGTTAATTTGAAGGATATAATTGCCAGCCAAAGTGGTAAGATATAGGTAACAACCTGTTGCTGTTTGAGATCGTCGTCCAACACTTTTGTTCTCTGGCAACATTTCATATACCATTTCAGTTCAAAATATTTGAAGCCTTTAATAAGTTGACGTGGATTCTGTGGTTCCAAAATATTGAGGCACTTAAAACTGCAAATAGTGGCATAATAACACATCTATCAAAATTATATGATCGATTATAGATTTCATATTGTTCATGAAGCTTTATTCTAAAATATGTTGACAGAAGTTATTCGATTTCAGTATTCTGTCATAAAATTGACGAAATATGGACTTCATAAGAATTATCAACACACTCCTCAGAATATTGTGTAATTTTTAGTTTCTCAAGACTGGCCTCAAAAAGCGGGAATAGTTTAAAGCCCCATATTGAATCTGAATAAAGCATAAGCGGAAATGAAAGTGAACCGAAGTTTTATTTAAATAAGAGGACCAATATTGAACTATTAAACATAATCTAAGATCTAGACTCTAGATGGTATGAATGGTTGCATGGGAACTATTGTTAAAGTATAGGTCAATTTTACAAACCAAAGCAAAGGCATCATTCGATGTAGTTTTTTTTGTAGTTCATTCGCACCACCGATCACACCGCCCAAACGATCGATGGTGAAAATCCATTTTCGCATCCTGCACCTATCGGTATTCGAACCGGGTATCTCCTGCTCCACGCCGCAGTGCTTAGCCACTGCGCATCCATGGCGGTCTTTGATGAAGTTGCTTTACATTTATTACTTTTCTAGTAATATCGCATAGAAAGCCTTTCAGTTGAAAAGTGATGGGCTAAATTAATCATTTTTAAATCATCTTCAACCAATACCGAAGAAAATCACAAAGCTGCATGGAAAATTGTAAATAGCATTACGATCATCCTCTAAGCAATTGAACAACAATTAAATTTGTTCATAGTCTAATAATACTGTAATCAGTAACATCCTCTTTTGCTCTCTATCATCGCTTAGTTAAGATCATCAATCAAATCACATTCATCTTCCTCGTCAGTGGCTGTAGTAATTTGAAAATTTCATTTTTCATCCAGAGACCAGAAGATCAAAATTGAAACCCGAAGGGTTCGAGTTAAAATAGATGAGTTGGCAAGCTATTGTACACGGAACCTAGATACAATTTTTATAGTTTTAATCGAAAACGTACAAAATAGCTCGATCACCACGTAAAAATAAACCAGTTAGCTCACATTAAGCAAAACCAAATGCAGTCTTGAAACCGTCATTTTTGTCATCTGACTATTTTGTGTATAATCATGTAGAACAAGATTAAAAATTATGTGCACTAAGTTTTATTGCTCCAACGTCCGTTTGTAGATATTCAACCTGGAACATATTGAGACAGTCTTTAATTTAATAAAGTGTACGTATCTAGGAAGTAGAGTTTGGTAAGAGATTATAGTTGTGCAATACCTTAAATTACTCATTAGTAATTAACTATTCAAATAACACGTGTCCTCGAGCTGCATTCTCGTGGGTTCTATATAATTTTTTGTTAACTGGCCTGAATGCTATACAGCATAAAAATATTCACACATTTTATTATATTGAATAGTTAATAAATGTTTCATTAAACTAATATTTGTTTATGCGGAACGAAGTAATTTGCGCAATTGAAACAATTAAATTTGCAATTTAAAATGTAAATGTAAGTACATTTATGTATTGCTCGTATGGTAAGCGATCTGATAATGTTTTTAATAATCGTTAATGTAATGTATAGGAATGAGTGTTTTAGATTTTATCGAAGATTGCGTTTTTTTGTGAAGGCTATCATCGTACACAATTAACTATTACACCCATTAATTAAGAAATATTTAAATTTAATCGGTTTTCGCGTGAAGACCATTCGAATTGATTCCATTTACTTATTTTGACAGAACTTACAATTAACACCCAATTTTGATTGGTTATCCAGTCGCAAAAACTACTAGATTGAAATATATTTTATTCACATATTTTAAAAATCACTTGCGTAAAATTTTTATATTCGAAATTAACCATCTAAGGAAGCTTTGAAAATATATTTTTGTAAACTTGGTAAAATTTTTCAGTACTTGGTAAAATTTTACAGTAAAATGTTTAATTGGGTTTTCGAGGAAAATATAGTGATCACGATAAGAGGTTTTTTTCTTATCATAATTCGCTATACATCAATTGATTAGTAAATGATAGATCATTAAAATTTTTCCAAGATCAGATTTTCTTAATGGAAATTATTTCAACAAGTATTATATTGCACGAACCACTTATGGAATCAAATAATTAGTATATTTTGAATTCTGAAACTTTTAAATCAAAAGTGAGGATATGCTAAAATCGAAAAATGAATAATAATCACGATAGTGAAAAATTAACTATTATAAAGGAACTATAATCGTCGTTTGCTATACCACTAAACTTCTTTTGTTCTCGCCCACATATGCTTATAGTTCATAAATTTTTTCGAAACGAGTTTTCTTCAACAATCTATTTGCGAACTGTTCTTTCGATCATCGGAGGCTATTAACAAAGACAACATCATAAAGTTTCAAAGCTTTGGGTTAAAGTCTATGCATTGATTATAAAAGTTCAAGACCACCTGTCGTGATAAATGATACTGTCTTTCACCTGAGCCAAGTGATTATTCACTCTATTTGGTCAATAATCCAGATACGAATTAGTCGTGAGTTGTGGTATTATCTCATGAATAAATTATGTATTTTATCAAACGGTTTTACTCCATTAATCTCAATCAATATTGTTGCTTCTGTTTAAGATAACTAATTTCGATAAAATGTACGTAGTTAGTTATAGTTAGTAAAAAGTCTAACTATTATATGGGAATTCGTTTAACGCGTCTTCACACGGTTAAAATGCTGCCTATAGCTAAAAGAGGGTTTTATAAAGATAAACTTTCCTCAACTGCACTGTTTTGGACCATAAACACCTTCAGTTATATATAACAACTGCAATATCGGTTCACTTTGTCGCTCATACATTGTAAACGCTAAACTGGATGAGAGGTATAAATAATATCGTGCAAATAAGTCTCAAGAGTGCTAGACTTCACTTTGATTTTTATCAGACTGACTTATCTATCGGGAACAATATATGTTCGTATAAGGTGTTTCGGTATACAACCATGATAAATTTATTAAAATTAGAACAGCTTTCACTTCAGTTTTTGCGAGCAAAGCATACAAGTCTTTGTAGAGTAAATACAGAATAAATAATTCGGCCCTAAAACGCAAGACCTTACAGTGTCAACTAAGACCTATCAATGAACCAATGCACATTCTAGGTGGTCAGCCTAATTTATGTTTTTTTACACACAATCGCTTTTTATGTCATCATGTTCATTTTTTGTTAAGAGCGATATTCGAACTCGAGACGACGGTGTGATGAGAAACTCGTTTAACCATTAAGCTTTAAGCGACCTTTCTTTGTAAAGATGAATAAAATTTTTTATCGAAGTCAGACAATATATCATAAATCTGTTTTCACTTATACCAATCTTTTGAACCCTTAGAATCCTTTTACAGTAAATGAACATTGCGAGTATCGATGCAATTAAAGTGTCTACAATTTCCTTTTAACTACTAATGTCGAGTTTCTTTTCACATTAGGTAAATTTCACTAAGAAAACCAGGTTTAGCCTCATGAGATAATTAAACTAGCTCATGAGATAGTTTGCCCAGTTTCGAATTTAAAATAACAGATTAATCAGAGCTTTAGAAGTAGGTGTTGATAAAGTGGGTTTTATGAGCTTGTTGCTGGACGCTATGGTAAAATATATCAAAAATTGTTTATTTAAGTATAAAGGAAATCCATTTACTCGTGGAGCCTGTTCATCACAAGTTTCGAAATTTTTAAATTTGATCCACTATCGTGTATAAAACATATCACATGTGAAAGGACACTAGCAATAGTGTTTAACTCTATCTTTAACAAGCCTCTATGTACATATCTCAACCCTAGCGAGTTGACTTATCCATTGTACACAGAGCAAATGTTGTTCGGTGTCAAATTATCCGGTGTGTCAGAAGTACAAAATGCAAGCTGTCTCGATATAAACATTTTCAATTACACTCACTTTGATTCCAGTGTAAAATTCATAAACCGAGCTGAGAGTGTGCGCTTAGTACTTAATAAAAAAAAATGCTGTACTGTGTAAAATTACTCAGGTTAAATAAGAAATCACGGAGTAATTTTATGACATCATTGAACTAAAAACTTGATCTTTTGTTCAATTTAGTTTTTTCAAAATTCCATGGTATACTTCGACTAACTTTACAATTTATTGTTTCACTAGTAATCAACATTTAGGCAATAAACGGATACATAAAAAAGATTTACATCAAAGTTTTATCAGATTTTACAGTAATGATCCATATTCCGGAAACAATTAAGATCATAAAAATATATGTTTTCTCAACAACCAGATTACCTATCCGAAAAACAGTATAAGGCTATTGAATTTTTTAAGTACCAAGAAACAAAAGCTGCCACAGGTCCATAATACGTATTTCTAATCTCAGATAAGCCAGTGAAAAAAGTAGTTTCTGTATAATTGACGATAGACACTTAATATGGTTTTCAAATAAATTAAGAATCTTTCTTAATAATCTAATAACCTATGGCTTAAACGACTCTAATCGCGTCTCAACTCAAACGGGAACTTTATGGAATCATTTGTATACATATATTGGTGTACAATCTATGTTCACATTTATGACATGATATGTGTTAATGTTATAATTTTTGGTAAAGGTGAGAATTGAACTCGAGACCGCTGCGTGATCACAAACGTGTATATAGGGAAGCAAAAACTGGCTGCAATATTTAAGAATATCTTTAGGATTTTTGCTGTAATTAAAAACACCAACGTGAGAAAAGTAGCTGTCTTTGAAAAGGCATTCTCTAAAACAGTAGACTATTTTATTTCCCTGCCATTGTGAATAATGGGTTTTATATTAGAGTTTAGAATTAGACTTTAGAATTAGACTGATACTGAAATACTAACAGACTGTGAAATACAATGAACTCTTCTTCTTATTAATAAATATATTTATTAGAAAAGGTTTGGAATCATCCGAACCTATATAGAGTCCTGTTACTATAAATGACTATGAACAATTTTCTAACACTTGTAATAGTTAAATCAAAAGTTTTCGCGTTTTCTTAATAAATTTCACTAAAACTATTAGGTTTAGCTTTATTCTAATTTTGGGGTAGCTAGAGTTATGTGTCTCCAACTTCTAAGTCTGGTCCTCACATATCACAGATTCAACCACAGCGAAAAGTATATGTAAAAGGTTAATATAAAGTGTTTAACTCTTTTTTGTAGTCATGAATTCCGAACCTTAGTAAATATTTAAAATTGTTTTGCGACGATCAAAGCCAACAAAGTAGTTTAATGCAGTCGAGTAGTCTTAGCCATAGCGAACTTCAGTTTAGAAGTTTGAATTCCAGTTCGAAACAAATCAAAGTAGTTTCTTCAAGTTTTCATGGCATACTTCGATTGACTGCACAATTTATTGTACCGCTAATAATCAACATCTAGGCAATATTAAATTTTTCTCTGTCATTTCCCAAAAAGGATCGATTATAAGTTAATATTTTACTATATTTTACAGAAATGATCCAAATTCCATAAATAATAAAGCACACAAGACAGAGCTACCTAAACAAGGCTACCTAATTTATTCCATTGAAATTCGCAGATTCAAATATCAAGAATTTAACAATTTAGGCTAAATTTTAGATTTATCCCCAAACAGGTCCACGATAGTACAATAAAATTCCCAAAATCCCAATCAAATAAATCGCTTCGTAAATAATCGTCAAAATTTTCAACGATCCGAAATCCTAAATAATTCACAGCTCCCAATGAATAAATTATGAACTGTATTTGGATACTCCCACTTTTTATTGGACAAATAGAAAACATCCTAAGATCATTTCAAAATATATAATATATACTCGTATATCACGTAACGAAATATCATTTCCCCCGAAAATTCACTTTTTACAAGTTCATCACAAATTAATTTATATCATATAATGTTTTCACTTTTATTTCACAAATGTTTTAATCACTCACTTATGTATTAATTAGTGCACATTTATTTATTTTAATTATATATTTATTATGTTAAATATTTTATTTATTCAAATACAAATGATCAATCATGTTTACATAAAATAATAATTTATTAAATATGTGTGTTGCCAAATTGTTGGATTAAAATATTTGAAGAAAAACAAAAGAAAATTGTTGGCAAATGATAAAAAAAATAATTTGTAATCTTGATGAAAATGTAAAAAATTATAATTATATTTTAATTAGATAGAAATCTAAAAAATTTTAATTGACCATAAACATAAAAAGTTTTTGTTTTATGCTAAACCCGTATATTATGTAAATAATTTATGGTTTTGTTATATAATTCAATAATACTTACATTTATGATTAAAACTGTCACTCCATTATAAAATGATAAGTTGAAAGGGATTTTCCTTTTTTTATGGTTGTTGTTGCTGTTGTCAAACAATTTTTTTGTGTGTCTGTATGTGTGTGCTTTTCTATTTTGTTTATGAAATGTCTGAAACAGATAAGTATACTCAATTATAATTACAACAAAAATTTTAGAAATAATTAATATTTTTTATATATAACAAATAGTTTTGTTAACCTAAGGTTAAAAAAGTTTCTTTTATATTATTATTTATAGCAACGAGCTTTTCAAATTTTATATTTTAAATATTTTCTTTTTGGTTTGTTGTGTGTCTGTGGTTAATTAGAAACAAACTTTACGTCGACTACTTGTTGAAACTTATGTATACAAAACCAAAAAAGTTCACCAACAACTTTTATAATATAATTTAAATAATTTACCTGTCAAAAATTCGATTGTGAATTATTTTATTTTATTTTTAAACACTAAAACTAATAAATAATAAAACTAAAAAAAAAAAAATAAAAAAAAAATTGAATTAAAAATTACAAGTCACTTATAGTAAATGTTTTTTTTTGTAAATTTTACTACTGTAAATCCTTTTACTATCCTTTCCGGGGGATTTTTGTTAACGTTTCGGAAATCAAGACAACTTCCATCAACGAGATCTTGTCTCGTACTGATAAAATAATAATTGTAGTATAAAGTCTTAGAATATTTTAAAACATCCTATTTTATATGGATGTGCGCGGTGGGGATTTTACTGGGGAAATACTAGTATATAGTGGGGACGTGTACATATATACATACATTTAGGGGCAGTACTAAAATCGAATATATTTTTTTGTACGATTCAACAGGTTCTTGTATTATCCGTTTTTTTTTGTTGTGTTCGTCCTTTTTGATTCGGTTTTATTTATTTTTTTATATTTCAACACACTTTTTAGACTTTGTCAGCTGATATATTACAGATTTTATGATTATGTACGTACATATATTTACAATGTATCATGTTGAAAAATGTAACGTAAAAAAAAATGTGTGTATCCGTTTTTTAATTTCGTGTTTGAGGGAATTGGAACTCTTTAAACAACTTTTCTTTACTGTCGGTGTAGTCGATATGTGTGCAGACATTTACTAAAGTGTGTAGAAAAGTAAGTTAAGTAAATAAATATTTTTGTGATTTTATCCCATTAAAAATGATATCATCCACAAAAATTTAATATTGCCCCAATATAAATCAAAACACGAATTTAACGTTTTTTTTTGTTTTGCAACTTTTGTTAGATAAAAAAAATATATATATAAGAAATTGTCTCCTTTTTCGTGTGTATAAAAGAAATACCTTTCTTCGCAGATTTATTTTCTTTGGGTAAATTGAGTTTAGCAGATATTGATACTGATTGAAGAAAATCAATGTCTAAGTTTATAATATATATATATATATATATATATATATATATATATATATATATATATATATATATATATATATATATATATATATATATATATATATATATATATATATATATATATATTTATTCATATATATATATATATATATATATATATATATATATATATATATATATATATACATCGAGGTTGCGAAGTGTTGTCATTTGGCGATTAACGCAGATCTATTCATGCAGATTTAATCTATGATGTGTCAAGTTAATCAAAAATTTTGAAATGTAGTGATTTGGAACACGGTATTTAAATACGAGTAAATTAAAGGATAAAAATTAAGACTGAATCTTGTAGAAGTGTCTGGCCAAGTTAATGTTCGTTCCAGATAAATATGTGAAATATTAAAAAATAGGAATTTGTAATTAAAATCAGAAAAGACAGTCGGACTGGCAGTCGGAGTTCTGTAAGGGCAGTTAAATGCAATATGGTTACCTTGAAACTTGTTTGGGCAACAATAGTAAACTTGAAACGAATAATCGATAGTAACCTTGAATCGACTTGGCGATAAATGAAATCAAGCTTAAGAGTGAATTCGAAGTATCACTTTAACAGTCTTGTCAGTAAATGGAATAAACTTATTTCAATCTGAAATCTGCCTTGAAATTTATAACCAGCAAAGATCTCAGTTCTTGTGAGCTGTGTAATGGAGCATAATCAATAACTGTTGAAGATTCCCTGTGGTTCTGTTCTTGATATACTGAATTGTTTTGGGTTACGGTTTTGTTTTGAGGATTAACTAACAACTTTGAAAAAACAGAATCTCTTGGTTTTCGAGAAAGTGTTAGTTTAGGAAGGATAATAAATTGGGCTTTTCGAACCTGTTAGTTTCCTGCCCTAAAAGTTTCTATTAGCTGTAATATTAGACAACTGAAAAATGATGATTCAAACAAGGTTTTAATTTTGTAATTACAATGGAGTTGCTTATAAAACTTCAAGTACTTTGTTCTCTTTGTTCTCGTTTTTTGAACCGTTGCATCAAGATAAAAGTTTAAATATATCAGTATAATGTGTTGGAGGGAGTGTTAAAGCTTTGGGCACTTAAACATTTCGGCCGCAAATCCTGGACATTTCAATAGAACTAGGTGCCAAGGCGTAAAGGACGCGTCAATCAAGATTGGTTGAAAAACAACGTTTCGCGGTTTATTTCCACTGCCCAATGGCTAAATATCAAAGTGTCGACCATTTCAAACTTCACCAGGAATAGGCCAAAATACCGCAGAGCCACTTTCGTGCTACATGCAATAGCTTTGTCGGCCGTTTGACGGCCATACGGCTAAGAGAGGCCAAATTGAAAACTCACAAAATAAAAATTCTGTGGCGTTTTGTTTTGCTAACATTTTGTGTCAGTCTGTATACGCATTGCATACACATTTAAACGGCCGCAGTAAATCATAGATTTGGCCAAGCTGTACCTGATCAGCCATGATTAGGTCTAATAAGCTTAAAATATCGAGGCAAGTATCGTGGGAGGAGAAAACAATTCTTAATTTTACGCTGCCCCAGAATAGGGTGTCAATGCAAATGTATGCGATGTTTTGGGAAGCACACTTTCTACCCATAAAAATTATTTATTTCAATATTCTAACAAAATACATACAATTTATGTATGGTTCTCGATTTTTTCATAATCTAATTACTGATATGCTCTTTTGAACATAAACCTTCGGCCGTTAAGTTGTCAGATATGAAAAAGTTTGCGATATTTCAGATATTGAAAAACCCTCGAACCCAAAATCGATTACAGAGATAAAAGTGAACTAATACAATCATATCCCATGTACATGTTAAATATAGTTGCGTAGGCTTTTATAATTCGGGAAATAGTTCGGTAGACATAAATTACTACTATGTCCTACTGTACCTCATCAGCTATAATATTATCGATGGAAGTATATAGGGAGGAGTAAGCTAGACTTCATTTTACGCTGCACCAGACTAGGGTTTGAGTTCAAATGTAGTGACGTTTTTGGAAGTATACTTTCTGAACAACTGATTGAGACCTAACGTCGGTCTAACGTCATTGTTTCATAAGAAGCCTAAAATGATTACTATGACACCTTAACCAAGCCTAACTAAAGCAGTTGCGAACTACATAGAGAGGCCAGTAACTCGACTTATATTTCGCATTATAAACAACCCTACCAACGACTAATCAAAACATATTGAACCCTATTAATGATTTTGTACATCCGCACAAAAATTCAAAATTAATTTCTTTATATCCAATATTTGTGAGGTTGTGTCAGAAGGTACGGGACGAGTAATGCACTCTAAACAGGGCCGTAACGATCAACAATGTTTAAGCGTGTAGTTTTATAATTTTTTATTTGAACTTGAATTATTTTATTCAATGCCCGCTCGATTAAAAAGGCCAATTCCACCTCTGGGTGCAAAGTGTCTAATTGGACAATTGCTGTGTACAACTTACGTTGTCGTATGTCAAATGCGCTAGTTTTTTCAAATTTTAAACGTTATTGTTAGGATCAGCTTTACGCGATGTTTAAATGTGTATTGAAATACTATCATCTGCGATTAATTAAAAAGAGAGGAATTTTATAGCCTATAGTTTAAACTTTAGCCTAGGCCAAGCTTAGCTTAAGGTATAGCTTATCGACGTTTTCATTTAGTGAGATAGTTTTAAAGTATAATACAAATGTAGTACCCTTATCTGAAGCAAGTTCAATATTATATGATCTAAAGATCATAACTAGAACCAACATTCAGGACATCGATTCTACAGATTTGGAGAACAAATATGGCCATATTATTCAATATATTTTATTTACCTGAAAAATCCATGGAACTTCAATGGAAATACTATGCACGAAGGGGCTATGCCGTACTTCCCGATTCGTCTGGCAGACAGTTTGGTAGGATTTTAATCCCAATATAGATTGTAGAGATAAGAAAAGAACAAATTAAATAGTACCTTATAGGTACAGATGTCATAACAGTATACTTATATGGGAATGGTCGTTGATGTTATGTAGAACCCGGTGCAGAATAGCATCAGAACTTACCTTAAGTAATAAAACGTTTATATTAAATAGATTATGAATAAGAAAAATCTTTTCAACTCTACTTATTGTACCCCGACTTATTAGCATTACTAGATCCTTTTATGTCTTTTATTTAGAATTGCTTCATTTATTTCTGTAGCAGTTAAAGCCTCATAAATATGTCACTTTTCGCACTCTCTTATAGTTGTACAGCTCTAGCCACTTGTCCTCTTGATTGAGAAAAGTTCTCACATCTTTTATTTTACAAAGTGAAGCTATCACTATTATAAGAGTTGCCTTTTAGATTTCGGGATTAGAGAAAAAAAACAAATACTAACGATCGAAAATCACTTTATTGTTTTTCAAAATATTCCCAATGAAGATCTATACACTTTTGCACGCGTTTGAACCAATTGTCGAAGCACTTTTTCCACTCTGATTGAGGTATCTCCAAAACATGCATTCTGAATGCAGCAACCGCTTCTTCAGGTGTCAAAAAACGTTGACCTCTCAGTTTGTTTTTTATGTGCGGGAATAAAAAGAAGTCATTTGGTGAAAGGTCGGTTGGTTTTTCTGATTTCTTGGAGAACAACTGGCAAACAAATTGTTGTGTACCACTCAGAATTGACTGTTCTGCGTTGTTCTAGTGGGTTGCGACATGTCAAGTTTTTCCGAAAAAACATACGACCATTTGCTTGGAAGTGCTTCGTGCGCGAACAACTGTTGTTGGATTTGGCTCATCTTGAAACACCCATACAGTCGACAGCTGTTTACTTTCGGGCTCATACGCGTAAATCCACGAATCATCATCTGTCACGATGTCATAGACGTGTTTTGAAGCACCGCGATCGTATTTTTCAAGCATTTCGAGACATGAGCCTTTTTTTGAGCAATTGACAAATTATGTGGGATCCAACGCGAACAAATAAACAAAAAAAATTTTGACAGTTAAATGTTGATGCACTATTGAGTGTATGCTGCTCCCACTAATGCCCAAGGTTGTCTCTATCTCACGATAGTTTACATGACAATCTTGCAATATCAGTTCGCGCACAGCATCAATGTTTTTCGGAACAACAACTGATTTTGGACGACCTTCATGAAATTCGTCTTGGAGTTAACTCAGACCACGATTGAATTCACCATACCATCGATAAACACTGGTAAGTTCATTCATGCACTGCTGCTGAGTTAATCCACGTCGAAAGTTGTAAAAAATAATCGCACGAAAATGTTCACGATTTAATTCCATTCTTGGGGGCAGATGAATCTTTTAATTTACTGTAAACAACACAAATAGCGCTCGTATGTCAAAAAGTTCTGAGTACGAATAACCTCAAAAACTTCTAAGTTTACGATAGAGCTGTCAGTTGATAGATTGCAACGCCAGGGTTGTCAAATCCCGAAATATAAAAGACAACCCTCGTAATCTACTGTATCTTGGTTTTAAATAGGTGTGATTATCGTTTAAATTATTGTGTGTATGCTGTTCAAAGGAAAGCTATATACTCACGTAATTTAAAGCAATATTTTTTTCAATGAAATAAGACCATCAAACACTTAAGGTTTTCTTTACTTCACGTCAAATGTGTATATTTTAGAAAATGTAATCCTGCAATAAGAGAACTAACTGTTTTAGCTAATAACAGGCAGCTTTCACGCGACGAAGCTAAGAGATTGAAAGCTTCCAATTTGAGATGCTCGAGAGTAACTATTCGTTTCATAAGGCAAGTATTATGATCTTAATTCTCAGACAATGGAATTTCTGATTCCTAATAGAATGATAATGAATGGCCCTTCCTGTGAATTGTAGTAGAGCATAAATTACAGTCTGTGAACTTTAATAAATTTGTGTCGTGTGAAAACACTGTTTATGGCATACACTCATATATAACCTTAAACCGAAGACTAATAATATCTGATAATATACTATCGGCTTAGGACAGCTATAAAACAAGCGATAAACATAAGTACATTTGTAAATATAAAGTGAGCCCCTAACTGACTATGACGTTAGATGTGCTAAATTGTATTTGGTCTGATTCACATTCGAAGTATGAATATTCTGAAAAATCGCAAAAATAAATATAAATAAATCAAATATTTATTTAATTTAGTTTCGAGAACTCCTATATCCACCGTAAGTACACACAACGTAATAATTTATAATTGTGGAGCCGCGTAAAATACGCGGTGTTATTTGTACCCGATATATTTGCATTTTAATTGTTATTTCTTCGTCACTCTAATGTGTGAAATAAAATCACACAGTACATTTATGTGTATATATACGACTGTTTACTTAGTCAAATCGATAACAGATCACATTTTAATGTGTAAAATCTATATGTGTGTAAGCTTCAGACTCGGTTGTAGGGAATTACACAGTGCAGCATATACTCGTTAATTACGAGGGGAGTAACAAAAGTTCGCTTAGTTGGCCAGAAAAAAAATTATCTTCTCTACATAATCGCTATTGATTTCTTAAGTCTACAAAATCTTGCATCCGGTTTACCAACAAATTTTTGAAAACTTTGGGTATAATTTGTCTTCGGTATACCATGTTGCAGTTACTATCTGACCCTTTAACAGGGAAATAGCAGATACAATTTTTGATCGGGTGAAGTAAACTGACATCATTTCTTTTGTTGGGCTCCATACTATGGGCATCTTATTCGTTTATTCGTTAACTAGATTCGTTTAGCAAAATTTAGCAAAATGCAAGCGAACATCTTTTTGTAGCTCATTTAAAAATCGTGGAACCCATCGACCATATTTCCCAATGGAAGATTCGTCATCAATGGAAGATTTTGGCCGACTTTTTCGTGGCATGAATTTACGTCGAAACCCGAACTTCTGTTTCCGATGATCTCGAATCTTTTCTCGATTTTAATCGATCGTTATGAATTTTTGTATGAAGTCTTATAAAACAATCGCAAACGATTTGGATTTTTAAAAAAATATTTACGAGTCGCCTACTAAGCGAACTTTTGTTACTCCCCTCGTATATCACACTACGTGATTTACTTATAATTTATTGACCGTACATTTATATTTATTTATTGTACATGTATTCAATCACGATTATATAATTTATTACTTATTTATCAATTAATTTAATTTGACACAATCTCATTACGATAACGAACATATTTTTATTGCTACTCATTTCATTCAATGTATCAACAAGTAGTGTAGAACAAAAAAAAGTGTATACGGTTTGTGTCCAGACTATTGAGCTACAATCTATATTTTTATAGTACGTAGCTTTGTCTTGGCTATGGATGTAAATACAATAAATCGTTTTTAATTAGAATAAACATGATATGATAAATTAATTAATTAATTATTTTACGATTTTGTAATATTGTGCATTTACTTGTAATAATAACATCAATTTATTTATTTAATCCATCCCAGTCGGTTGGCTAGTGTAATATAACGAAGATTTTATATTTTCCAGATTTTTCGCTGAAAGTTAAATCAATTATAAGAAAAAGAAAAAAAAAATTAAATTAATTTAGTAAGATGTTATAAGACGTAAAATAAGATTGAAAAGTATGTTTGTTGTTATTGCTTTTCTTAAATTGAAATGATGGTTTAATCAATGATTAAGTTATTTATTTTTATGTAGACGGCGAGAGATAAGAATTGATTTATTTGGTTTGAAATGGGGTTTTGGTGAAAAATCCAACTATAGAACACTGTGGGGATAGCTGTCATATAAACTCACCTCTCTTACTTTAAAACTTAGACTCTATGTATATAATCATTTACATGATGAAGATTCTTCCTGACTGGTGATGGTAATGGAAGGCATTTCGCAAAAACCAAAATGTTTGGACCTTTGAATTCAACATCACAGTCAATTTGGATTTGAGAAATTTTACACGATATGACCTTGGTTCTAATTGAATTGGGGATAAAACTATGATATTAGTCTTTAACCTAGATTTAATGAAAGTTAATCTAGAAACTTAGCTCTCCTACAATTATATAGTATCCTAGGTCTTACAGAGCATCAAATACTTTCAAAACCTATTTGATAAATAGTGAAAGGGCAGTCGTCGACCAAATTTAAATTGTGTTAAGGTTTTACTTTCTTTTTTTTACCTCTGTGATGTTCCTTAGCGGTCACCCAAATTTGTATTAACTTAAGCAATGGTTTGGTTGACGTATTAGTAAATGTTGTGTCCTCTTTGCTGCCTCTGCCACTCCTGGCAACTAGCGAGGCATCTCCGTGCTCAACAGTACAATGAAAGTATTAGCAATGGTCATCCTGGAACGAATCTCACCAACTGTGAACCAATACATAAGAAACGAACAAGCTGGTTTCAGACCAGACAAAAGCTGTACAGACCACATCAACACAGTTCGAATTATCGTCGAACCATCGAACGAATGGAACTCACCTCTATATCTTCTCTTCGTAGACTTCGAACGCGCATTCGACTCCATCAATAGAAGCGCAATTTGGCAAACACTCTGTGAAATAGGCATCCCGAGGAAAATAGCCTTACTCATCCGAGTAATGTACCGGGATGCTGGTAAAGTTCAACGCAAAGAAAAGCAGAGTGGCACATACTACAATACACGAGAAGTTAAACATGGATGTGTACTATCTCCACTACTGTTCCTCCTAGAACTGGATAATGTCATGCACAAGCTAGACATCACAACACCCAACGGAATTCAGTGGGATCCAACTAGAAAACTGAATGATCTCGACTACACAGATGATATATTCCTGCTAGCACACAGATACACAGACATACAGCAAAAGCTACAAGAGTTATCAGGAATAGCACAAGATGTCGACCATTAGTACACCTTTTCGTATCAACCAAGACACAATAAAAGATGTCGAAAAATTTGTATACCTTGGCTGTATCGTATCAAAAACAGGCGGAACGGAAGAAGACATTAACCAACGCATCAACAAAGCGAGAAATACTTTCATCCTGTCAAGAAACACCAAGATACGATGTTTAATGTCTGTGTAAAATCAGTACTGCTGTATGGTTGTGAAACGTGAAACACGCAGAAAATCACAAGAAGACTCCAAGTGTTTGTGAATAAATGTCTTAGGCGATTGATCAAAAGCTTCTGGCCGAATCATATCAGAAATGTAGAATTACTGCGACAAACAAGACAAGTAAACATTGAGAAGTAAACCAGGAAACGGAAATGTAGAAGGATAGGATACACCCTGAGAAAGAAACCAAATGATATAACTAGAATGTCATTAGAATAGAATTTGCAAGGAAAAAGAAAAGTTGGAAGGCCAGCAGTGAATTGGAAAAGAACGGTGCTAACTGAAGTAAAATATCTTGGGAAAACATGGAGGGAAAAAGAATATCCCCAAATAGTGTTCGATGGTCCAGCCTAGTATGAATTTTAAACACATGTTTTAGGACCTCCACGAAGCAGAGGGATTTTGAATTACAAGAGGTAGGTGTTTTCGCTGACTCCTTATAACCACATTATTATAAGCTCCTATGAAAGAGTAGCTGCAATAAAGTCATATGTTTATATCGAAATTAGGACAGCTCTAAGATCAGCCGAGCTACATTCTTGTATCAGAGAGTATTTAATATTGTTAACAACAAAAATATATGTCCCTAGTAGGATTCTTATAAAAGACTCTTCTAATACTGGTATATAGTTCAAAAGCAACACTCTTAAGAAGTATTGCTCTTAAAAAAGACATGTCTGTTAACGATACAACAAGCAGTTTCTTAAATTCAAATTGTCTAACCATGTTGCAATTTAATCTATTTAATATTTAGCATGTGAGTTAATCTTATCTACCAGCAAGAGAAAGATAATAATAAGAAAAATGTCTAGGTTCCAGAGATGATCTTAACATAAATCCTCTCTTGAATATACTGTTACAGAATGCAATCATGAATGCAATCGCTTAGCGATAAAACTTTCCAACTTTTGGTGGAGTGATCTGGATTCATCAATTCTATGTTGGTACCTAGAGTACAGGGTTCCTCTGAAATTGTTTATAACTGGTTTACTGAATTTTTCTGTACGACAAAAGAAAAAACAATGCCAAGTGTCAGTTACAACTGAAGAAACGACCCCAAATGTAAATAGACTAACGGTCTTTTTATTTCGTCTATTATCCAACATTTTGACATTACAAACCTTTGATAAGATGGGTCCAACATTTGTACAAAAATGATTACAAACGAGGCGATATGAAACCATGTCACGCATTCGGCATAACTAAACTATTTCTTCCATCATGATAACGAACCAGGTATCATCACTTCATTATAGCACGTGGAACATGCAGTCACTTAGGAAATGTTTGAAAGAGTATGGGCTGGATCTTGTGGCTCTCCAAGAAACTCGATGGCCTTAAAATTGAGACCATGTGTTCGAGGGATGTACATTGATGGACAGAGAAGATGACCACTCATGATCTCAAAGTGGCAAGTACATTCTTTCCTCATAAAAACATCCATTTGGAAACATGGACCCATTCACGTAAAATATCCCGAAGCCAAACTGACCATGTGTTGATCTAAAAAGACCAGGATTTGGTGGTTTTACGATCTAATTACCAGTTTGATGGAGTGAACGCTTTCTGTGAAGTATTAAAATGCTCGGTTGTCGATACCTTCCAATAAACTCTCGGGCCATTAAAACCTAAGCCCAATTTGATGACGAGTATCGTCTTGTTGATGAGCAACGAAATATATCGTAATCTCGGTCTAAAATAATGCGATTCTTGCTAGAACGTTTGAAAGCTAATACGTTTGAAGGAGTGATAAGATTCAAGTATCTTGCATTTTTCAAAGGATATATCAAGGTTTTCCTTGTCGCTAATAATCGGGATTTATATTCTTTACGTCCAATTCTGAAGCCAAAATATCTTGCAAATGCGAATAAGCTGAAATTGTACAGAGTGTTGGTCAGACCCGTTGTCATATATGGGTGTGAGAGATAAATTTTGACGGATGAGTATGAAAGATGGATTCGAACTTTCACTTGTATAAATAATTAAGAATTTTGCCACTTCAGTCCTTGTAGAGTCTATCAAATATAGATTTTGTTTGCTACAGGTTACTACCTGGATCAATTAAACCAGGTTCTTCTGTAGACAAAGTTAAGTTTTTTGTCGCGATCTAAATATTAATTCTTTGAATCAATTCAGTCAATTCTTTAACCTTAAAGCATGTCACTCAAGATCCTTTGGGAATTAAATGTTTAGAATTGCCGTAAGTGTAAGTAAATTTGTCATATTTTGCCAGGATCATATTCACGCAACTTAAGGTCAATACAGAGACGAACGAGAACATTAAGATAAATCTGGGATAATCTCAAATCAACAGTCATCTCCAATAATAATTTAATATCTAGGATAGAGTATACTTAACATCCATTCCATTCTAGCAAGAATACAAATTACATCTGTAATAGCACATACATAATATAAAAAAGCAAAAAAAAAGACTCCAACTTCTTATTTCCTCGCCCAATTTATCTTTTTATTATATTGTCATCACTCATTCTTCAGAGAACATAATCATCATCGTCACCATTAACCTCGCACCATCGCATCACATCACCGAATCAACACCATTTCCATCATCATTATATTAAAAACAATTTTATAGAAAAAAAAATTCCTTTCCTTCGTACAAGAAAAAAAAGATGTTGAATGTACAAGAAGTCGAAGAAGAAGAAGAAGATCAAGATGAAGAAAGGAAAATTCCGATTAGAAAAAGTTCGTGAGAAAATTAAAATATATTTTTTGTTTGCGTTCTCCTCTTTATAGTTGGTCGCTTATCCTTATCATCGGTTGTCTATATATACATACTCGTATCTATCGTATACCACCACAAAAATACGAGAGATGTTTGGTGAATATCTGTTGCTTCTTATATATTTATATACCGAGTATATCAATTTGTTTTGTTCTTTAAGATGCTGTATGAACACCAGTATATAAAACAGATAAGCAGTATAAGAATATAAATTTTGAAATTACTCCTACACAAAAATACCAACTTTTCTCATTACATTACACTAAACGTCTCAACTAATGCCGATATATGAAATTTAATTATATTATTAAAAAAAAACGATTAAATTTATTTATAAAAGTAAAAAATAAATATAATGGAGTTATGTCGAGCATATTATTATGAATACATACACATATTTTGAAATTTTTTATGTTCGTTTTACGACAAATCTGCTTCTTAGCGCTACTCGTATATATATGTCATATAATCGATTATAGATAGATATAAGGAAATGATTGTTCGAACACAAGTTCATCATATAAGTATATAAAGTCAAAATGTGTGATTTATGGGTCTTAGAACGATGTGCGATATAAGATTTTTATCTAATATATCGTTTCGTAGCCTTTAAATCGAACCCGGAAGTGTTGAAGGCGAGATGACTTTCATCAGTTCTTGATGTTTCAAATGTAATAAAATAGACTTTCTGTTGAAATGTTATAAATATGCTCGTATTTGACACTACCTAGCCACTTGATCAGCTTCATATTTTTACTTGTATTGCGATCACTTTAGAATTCATCTCGATCACAATGGTTATGTCTGTAAAGTAAGACTGAAAAATATCCCAAGAAAATGCGATGGCAACACTAAAATATAAATATCGTGGCATTTTTCAATGTCATCCCGAAATACATCCTTTTATTTATCATTCCAAAAATATGTTTCTATCACGACAGTTTTAGTATCAGGATAGTTAATATAGTACACCTATCATTCTGAAAATATTGTATCACGATAGTATTAAAATTATCACGAAATCTTTTTACTGGCTTTATTATCACTTAAGAGACCATCTTCATCACATTGGTTAAGTCTGTGAAATTAGCCGAAAAATATCCTGAGAAAATACGATGGCAACACTAAAATAAAAATATCGTGACATTTTTCAATGTCACGTCGGAAAAAAAATTTATCACCACATTTTGTCGTTCCGACAATATGTTTCTGTCACGACAGTTTTAATATCAGGATAGTTAATTACGTACACTTTTTATTCCGAAAAAATTGTATCACGACAGTATATTAAAATTATCAAAATAACTTTAAGACATTTTTACTGGCTATACAATCATTTTAGAGATGATCATCTCCATCACATTGGTTATGTCTGCCCGAATTTAGCCCGAAAAATATCCCAAGAATATGCTATGGTAATATTAAAATATAAATATCACGACACTTTACAATTTATCTCGACATTTTTTAATGTCATCCCGAAAATATGTTTCTGTCACGGCAGTTATAGTATCATAATAGTTTATTGTCGTACACCTATCATCCCAAAAAAGTTGTATCTCGATAGTATAAAAATTATCAAAACATTTGGCAAACATTTTTACTATACAGTCTCTTGACATATCATCTCCATCACATTGGTTATGTCTGTAAAGTTATACCGTAAAACATCCCAAGAAAAAGCGTTGGCAACACTAAAATATAAATATCGTGACATTTTCAATGTCATCACGAAAAAAAACATTTTTAAATATTATCCAAAAATATACTTCTATCACGACAGTTTTAGTAGCAAGATAGTTAATGCCGTAAACCTAATTCCGAAAAAATTGTATCACGATAGTATTAAAATTATCCTGTAAACATTTTTACTGGCTATGCGATCACTATTAGTGTTGCCTAAAATATAAATATTGTGACATTTTTCAATGTCATCACGAAAAAAAATATTTTTAAATTTCATTCCGAGAGTATGTTTCTATCGCGATAATTTTAGTATTATGATAGTATTAAAATTATCAAAATATCTTTCAAACATTATTACTGGACATGCGATCACTAAGATCATCTCGATCACATTGGTTATGTCTGTAAAGTTAGCCCGAAAAATATCGCAAGAAAGTGCGATGGCCAAAATGTTTCTATCCCGACAGTTTTAGTATCAGGATAATTAATGTCGTAAACCTATCATCCCGAAAAATTTTTACGAAAAAGTATCACGATAGTATTAATAGATTAGTTAATCTCAGGATACAATATGCGAGCAATGTCTGGTAAAGGATGATGACTCCTAACACGTCGTTTATAGCTGTCCGATTTTTAATCGAATTCGTTCCTATATCATATTCAGAGTGGTGACAAAAGATAGAATCCGATGGAGCATCGATGCTTTCTCGAAATATAAAAAAAACAGGTCAAGGCGGGATATTTCCGGGGCTTCTACAGAAAGAACTGGAAATTATCCTAGACTATCTTGAGCATACTTTCAGTGAAGAAAAGTAAGGGTAGTGCTTATCCCGAAGGATCGAAACCCTAGATATGACAAGCTGAAAGACATGGCATGGAGACCACACTTGTTGGATGATTTAGTGCTATGCTAAGGTCAAGGAAAATAAGGCAGTGATACGACTACGGTGACCGCTAGAAAGAGATGTCGTTAAGGTGTATCAATCAACCATAGGAAAACTGAGATGTTTCTTACAAGGCGCAGTACTCTAGGAAACTTTAGTATTCGCAGTAATTGGCCTCAAACCATCCCGCACTCTTCAGAAGTCAAGTATCTTGGGATCTGGTTCGATTGGAAGGTTACCTGGAAGAAACACATAAAAGAAAAATGCAACAAAGACAAATGTAACATTAACTGGAAATGCAGCCATTTGGCTAATCAAGAGGCTCGAAACTAAGACGAATGTACTGGCTATACGTTTTGGTTGTCAGACCAATAATCTTCTTTGGCGCACATATTTGGCGGTTTTGAATATTGAGTGGGTTGAACCTATTGAAGGGAACCTCTTAATAGACTTCAAACACTAATTTGCCTGGGTATTGTAAGAGCTATGTACACAACAACCTCTACAGCTCTTGAGATGGCTTGAGAAACAGCAGCTTGCCATTAATTGATCCAGTCTGAGCATTGTTAAATATGAAGGTAAATGAGCCGGCACATAACTGCAAAATATATGCGGCAACCTCATCTCTTGTCTCCTATTCAGATTCTTGTTTAGAACAATAAATGAGCAAAGATCCTCCGGTCCTCCTTGAATTATGTTAGATGTGCACTTTGAAAAACTTGATGGGTATTCTCACAGTGTGAGGGAGAAGAAGAAGAAACCGTTGAATGACCTTCATACTCTCCCTATAGACTGCAAATCACCATTTCTATTTGAGCATCAATTGACGACCTTTAGGATACCGGATATTTTGGGCTTCATTGGAAGAAAAACAACGAACGTGGCATTATCTTTGTCTTCCTTCCTTATTGATGTTCTTGGCATAAACCTGTAAATGATATTTCTTCAAACACTATCGTGTCCGGTCACTATGAGCCCAAGCACAAGTTGATATTGAATTATTTGTCAAATTTTATTCACTGATGAAGCTTACTTTTGGTTGAATGGATACGGTAATAAACAGAATTTTCGGATTTGGAAATATTTCCTCAAAAATTATCAATGAAGCTGATTTAATGTATCGGCCTTGAGCACAAATTGGAATAGGTAACTTGAAAACACGTTTGTGAAGTTATCCCAGATTTCATCACGGAAAAGAGCGATGGCAACACTAATCTCAATTATCATTTTTACTCCCTTTTACTTTTAGTCTCCGCCCAGAAAAGTATACTATCCTGATAGTTTTTACTATCCTGATAGCCCAAAAAATTACTGTCACGTCAAGCAAACAACTTTGATTAACTGCTTTAGTCACTAAAACATGGAACTATTCGTTGTGCGGACCAACTGATTTTAGATTTAAATTAAGGATGGTTTGAACTAGATATTTTTCAGAATTTTTCTAAGATGGGGTATTGGGATGTAGTCACTCAAAAAAAAAACCATTCAACAAAAGCAACCATAAATGAAACAATTCAATATCTTTGGGAGACACAACTGACAATCGAGATTCCTAACAACTCATTCTCAGAACCTGCCCGACAATCACCATTTTGACGATTGGGCAAGAAAAAATCCAGGGGAATAATCGTATGGAATTGAAAGCTCATAGGATACTAAAACATACGCCATGAAGCGTCAATGGAACCAACATAATGTCCATTTACCAAATTTTGTATCTCATCCGGATATTTTTCTCAGCCAGATCAGTTCCATATTCACCAAAAATTTACTGATTAAGGTAATCTGTATGAACTTCGCCTACATGTAAGATTCTTAGTTCCTGATCTGCGGAAGATTTCGACATGTTCATGTTTCTCGAGAAATACAGATGCAAAAAAAAACTGGCAAGTGGCCCAATGAAGAGTATTTAGTGGTTGCAATTTGTACCACAATTCAATAACTATGTATAGTGGCATCTCGACGTGAAAGATAATTTCCATTTGACAAGTGACACAACTTGCCCATCAGTTCATATTGTTGCGCCTGAATCAACTCATGTGGAGTTCAGTCCCTAACAGAACTCAGAAATTAGGGTCTAAAGTGTTTGAGGGTTTGAGGGTTTTCGTTTTTCATAATCTGTTGAGAAAAACCTATGAGACTGACCTCTGGTTTCCTTCCGTATTGAGTATATCAATTGAGTATATTAACTTTTAAATGAGTTTTCTCCAAATCCAATGGTTCATTAACTTGAAGGCACTTATATTAGGAACAGTATGGCATTTAACTGTCTGTATCCGATATACTTATTCTATAACACTTATCTAGGATTTGGTACCACGACGCAGGGTGCAGATGATGTCTTACCAAATAATGTTTCTACCTTCATTTTAAGGTCGTCATAATCATCCAAGACAGCGGTTAGTTCGAATACCATAAATGATAATACGCATCCAGTAAGGCATCGAACAGTGCATATCGAACCAGCGATGAGCTCACTTTTGGTTGAAGAAGTACATTAATAAATAGAATTTTCGGATTTTGAGTGACGGTAATCTACAAACCTTTACCATTACATCCAGAGAAAATCACTGTTTGGTGAGCTTCGTTCTTTGAAGACCGTTCTTTGAGGATGTTTAAAGCCAATTGTCTACACAGAAAAACCAGAGACGATGGAACATTTAGAACACAACTTTCGACGAGTTATAGCGATTTAGGATTGTCGCTGCAGAAAGTATCAACACGAAGTTTTACGATCAAAAACGAAGACTAGATGATTATAGTCGATTAAGCCACCAATTAGGTCGAGTGGAATAACAAATATCTTTCACACAATGCGCCTATACGATTGATAAGCTTTTAAGTACTCGTACAACCAACAATCAAAAACACAAGTACGTCGTCTTTGATGTTCCGCTAATTGCTATAAATTTATTTATTTTTTTTCATTTGATTCACTAAAAATTTGGTTTATATTTGGTGCCAATTCGGAACAAACCTATAAATTACTACTGTATACGAACATCTGATATATATTCCTAATAAAACTGGCACAACAGACATATCTGTCTAAAATTCAATCTCATTACATGTTGTCCAAATAATTATAAATATTTTGAAATTGTGTTGTAATTTTATTTACTGTATACACATAAACGGGGCAAACAAGCAATAAACAATTCAGGCAAATCTGGCATTGGGCCAAACCACGAGAACGATTGTGGAGCATCCTATTTGTATATATTGTATTTGTATATGTTTGAGATAATCCAAGGGTTGCGTATTGCACGATGATACAATTTTTAATCGTTACCATTTCCTAAATATTAGTAAATACTTCACGTACTGTTGTCTTTCTTAAATATTAACTCGTTTTTGGATTTATTTCCATAGTTTCGATTGCAACAAGTGTTTGTATAATTAATCATGCGTTCGAGCTTAATTAGACTGACCTCCTTTTCGAACCAACATTGGTTCGAACTATTTTACGAGATTAAGTCTCAATCGTATCAATACATGATCTAATCTTCGATATATGTGTGTCTGTATGTATTTAGCCGCGACTAATGAACTTGATAAAAAACTAAATCTGCCGTCGTCGTGACCTTGAATATCAATCATAAAAAAATAAAATAACAACATCCAAAAAAAAAACACACAAAAAATTGTTTTATTTATAATTTCTTATATATTATAGCATCCATCTCGTATACTACTACTTATAATTATAAGATCATCTCTTAAAATATTGTCATTCGTGCTGCTGTACTACTATATAGTATATCTATATGTATACTCAGACTTAAATAAATATGTATAAATAGTATAGTGATATGAAGAAAAAGAAAACGAAAAAGAAAATTAATCATAAAATTCCTTGAATTTTAGTTTTTCTTATTTATATATGTGTGTGTTCGTTTTCCACTTCGGTTTGAAAATAAAAATCTTAATCCATTTCCATCAATCCACTTTGACTTTTATAGTTCGATAGTGGCAAAAAAAAAACGATTTTTATTTTGTTCACGAGGTAGGAGTTTATGAGGTTTAGCAAAATACTGTCGTAGCATTGCCTGTATAGATATACATATACAAGCTGGCACATTTGTACCATGTGATGTGCTTGAGTGGGGTAACGAATTGGTTGGTTAAATATATTTTCGTCATTGTTGAATATTTGACACAATTATTAAGAATTATTGCAATTATTTAAGACATTGATTTGCTAATCCTTTTCTTATTTGAAATTATAGATTTATTGGCACACCGCCAGTAGAGTTGTTTATAGTAAATACCTCATTAAAGAGAGGGAATGCAGTAATTTGTCTTATTTTGAACCTGTTGGTCTGTTGACTTTGGAATTGAAGTTGGCTTCGATATCAAAATTTTACTAGCAAATATAATCAAGTTGCCTTTGAACTACATTTTTGACAAAAAGTGAAGTGTAGGTCAGATCATTTGTTTAGTTTGGAATTTCTATTGTTTGTTTTACATACATTTCAAATAATTGGACGTAGTCACGAAATAAATCACCCGTGCATCGGTAACCGTAAAAAAATTGTCGATTAGAGTTTATAAATTGCTAAGAGAAAGAGATTAGACAACAATCAACAAAGGAGAAGTGAAAAGACTATATTGTGAAAAACTATATGGATTTTTTGAATGGAATGTAAACCAAAGCCTACTGGAAAAGTTGAATGGAGAAAAATAGACATAATTAAAGAAGGCGGAAAGTATTTCAGAACTCAATGCCACTAGGGCTCAATGCCACACATATAAACATAAAAACCAATCGCGATTTTGAATCGAACCACAGTTCCAGACTGACAGATCAAGCACGCTACTTTTTCTGCCACGAGTGATAAGGGTACATACAAAGCTTACCTACAGATTGTGTAATAATATTCTTTAGCTGTATTGGAAATTTAGTCGTCTCCTACGACAAGCCCTGGATACTGTGATGGTATTATATGGGTCTCATGTTTCGTTCGAAATATTTACGAAACATGGCTGCTCCCACCCAAAGAGCGAAGAAAACGTGAGATCTTAAGGCTAAGAGTAAATCAACTCAGCAATGAACTTAATTGGCGTGGTTTCTTTAAAAGAATCACCGAACTGCACTATACATAAGATCTTGGTCAACTGCCATTCGGGACCAGGATGGAAATCGTGTGATATCACAAGCTGTGTTTGAATACCCTCAAATACAGACCGCAGAGATGTTCATTAAGGATCCATCCTATGAAGAGTTCACGATGGCCATGCAGAGATTAAAGAAAAATCGTACACCAGGAGTTGATTGCATTAGTTCAGAGCTCTTGATATTCGGGGAAGGCTAAGTTTGTGGTACTGTCTTTTCGACCTTGTTCGATTGGCATGGCAAAATGAAGTTATGCCTGAAGAATGGAAAGTGACCGCGTTATGCTTAATATTCAAAAAGGGTGATCGCTTGAAATGCAAGAACACGGTATAGTTTTCCTTTGCACAGCATACAAGTTACTGTCATACATTATCTTAGGAAGAAGGTGGAGGAAATTATCGGTGACTACCAAGGAGGATTCCGTCCTTGGTCAGTCACTGATCAAGTTTTTCCCTACGCCCTTCAAAATCAACGGGTCCAAATATCTGATCTCGGGTTTTCGAGACCAAGACACAATTGATTTCAGTAGTGGTACCCATACGTTTGAAGGAGTGATGAGGTTCAAGTATCTTGGATTACTCACAACAATAGTGTGGGAGAGAATATCAAGGTTCAGCTTGCTGCTGGCAAACGGGCCTTATATCCTCTTTACGTCTACTTCTGAAATCAAAATATCTTGCAAAAACGGATAAGCTGAAATTAGACAGAGTGTTGATCAGACCCGTTGTCATGTATGGATGTGAGAGTAGGACGTTGACGGATGAGTACGAGAGTGTGATGTTTGGTCATAATCGATGTCTAAAATGCTGCATCTCAATAATTAAAGAGAGCATCATACATTATTCTTAAAACAACCTCACAGATATCGCGTTAATTTAAGATCTCAATATGGATTGAATTTTGACATTTAACTAAACGAAACGTCTCTTGACTACTATCTCAAAATAAACGTTGGGGACGATTGTAATTTTAAAGAAAAAATATGGATCTAACCAGTTAAGCTCCCATATCTTGGTAGATCCTGAGTACTAAATTTAATATAAGTGTAGTTTAAAAATATTTGGCTTAAAAACAGAGGCGTTAGGGAGAGTGACGTCATTGTGATTGGAGAATCTTTCCACTAACGGACTCAAAATATGTTTCCAACTCACAGATTGTTTACCACACTGATACGTCCTTTAGACTTTTGTACGGAATAAAAGTGACGAAGGATGACTCAATCGATAAGCGTTGTTAAATATTCATAGTGATCTGGAAGTATCAATCGACGATGTCATTAATCAGTTGGCCCAAGTGATGTGACGTTTTTTTACAAAATTATAACAAATTATTAACTATAAAAATTTAAAACTCCCCCCACTAGAAATTTCTGACTACGCTACTGTTTAGTAGTGATCCGAATCATATCACATTTTTCATGCAAACCAATGACACATTTTGAGCCAAACTGAAATTTTTATCAAAATGTGTCTTTGGTTTGTATGGAAATGTGATCTGATCTGAATCAATTGGAGTCATTTTAAGATCTTCAAGAATGTTTATTATTAATTAATTTCCTGGTTGTGTTAGCAAAATTAATACGATTTCTTAAAGATTACTGTTCAGTAAAAAAAATATTGAAAACCACATCTCTACCTGCTTTTATAACACCAATCAATCTATTTGTATTCCGTCGAACCCTGGTCTGCACTGTTGAAAATTGTTGCAGTGTAGAACAAAATGTTCAATGTCACAAGCATATTACAAATATCACACATGTCATTCAGTTTCCATTACGTTTCTGGTACATATATTCTCAACCTTCACTATCTGGCAGGGAAAGGACTGTAATGTTTTCGACCAAATGTTGGCGCAATTGGTTAAAGCTGCGGCGGTTGGGGAGGAACTAACCGAGTCCAAATATAGGAGCTGGATGCAAATTCATTTTTTAATCATTCGACTACGAGTTTATGGGACAAACTTATGACTGTTGAATAGAACGCTTAACCGTTGGCATGCCATCCTGATTTACTGGGTGATCGTGTTTTTATTTGAGAGTATACTGTCGGGCGTTGTGTATTGTGTCTCGAGATGTATCATGATAAGTTGTGGGGACGAGGAAGTATCATCTCGTGGATGGAACCTTGATGGAGCGATCCGGTTTTCTTGTTGTTACCTGGGATGTACATACATACGTATCACATGTGGAATTGCTCGAGTTGTGAGTGGCGGCTTTGTGTGAGACCATGTGGTTAGCTAGTATAATCCGAAGTGCTGCCTTCATCTAATAGCGGATGTCTGAGTAGTGAAGAATGTAGAAATTTTTAGTTTTAGGTCTATTATTTGATAGCTGAATTATTTGGTCGCTGTTTTTATCAGATTCATTATCAATATAACTATGTTATTCAGATGGTGGTTAAATTGGGTTGATTGGTACACTTAACTTTATGTATCAGCAGAAGAAATAATGCCAGTTATTTCATTAACCGCTTTCTTAAATGTTTTACCCGTATGAAAGTTTCTTTAAGTGCAGAGAATGTAAGTGTCCTTATTGATTGAAGCATTGGTCACTCAACAGACACTGAAGTTCTGGAACCTGCTCTGTTAGTTTATGCAAATACGTAATGTTGGTTGGACAGCGTGGATCTATATAAATTCCCTGTACTTAGGTGCTGGATTACGCAAAGAAAGTGCGGCTTATTACAGTCGCCCGATCTACATTTTGTCGGTATTTATTTGCAACAAATCTTGATTTCCTTGATAACTTGAGTGTATATCGACAGTTTTTATTCTGTAATGGTTGTGTGGATAACTTCTTTACCTCCAGCTAGTATAGATGACTATTTGTATAAAGAGATCCTGTTTCCACACTACTACTGGGCTCTGACTACTACTATATACTAGCCACCTATAGTTGGTTAATTTGAAAATCGCCATCTTGAGGTTTGGTGTATCAGCAAACTTCTTGTTCTATTTGATCTCTTCAACATCTCAACTTTGACCTCACCTGTTTCTGCTGTCTATATTGTTCAATTTGTCGGGATGTACTAACCTACCCTTCTACTTGCGTTGCAATACCTAATGCTGAGAAGCATCTCTCTTACTTTGTTTGTTTGGTTTCATTTTTTTTTCACGAGTAGCACGAGAAATACGGTCACGTATCACAGATCATGAGTTACCGAAGCGGTTAGTTCCGTTACCTGTAGGCAAACAGGGTTCACCTAATCCCCACGAGAAGGCAGACTTGTAAGTAGAGAGGAGAGACTAGAACTAACTGCATTGGGCACATAAATAATAAAACATCGGCTTCCATTTTTTAGTTTTTTGATCATGATCATGATCATGATCGAATAAATAACGCTCGTAATCGAATTGCCAAATAAGGGAAATTCTCAGTCGTTTTATATTTACAAGTAATTACTTTGTTGTTCGTTTATTTGATGACTCGATATCCAGTATCCAAATAGGAGCCCAGGTCTCTGTAAGTGGGCCGTTCATTCCTAACTAACATACTTCCTAACGCCCGGAGTAAACCGGGAACCATGCCCTAGCATCTGGTCCTATATAGTCCAATCAATCAATTCAAAGGACGTTGAGCATAATACCATTGAGCTGTACATATGTACTCTATTCCCATCAGTTGTGTACTTCAACAGTAGATCAAGCAAGATCGTAATAAGAAAACTACCAAACAACTAACAAACATCTTAATTATTAATGACTAAACGGTAAATAAATCATGAATGAATATCCAAAAAGTGTACGACAACCCGATATGGTTGTAAAACGGTTACATCAACGATTGATCTTCTTTTATATTGTTTGTCTCAAAACAATCTTTAATTAAATAATAATCAGCAATGCATACCACGACAAGAAAACCAAACAAAATTCGATTTTTTTTGGTAAACATATCAAAACCTGACACAAAACGGGTAGGTCGATATAGCTGACATCATATCATACAGTAATGTAAACCTCGGAATTGAAACTGTTAAATTGGTTAGATATTAGCTTATCTTATCTCTTCGGATCTAGGCTACATGTATACAGCTTTAAGTACGATATAATTGAAGTACATCTTATCTATGTATACTACTCCAAATGCATTGCACCGCGATCAAAGTGGTGCACAGTCCGAATGTTTATAATTAATAAATTACAACCCACTACAATTATCCGAACAAACACATATATAAATGTGTATTTATATATGTAGTACGCAGAATCCAACTATGATCAACAACTATTGTATATAAGACGCATACGTCTTATATTCGATGATCGTCATTTTTTGGCCACCACACCCATTTAATGTGTATCGCTATATACTTAAATCGGAAGTGTATATCGTTCTGTACTGTAACAATAACTGATAAATGATTAATAGTACGCGGCCAGCCATATGTTGTCCAGCGATAGTTTTGACTCATTATACATTCATGTCGAATAATAGTTTTGTAAATAATCCAACATTAATTGTCTGATCTGTCATTAATATCATACGTTACGCGATCTGTGTGTGTGTTTATAAGCGCGATTTTCCTCATACGGCAACAAAAAATAAAAAACAAAACAAGCGAAGCAAAATAAAAGAAAAACTTCTTATATACACTCGATCGATGTACTGTATGTGTACGTACACGAGAACATACACACGAACGATCTCAAGAGGAGAGGTATATACACAGAGAGTAATATTACTTGTGGTGATCGCGAAGACAAGGTTTTAGGTAAGTGTAAATGTATACATTCGCATACTTACATACACATGCAAACGTTTTTATAAGACGTCTTTTGTTTATATGGTGATCGATTGATGATCATTTGTTTTATAGTCGTTTATCGATAAGACGGTTTATAAGTTTTTAAGGTTTTATTAAGTTTGTTTTGTAATTTTGGATTTATAACTAGATACTAATTAGTGTGTGTAATTATTTAAAGACGAAAATAATTTATTACCTAGAAGGTATTTATAGCATTTTTGAAAATAATAAAAGAAAAATTTTTTTTTTGCTTAGCAATCGAGATATTACTTTTTGGGTGACGAGTGCAAATAAATTTTTATTTTTTGTAAATATATTTCGCAAATTATGTCGTTGTGTGTGTGTGTACATGGTGTATTGTTTAATCGCGATTGCAATAATAATCGCCATAAATTAATTTATAATTCAGATTCAGTAGCTTATACTTTGACATAACATTTGAGTCATATATGAATGATAATGATTATGGTAACTGATCGTGCTGATAGTTGTGTGACACACAACGGACGAAGGTGATCAAGTCTTAAACTCAAAACGTCACATTGTTGTTGTTATAAATATGCCTTCTAACCATGAAATTGGTATATTAATATCAAATATATGAGTCATGTTCAATTACATAGTCTTATATACATATATAAGACGTTTGACGATCTTATGTGAATTGAATATATAAATTGTGATATATTAGCCGGTTTTAATTTATTTGTTTACACTATTTAATGTATTTATTTATTTAAATGCACAATTTGATCAATAATACTTAAAGGAATTTATTTGTTATATAGTTAATGGTTTGTGCAGCTGGAAAAACGTGTGAATGTGAATTTACGCAACAGCTGTTTTGATTATTGCATCATCGTGTGCACAGTGTCTCGATCGACTTAAAATGCTTAATGGAGAGTTGACCTTGATCTTATATAGTATATAGTCGATTATGTTGATATTTTTGATTGAAGGACTTCGTTGCATTTCCGATGCATTTTATACTTTTTAAAAATTACTTTTTGCTATTATATACTTCCTGTTAGTCTTTCAAGACAAACCATCAATTTACTTCTGAATTCTTAAAAACTAAACTATAAGGTAGTCTAGCGATGCCTGTCCATTGGTAAGTAGCTGCTCAAATACTAACGAGATCGAAGGGCTTGGTTCTATTAAGTCACCTAACCAAATGTTCATTATCCAGTCGCCATTGACCATACTCCGAAATACCTTATTTTAAAAGTTTTGTATTAGTTTGATGTTATTATAGTATACAGCCTTAAATCTGAATGCCATATAGCAAGATCAGCTACAACTTCTATAGTTACAATCAATCTCTTTTAGTTCACGTCTTCGTAGGGAGATCAGAATCTTTTAGCCTTTCCAGTCCAGCTTTGGCCAGACTTACCTTGCTACACTACATGAGAGAGTAGCAGTTTATTAGTTATACTATTCCTCGCAAGTTCGTCCGCCCTGCATTTCCACATGACGTCCGAGTGATCCGGGACCCAGACTATCTGAATGTTGAAATGTTCACTCGTCTCATCCAGAGACGAATGGCAACCCAACACCACTCTAGACGTCAGAGAAACAGAGTCCTGTGACCTGATTGCCTCCTGACTGTCCACATAAATTGCAATATCAGTCGAGGATACCACATTATGTCTCAACCAATTCAGGCCTTCTCAATCGTTAGGACCTTCTCTCAAAGGACAGGAAGTCGGTGTAACATAGTCTAGATACACTAGTTCCTTCCTTATCGATGTAATTGTCGTCGAGTATCCTGTCTGAAAACATTTCCACTGAGATTTGGCTGACTATGAATAACGACGGGGAGAAGGTGAAACATGATCTCCAAGGCACGTGTAGGTGTTGTCCTCAGCGCCCCGCTAATAAGTATGTAGGCCGTTCTTTGCACCTTCTCGACCGCTTTTTTATACGTTCCTTTATCAACAACTGGCAACAACACACTTACCCCATATATAAGTACAGGTGTTACTACGGAATTGAATAGCCAGTGTATCAGCTCCGGCTTCAGGCACCATCTCTTTTCGATGGCGTTCGTGCACGAGTACATGGTGCACGAGTATATTAGCCTGGTTTATTCTTTCCAAAATATTGGGATTCCAACTACGCTTACTGACCAAGATTACACTTAGAAATCTTGCCTTGTCGGTAAAACCCTGGCTTCTGCCATTTAAGAGAGGTGGATCTACTATCGGGATTTTATATTTCCTAGTAAATAGAACCAGTTCGGTTTTGGATGAGGTAATTGCCAGTCCACATCTGATAGCCCAACTGGTAATGATTTGGAGAACCTTTTTGGATACCTTCATCACCGTACTTAAATATTTCCCAGAGACAGCTATCGCTACGTCATCTGCATAAGCAATCAATCCGATCCCCTCTCTCTCTCGCTCCAGTTCTTACAGAAACCCATTGATTGCTATGTTCCAGAGAAGAGAAGTCGGGACACCTCTATGCGGGGTTCCATTAGTCACAAATTTCCTGAGGGTGGATTTCTCGAGGTCTGAGTTAACCATTTCATTTGGTCCACTAGCGAATTTCTTCACTTGCACATTAAAGTTTATTAGCCACCTCTTCTAAAGTCTGCCCTGTTGCTAGTATAGCGGTGTCATCAGCAAACAATGTTATATGCTTACGTGATCGGACTGTGGTATATCACTTGTATATAGTAGGTAAAGGACTGGGCCTGTTGGAACGCAGACACAATAATTAACTTTTTGGCTTAAATGATAAGATAATTAAGGCTTTTTTGCCTGTTATGAAGTTTTGCCACGGTCATTCAGACTTGATTGGTACATTCTGAAGCCGTGTCCTCGGTACATTCTGAAGCCGTGTCCCAAGTTGTCCTCATTTTAATGATGAGTTCATTCTCTAGCAAAACCTTGTAACTAACCTGTTTGGTTGTAGCTGTTTGGCGAAACTGCCAACGAAAATTCAAAATGAATAGAAATAAGTATAAACAGGTCATTTAATTGAACTTGTGGTAGGTAAAGTTAAAGAATTGCATATAGGTATGCAAGGCTGAAGATCATGAAGTATCGGCAACGATTATTTTTGAAAATCCTTCTTTGAAAGCTCGTAGTCCAGAAATGATATGGTACTGATAAAATCTTATGTTTGAGCAAGACTTTGAATCTTATGTTTGAGAAATAATAATATAATGATGCTGACATTCATTGAGAAGTCATTGATTGTCAGTTGATAGATAGATTTCCTTCACAGTTTTGTTGTTCCGTTTGGTATTTTTTCTTCGAAAATAGATGCGGGTGATTCGGTTAATTTGATAGGTTAGCCAATTTTGAGTTATTGTAAACGAAACATTCAGTTATTGCCTTCCTTTTCCATCTTCCGAAAGAGATTTTCCCCTCGGATTATAATTTTAGGCTCTTTTACTAATGACTAGCTGACCGACATGTTCTTCCATAATACTATAGACACATATCTGGTTTCATAACTACAGTTTCGAGTTAACCATGGTTTCGTTGTAATGTGTCACTGCTGACCATGGTTTGCAACTTGGTTTAAACATGGTTTCGGAATGAGCTATGTTTTATCATCCCATGACATTTTAGTGACGACAGTGCCAAGTTATACAGTTAGTGAATAGCGAAAACGTTTATTTTTTTTATAAAAATTGAAGTTTCCAAAAAAAAAATAATTTATACAGAATTGTATAAATTAATTTTTGTGTCTATGGAGAGCCATTTCTTGGAAATATCATTGAGAAGAGAACCGACTATCATTAGAAACAATTTGATTGTGAAAAGTTTATTTTTGATGTGCTAGGTTAGACACGAGGAGGTACTGAAACCATGTATTGAAGTCTAATGCTTTTATTCTCTCAGTGTGAAATATGTTTGTTCAAGGTCGTCAAAGCACGGACAGTTTATGAAGAGTGTGTGAAGGACAAGATCACTAGAAGTGGGAACAATGTCCTGTGAGTACACACAGCAAGATCCTCAAGAAGAACTGGAAGCTTTGCTCTTCTCTTGTGATGCATACTACCAAAGTGACAGTCGATATATCACTGAAGTAATAATAATGTCACTCTTAGGGAGGTTCAGGTCCCATCAAAGGTGAAGCTTCACCAAAAAAGACCAATTTATCATCATTTATGTTGAACAATTCATAATCATTGGAGTATTACGCTAATTCACATGAGAAATAATCTAAAATGAAATGCATCTACTTGACTTCAAACAAATCTTATAAATTGATACCATCTGGTACTCGTATATAAATAAATTTCAAATTTGGAAAATCAATTAGAGCGTAGAATATCTCGAAAAACATTTTTAAGATCATATAGCCTCAGTATACGTGTCTTCTATGTGTGTACCAGATATAAAATCATTACAGTATCGTCCTCTTTTATATGCCCGTACTGCTATCGATAGCATCGACACGCCTTGAATGTTCGTAATAAATTTCATCTCCGTAGTGAAATTTTATAAGGAAAAGTGGAAAACACAAGCTAAACTTGTGGTTAATGTTGTCATCCCAGTTATCATCTGACTTGGAAAATAGTGACGAATTTTGAACACAATGAAACTTATGGAACTCGTGGTGTATCGTATAAATGAAAAATTTGGATCACAGAATAACCAGATAATTTTTCCAGATAACATTTAGAAATGATCAATGGCTTTAATGCCTATATTTGAACCTTATTGAACTCAGAGCTAGATTCTTTCTTAAAATAAATCACGTTGCGGATCCAGTAAGCCCAACTTATTGTGAACTTCAGCTAAACGATATTCTGGGTCTTCGGCTACACTTTTACGAACTAAATCAATATGCTCTTATCTTTTACCTTCCACCGACTTAGTTTGTATCTTTCGGTTAATTTTCAGATTAATAACACTTTTGGGGCTGCTAATCTTCCACTTCACCACATACCATTAAAGTTACAACAGAAGTGTCGGGG
This sequence comes from Tipula lateralis, assembly GCA_963932295.1. Classification (NCBI taxonomy): domain Eukaryota; kingdom Metazoa; phylum Arthropoda; class Insecta; order Diptera; family Tipulidae; genus Tipula; species Tipula lateralis. The sequence goes on from OZ010737.1 coordinate 21,739,402, forward strand.
AAGCCAGCAGGTTCCTTAGCCCTGCAATTATGAAAACCTTTAGTTATGAGTAGCTGGGAATCACACCGCAACCATAAGCTTCCATGAAAGTGATTTCAACAAGACATGACACCTGACTACCCGACTTTACTATTAAATTCAATATCGTGTGTGGATACAAGCTTCAGGCGGGCTAAAACCCTTATTAAGTTTACTTTTGGAGGCTTCATACATCACTTAACCACCCAGCTGGTACAAATAGTAAATAAAAAAAAAGTGTCGATCTGCAGTTGAAACTTGCCTCTTCATATTGTGTAGTAAGGCTTTTGTCGATTATTTTGTTCGATTCAAAATCACTGACCTATCGCAGAAAGTTGTGTTGTCATATTTCACCATCTACTTATGGAATATATCATCGGAGGAAGGTGTAACATATCCTTCAAGACATGTACTAGTGTAGTTTCAACGCTCATTCAAATTTATGAGGCCACAAAGCATTATTTGTGCTTTTTTCATCACTCGTAAAGGAGAGTTAGTTGGTTAACAGCTGGCCACTACGCGCCTATTTTACACATAAGTACAGGTCATTATCACGACAATAATACCTAGGGAACTACCATCGCCTTGTTTTAATTAAACTTTCCAGAATGGCCACTATTACATATCTTGCTTATTTATTTTATATTATCACGTTAAGAAGACCACCCTTTGTAAAGTTATGTATAGACGCCAAGTACGCCTTTCTTGACTGATTTTGTGACAAAGGAGAATGCGTTTTGCATCACCTCCATAAATGTAATATCATGAGAAAAATATAGCACACCTACTTTCGGTGCCTCCTTGACTGCTTGGTTTCTTAAGTTCGATCGTCCAAGACCAGACACCCTACTTTCAAATTATCAAAAAATTTCACCTGATTGGCTGGAGTACATAATCTTACTAACAATACCCAATACTCAAGTATTGGGCTAAGTGCACTTGCTAAGTGCTTAGCCTGAGAACTCAATATCACGTCTCTGTTACGGTGTGCAGTTAGGGCGCCATTATGTAGGATAATTAATTACATGGAAATTCCCTCCCACTCCATTACTGAATTGCCACCAAAGTCGGAGTTGCTCGTTTTATTTTCTCCAGACTCGAACGCACTGTCTCAGTTCTCAACTAGAATGTTCCCTGATGAAAATATTTCTAGCGGTTTTATGATGCCGTTACTGGCATAGTTTTCATGGCTCTCATCACTTTGGGTTTTAAAACTCACACATTTAGCCTATTTCGAATAGTTTGCCTCGAAACGAATATTCCTGTAGCACGCTAAAGATCAGTAGCGCAGTTAAAAATCGATTTCGACGAACTTGAAGTTTTAAAAATTTGTTATCATTGTGTTGCCCAGGATCTCTAGTGAAACGACCCAACGTATCGGGTCCACATTTTACAGATCACAGATTGTAAAACCGATAAGGCATCCGGAAATAGCCAATACTCAAGTATACGGATAATTTTAGACGATATATACATACAAATTAAACGAATCAAATTAGCATCTAAGATAACAAAGCGCATTCCGTGCGAAACATACACCACATCGGTTATCTTAACAAAGGGCATCCGCAGTTGGAGATGATCCTTCGCCATTTCGGATGCTGTAAGCATGAAATGTGCTCATGCGAGATAGAAAGTGAATATAAGTTTCTTTCTCTGCCATAGGCGTCCCACTATGTTCGTTGTGATTGTGAAATTTAGCACTGCTCGTATTTTAAATTAGTGACAAATCAACATCACCTTTGACTTTAGTTCTGTTCCCGTCAAATCGAAAGCTTTTGACTTGAGATCTAACTCGCCTTGACCAATGCCTTACTCTAAACCGATATAGAGTATTTAGTTCTTAAACAATTTTATAACAAAACCTGAATGAAAATTTTTCCCAACCGCAGTTTCATTGACAAAATTTTCTAATATTAGCACTTCGGCTTGACAAGAGAGTCAAATAATATCTCGTATACCGCGACTCACGCTAAAAATAAAGAAGTGGCGGAGTATTTTCGTAAAACTTGACCCACATACAAAACGAGACCACAATTTTACTATAGGTACCGCGATCACTAAATGTCGCGTAAATAAAACAAACCTTCACCTTGGCTAAGTGTTTATGGGGCTACTATACACAAACATACAGACGACATTCATTAAATATTTCGCCCATTCAATGTTAAGAATTAGATCGTCATGATAACGAATTTATAACCACTCGTATTTCAACCAAGGCTATCGATGAGTGGTTTATGGCGTATTTTAAGGTACTTCCCGCGGGCTATAATCCATCAAGCAGCTAAATTCTTTCGAATCGTATAGTTAATTACGATTTACGAGTACGATGTAAAGGTAATACTTTTATGCTTTTGGACAAGATAACTATATACTCTTATCAGGGCTACGACTTTATCAATAATATAAAAATAAAATTAAATACTAATTTTTTCGATATCTAATCGATGGACATAAATGTGTATATAATTAATAATAAGTCACGTCATATGTGTGCTCGAGTACACGAGTATTTTATTGCAAGTAATCTTTCATTGATTACAGCAAAAAAATTACTTTTAGACATTATTTGTTAAGTACAGATTATAAGTGATTATGATGGAACTCGTCTTGGTGTGCATGCGACATTCGGGATCTCACACAACAATGCGATCATATACATGCGATCATTAAACCGTAACAAGATGATATCGATTTATAAATAGATCTCGATACTATACACAAGTCGTCTCATAATATTGAAGGTCAATATCATTTATCTTATAGTTCCATGTATGATCAAACGATCGCTAATGAATGCTGCATTGATATATAATATCATGATCAGAAAAGTTGACGAGATGATCTTATTTGGAAAGATGACAAAACAATAATTAATCCTAATTCGGATTATACAAGTATGAATGAATTGAATTAATGAATGATTGAGTAATGTGATATGGATCTGGTGTGAAAATTATGTGTATATGTATTCGACACTGGGTCGTGTTAACAGAAACTTCTCAGATACATGTTTGATTTATATCGTAGACTTACCCCATTGCACAATAAAATAAATTATTTGTTTAGACTTTGCTACGGACAGCTCAACATTGATTGATTACATATATGTTTTTATAAATTACACATATGAGTGAGTGGCAAAAAATTTGGAAAGAATTTGGAAATAGATTCCGTGTGTTATATGGATGTTATGGTGAAAAATGTGAATAGATGTTATAAAACTGAAGGCTTTGCCACAAAAATCAAAAATACCGAAAGAGACACTCCTATAGATTATGCTGATAATTGATTTTGGGTCAAAATAGGATAATTTTTAGAGGGCTTTACTTTGGATATGATCTTGAGGTATTTTTGGACATTATCCTAGTAACGCTGATGCTAACTCCCTAATGGCCTGTGGTTGGTTCGATCCGACTCGAATCAGATCGGGACTGAATGATAGCCATGGCCTTTTTGGAATTTAATTAAATTCCCAAATATTTAGTGACAATCGTAGCGGAATGTGCGAGGGCTCTATCTTTCATTAATATGAACTCCTCACCGCTATTTTGAACTGCACATGGTGCACAACCTGAATTTTCAATATCTCGTCTCTGTAACGACCTGCGCTTAAGGAGCCGTTATGTAGGATAATTATATAACCTTTTTCCTTCCTGGAAATCCCTTCACACCATCCATAAGCAATAATGCCCTCCACTGCCTCAGTTCCAAGTCAAGTAAAGTGTGCCCTGACGAAGTTATTGCTTGCAATTTTATGACATTTGCTTCCTTTTTTTGGACACTCTGGTTTTTCTTCACTTCTTTCAGCCTTTTTTGCACACTTTGCATCGAAACGATTATTCCTGTAACAGGCGCAAGATAAAGTCAAGCATGATTTCGAAGAGCTTGAAGTTTAAAAAACGTTTACTCGTGACTCTATGACGTCCTTGGAACTCAGTGTCACGAAAGGACGTTCGACACTTCAAAGTTTATATAGTGGACATCAAAATGCAAAGTGCTTCCAGATTGCATTTTGACTGATTGAGTAAAATGCACGGTCGAAATCTACATAGAATTCGCTTGACTGTTCTATGATGGTACGTTTCGTGTTGATATGATCTATACCGCTCTTTAGTGGCCTGTTCTAATCTTATAGTTGTTAGTTGATTGAGGGGTCTCAGACCGGAGCTGGTACACTGGTTCTACTCTGCAGTAGTAAGACCCGTTCTTATGTATGGAGTAAGTGTTTGGTGGCCAGCACTGAATAGAGTAACCTATATAGAAAGAAGTTAGAGAAGGTGCAAAGGATGGCCTGTATGCTCATAAGCGGGGCACTGATAACAACACCTACTCAGGCCTTAGAGATCATGTTACACCTTCTTCCAGTAGATATCTATGGCAAACAGATGGCAGCTAACGTAGCCACAAGACTAACGGCCGACTCTCAGTGGAAACACCTTCAGACAGGTCACTCGACAATAATTGGTTCGCTAAAGAAGGAAATGGCGAACCTTGATTATATTACACCGATATTATGCTTCGAAAAAGGTTTTCAAACCTTAATCCCTTCAAGAGAATTCTGGGATTATGTATATGCTTCGGTTTTCAGTGCTAGCTTGCACTGAAAACCGAAGCTATACAATTCTACACGGACGGCTCAAAGCTAGATGGTAAGGTCGGAGCTGGGCTGTTCGTTGGAGCATTAAATATAAGCACTTCCATTCGTCTCCCTGACCACTGCAGTGTGTACCAGGCGGTGATAATTGCGATTAAGGAAGCCTTGAGCTGGTTGAGGCAGAACGTGATATCCAAGAGGGATATAGTCAGGCGGCTATCAAGTGAGCATTTCAATATTCAGATTATCCGGGTCCCTGGCCACTCTGACGTCGAGGGTAACTGCAGGGCAGACGAACTAGCTAGGCAAGGTACAACTCTTCAGCTGAAGCCTGAAAGGACCAATGTGGGGAGGCCTACAGCGGAGCTCAAAATGGCTCTGAGGAAAAGGGCAGAAGCACTGGAGAGATGGTCCAACACCCTCACATGCGAGAGGGCGAGACAAATGTGGTCAAGGCTGGATTTGAATCGCTCCAAGACCTTAATATCTCTGGAAAGGAGAGATCTAAGAAGGATAGTAGGGATATTCACGGGACACTGCCTTTTCGGTGAACATGCGAGAAGTCTGGGTCTAGAAACAAATGACTTCTGTAGAATCTGTATGGACGAGGAGGAGGAAGAGACGCTTGTTCATTTCCTATGCTCTTGTCCTGCACTGGCACTAAGAAGGCATTTACACTTAGGTAGGTACGTAATGCACAACCTTTCAGATCTTGCAAAAATTAAGGTGTGGGGCATTTTACGCTACATTAGTAGCTCAGGATGGATTCAATAAAGTGTTAGGGGTATTAGGGGACTAAGATCCTGTGGTATCACAAAGGACCGGCAACGGTCTAAGTGTGTGTTAGCAGCCACTCCAACCTAACTTAACCTAGTTGATTGATAAGGAGATATTCGCTAAAGAACTACCACCCTTAATACTTTTATTATGCTGTTGAGAAATGATAGATCTTTCCAGTTTTTGCACACTCTTAAATCTTTGTGATCGTTATGGATTTACATTTCTGCGGGATTCTTCTGGTATTCAATACTTCAGCTAACTATGATGGTAGAATTCCGGCAGCTATATATACGTTGCCTTTAAATAGTTCAACTGTTATTACTCTCTATACCAGTGGTCTTATTATTTTTCAGCTTCTGGATGACAATTGTCGCTACATGGATGGGTGTTGATAGTTTCATGATAGTTGCCATTTGAAGTTTGTAATCCGGTTCGCTTATGTGATTGTCTTCAAATTCTTCTTTCTATTTATTTAACTCATGTGTAGTTAGGGTTTGACCATGTTCCGAATGTTCTTGAATTTTTCAGTGATCATTCTAGTTTACTCATGGTATTATAGCCATCCTCCGCAACATCGATTGTATCTTATCTTTTTAGCAGTGTCATCGGCAAAAACCCCAGTTACTGTGTCCTGAATTATTAAAATATAATTTGAGAACAATGGATGTAGGATAAAACCTAACACTCCCTTGGGGTATTTAAGCTTGGATTGCTTTGATTTTTGAGTATAGGATTGACCTTGTTTACGAAGAAACGACCTTTGCGCCACGTACGATTCCAACTGTTGATACTACTGTTGAAGTAGAACTTTTTGAAGTTTGAAAAATAAACCTTATCATATAAAGCTTATAAGAGCTTTTTATACACTTCATGAATAATTTTTGGGAGATACGTTGTTCGCTTATATGAGAATGATGAGTTCTAGACCATGGTTGAATGTGATATTGATTGATTGTCGCTGAATCAACAATCCGTTAAAAATATTGAGAGTAATTAGGATTGAGTAATTAAAGTAAATATTTTCAAACCCAGTTTCAGACTGATGAATAACGCCAATAATCTCACCACCTATATGCTACTGAACTTAAAGCTTGTAATGTGTGATTTATGTCTGTAGTATGAAGTCGTGTTGCGGCAGTTCTTATGAATTATTGATATTTTACATGGAATATTATCGATTTATTAATTTCAATAGCGTGACGAGCATTGTGAATCAATGACTTAGATATATTTGGATGTAAGCGCTACAAATAAGTCAAATAAGTTTAATGTTGCCGGTAATAATACTGGCCAGTGGGATGGGTTTCATAATGATCTCAAATTTTCCATACTTTCGGTTCATATCTTATCTTATTTTTTGGACAACTTGCAACAAAATTTTTTGTTCTCGATTAAGTTTTTTGTTGTATTTATATGAGTCCTATGTCATTTGAGTTGCTTGGTCCGATTTTGGTAGATGGCCAGTTTTTCTGACTTTTATTTTTCTACAACAGTAATTTTTAGGCATTATTTTCATTTTGACCTCACTTGTTTTATTTCACGGTGACTCTCGTAAATCATGATAAGCTTATAAACTTCACCTGAGACTTTCGTACTATTTACCACCACATATCGCTATTTAAATGTCATCCGGAGAATTATGTGTTATTTTTTATCTTTAGTCAGCGTCGAGAATCTCCAGTATAGTTAAGTGAGTATAATTTTCATAACTTTTCGAGCGGTATAGTTATGATGCTTCCTTTGAACTCGTCAATGGTCTGACTCTTGCTTTCCAAAAAATCCTACTAAAATAAGTCCGAAATGGGTCCAATCTGGGGTCTGAGCATAATGAGCAAACGATTTTCATCGAATATTTTTGTTCTCTGGGAAAATGACATTTTTAACTTTTTGGTCCTGCAATGGCGGTTCATGGAATTTTCTTCCAATAATTCAGGTTCAGTACCAACCATTCAAGCAATTGTTTGGCCGTTGTTTAAGCTACGTGAATAATAAGCGCAGTGACAATATGTCAATTTTGTGTTCTGGCCAACGCTATCTCTGAGCACTTCAACCAGTTCATTGGAAAATCTTACTCGTTAATGAATGATTGATGGTCTTTCACGGGAGATGGCGCACTGTGAACTTTAGTCAAATAGACAACATTCAGACATCGAAGTCCGCAACTATTCTGCAAAAATATATCAAATATAAGGCGCATTAGAGTAAAATTTTGAGCCACATCCCTCTAGATTTAGTGTTTCTAAGACTGGTCACCTATATACAACCTACATCAATATGTATTACGTGGTTCGACCCATAGATAGTTATATATTAAGGTTGGACTTATGCCATATATAATTCACAGTTGTCGGGAAAACATTTCAAATCATAAAACGAAATGACCGTATACAACATTAATATTTATTGATCGCAATTATTCGTCAAATATCACGTTTAATTCATTTTAATCACGATCACAACGATGACGAACCAATTATATTAATACTATTTGGCAATTAATAATATTTTATTGCCATTTTATACGACGGCAGCCGTAAAAGTTTTTACAAAATAAAAAATTAAAATTATTCATCAAAAATTGCTTCTCAGACTATCGTCGTTTTCCAGTTCGAAGATGATTGCTACTCACTTGTCTGATCTGATGTGTGTGAGCTCACATTATTTTAAAGCTCGGTCTCATATTAAGTTTGAATTGACTGTCATTTGATTTTGAAAAGCCACAGTAGCCGTTTGATCTTTAAGTAACACGCTACCATTTGCTTTCCTAGCTCGCACAACTTTTGTTGGTTTTTCTTCGAATTGGAAAACGCAAACAGTCGATTGCTCTTTTCTTTCCGGTCCATACGTCCATATCCATGACTCGCGCATCTGTCAACAAATGTGGATCGTATATAAGCTGATGTTACTAATACCTTGCCTCGGTTTTACGATAAGACACATGACGGATCCTTTTCAATCAGTTTTCTCATGCAGCATCAATGCTTTCTAGCACAGCAGCTGTTCATGATGCACATCTGTGAGTGAACTTCGTTCGACCGTTAAATTTATCGTACCAATTATAAACCCGAGACTGTTATAGAGATTTGCATCGAAACTACCATTTTCTAATAACTTTTATGTCAACCCTCGTACAGGTTATATGCTACCCCGTAGTTCGCTTCATGGACTCTGTTTCGAATAATATACAGTCTATACACTAATGATTGACATATATATCGCAAGAACATGTGTGTATTCCTAACAACAACACCAACAACATAATTTTCCATCAAGCGTGAAAGCACACACTCTTCAATCAACAATTATAACAGTTGACCTTATGCAAAGTGTTTTTTTTAAGAGGAAAAAAATAATATTTATCTTAATTCTGAACGAGCGACAGACAAACACACACACAGAGACGTTGTTTTGTTTTAAGTGTCTATTTATAAGCATATAAATTTCTAAATTTATCTAAATTAAATTTATAAATATAATAAGCTAAATAAAAAAATAAGAATTAATAATAACAATATTTTCGAGGTCTGTTTAATTTTATGTCTGTACATAACATACACAACAAGCACACGATCAGCGTATATCTGTTGAATGACTGCGGGAAATTAATTTTACTTTAGACTCGGTATTATAACTGATTTTCATTTACTTAATAAAAATCTCTGTGTGTATGTGTGTGTGTTGTTTACAAAAAAAACAAAACAAAAATATTTAAAATTTCACTTTTATGAAATAAGACTATAAAGGAAAGATGTTCAGCTTCAGACACACATCTTATATGAAAATGCAATTAAAACAAATCGCACAAAAAAAATTTATTATTAAATTTAACCTATAATGGAAATGATATCATATTCTATTTTAGAAAATTTTCATTTATTATTAAAACAATTTTGTTGTACAGGTAAACCTCGCTTAACGAAGGGGCTCGATTACTGGAAAGTGAAAATATCACTGCTTTTATTGATACTGCGCCTACTACTTCCTGCCATAATTTATGTCAAACTGCAAACATTGTGCTATCTTTCCTTTGTTTCCTCATAGAACCATAGAGGTTGAGTTCGATTCTCGCCGTTGACAAAAAATTAACATGCACCGGATGATATAAAAAGCCATTGTGTGTAAATAATACCGACAATGTGCTCCAAAACGTAAAATGGTTCATTACGTCTCAGGTTGAAACGCAATACGGACCGTTTACGGCCTTTAGGCTTTAGATAAACAGCGTAAATTACATGTTAAAAAACTAAGAAAACACCATTCGCAGTGCCATCTATTTTCAAATGTCAAAAATTTACCAACGTTCGCTTTACTCATTATTAATTAACATAGATAATTTGCAAAATCAGTTAGTTTTCGGGTCCCCATTACTAGTTGGAAAGTTAATTTTTTCACCTTCACCCGAGCCACAGTTACAATTAAATTTAATAAGAGACGGCACGTCGTTTTTCATTTTATATAAAATCATGTTTTACGTTTTTTACATATAGAATACAAAACATAACCCTATGTAAATTACACGTTTTTACATGTATAAATCCGTGTAAATAACGCCGTGTGTTTACCGTGTAAATTACATCGTGTAAAAATTATTTTCCTTAAACAAAGCGATAACTCATTGATCAGTTATATAACAACACTTGGTAGTCGTTTGGTGGTGCTTTATCGTACTTTTATATCACGATTGGAGAGTTTTTTCGTGATATAAATAAAAAATAAGTCTACAAATACAACCCTGTACAATAAATTTAAAAGGGGAAATAATAAATTTTAAGGAGAAATTAATAGTTTAGAGTGATAAATTGACGTTTCCACAATACCCCAGAATTATTATAGTTTTATCATTTTCCCCAATTTCGATACGATTTTACCAAAGTGAACTAAGAAATGAATTATTTAATTTTTGTTTTCGCCAAGAAGTACTCAGTTCATCATAGCGAAAAAAAACTATATTTATAACCAATGCATCAAAGATGGCGCGCATAAACTCTACAAATTTGTTCCAAGCGAAAATTATGTTCATAATCATTTTTTCATGTGAAATTTTGACATTTACGTTTCTGATGTTTTCTAAACAGATGTGTTAAAAAGTTCTGTTATTAAATTCTGTTATATTTCGAATAATTTGTGATTTTTATGTCTGTGATAGGTTGTTGTGATATGTGAAACACCCAAATTCTCCAATAACAAATTCATTTTTATTTCTCGTGAAAATGAAAAAATTGTTGGTTATCACGATAAAACTTCATTTCATAAAATGTTGATTGGTAAAAAGGAAATGGAAGATATTGTTATCTTTTTTACCCGATTCAATATACAACAAGAAGTTATTCATCTGCAGTAAGCTACGAAAATTTCGTTTTATCATACTTTTAATCACTAAATGTGATAAAGCACCTCAAAATGGCCACCCTGGAGTGTTCCGAGGAACCTTCATGTTTTCGATCTTTATGTAATCATCATCAAGTTTACAGGTTATCTAAGTGTTCGTGTTATTTATAAATAACCGACAGTGCTGCTTTTGGAATGCCTTTCAGAGCTTGATCGATATCAAATTTAAAAGCTTAAGTTCGATATGAATTATAATTTCGATTTGAAAGTTTTCTTCTATTGACAGTTTCATCGCAATTGATAACTTGTTGCGATAGATAATAAGCTGCTTCGATAATACATTTTAATTTTTGGATAAACTTTTCCGCTACTTAATTGTAGTGCATTTTAATGTTCGAAGTTTTTTCTAATTCCACCATTATTGTATTGCGAATTGTTGTAAATGAGTGGCCGCTACTCGCAAGCTGATCTCTCTCACGGTTCTTTAATTAACTTCTTTAATATATGGTTGATGAAGCCATTTTCAAATGTCTATTTATAATTTCCAGTTTTTTCCAATGCAATGGTTTCGCGTCTGTTGGCAGAGTCCTTTGATTAACTGATATTTTGTCGGTTGTCTGCAGGACTTTTTGCTCAAAAGTGGATTTACACGATGAGATTTAAAGGGACATGCTTGTTCGTTGTTCTTAATGATTTGATTGCCTTAAAAAGCGGAATCGAAATTTTTTAATTCGCAGGGCGTCTCGTTCATCGTTATATAAATACTAAATTAGTGAAAAAGGCGTGGTGTAAAAAATAGATATTGGTAGATTCGAGGTTTCGTTACACGAGGTTTACCTGTATATATGTTTTATAATGTTTGTTGGTTATGTATATATATAGTTAGTTGTCGCGATGGAAATATTTATTTTCCACTGTTGCTAACATTATAAGTATGTATATGAATATACTATTCAGTTGGGTATTTCCATCGCGCACACGTCTATAAATTCCATTGCATGGCTAAGTGAAATTAAATCGTTGGTTGTTTTTCACTTTTCACTTTTGTACCTGGTACTCTATCCGATTCTCTATCCGATTCTACGATAAATCTATTTTCCTTCATAATAATTTTTTGTTTTTCATTTTTTATAACAAATTGTTATACATAAAATATTATGTATGTATTAGGCTCGTGGAAATTTTCTACGCTTAAAAATAATTTTCCTTTCGATGTATGTATTGTATATAAATGTAATACATAATCGTTTTGAAATATATTGACAACAACAATGAAGGGCGGTATAATTTTTTGCGCTCAGTAATTATGAAATCAGAAAATGGGGTCTGCACTCAATATAGTCACTTTTCACAAAATCCTCCGGGAAATATTTGGATCGCATAGGGCGAGCGGTGGTCCATTGTGACATCTTCCCAGACGTACACGCTCAGTTCCGAAATCTTTTGTTTTTTGAATAAAGTCCAAAATATCATCAAAGTTGTCAGTTGATCCTCAAATAGGAATCGCGATCCAAAACAGTACTGTCTATAGCACAGGATGCAGATCCGATAATCTATATAATTCATCTTCTTTGCAAAGAAGACTGATTTCAAAATTGCAGCAATTCCAATCCGTCCAATGACTTCATGGACTGAGTTGTTTCAACTGATTTGCGTCTCTGGTATGCGTGTTATTTGAAATATATAGCATTTTCTGCACTATCTTAGAAGGCTAATTATCTGCTTGCTTAGTCTGCTCAGATCCCTGATCCATCGTCGTATCCCAGTTCTTTTAAGCTTATTTAGAGAACCACTCGTCTCATGAAACTTGGCAATTGCCCTTTCCATTCCTCTGCCGTTCTCGATTCAGGTTTATCGCTGGTTAAAGAGAAGGAAATGAAGCTATGGACAGCCAGAGTAACGTTATCTAGGACCATTCAAGATGAGGCTTTATTTATTTTAACCACATGAAGAGGTGGCTCGTCAGCGAAATCGGTTTAGTCTTTTTTATTTAGCTTAGCCCGTTGAGGCACACATCGTTTCCGTACTCTCAAATGTCCACACATTTTCTGCTAGGATGTCGCTCCAACAACCTTCACTTAGGTTAGGTACTGTTTTATATACACAGCTCTAATCTAAAGCTCATTTAAACCCTTAACACTATACTGATAATTAATACGGAAACAGATGATTTTGATGTCAATATTTGTTTTGTTGTTATCAGTCGCGAAGTCAATGCATTTTCACAATTGTCATTATAGCTATATACTATTATCAATAACAGGGTGTGATCGAGAATTAAGCCGATGAGCAGCTTACACTTCGGAGTCATACCGAGTATATCAGTTTTTATCATATTACAAAAACAAAAATTGTAAATTCTAATGCTATCTTCCTGGATTTCAGAGATAAACAGATAGATAATTAAGCTTTAAACCCTTGAAACATTGTCTGTTTGTTGTTGAAATAAACCGATACTATTCACGTGGTTCTATAAAATTCTGTTAAATAGACTAATCGGAATTCAATAGTCAAACACAAAACTGATAAAAAGCTATACTCGTGCTTGTTAAGCTTTACTCGTACTTACACAGACATCTCAAGATTTTGACATCAATGAGAATTGACTACAGGTTCTATCAAGATTATAAAAGCAAACAAGATCTAATGAGGACAAGATTTAAATAATGGGACTATTGGGCGATGAGCCGCCAAAGCTGCGCGACCTAAACGATTTTTTTGGCTTTTATTGATCCCGACAGTAAACCTCACTCCAAGTTCTGTCCAAAATGGTGTAGTTGTTGCCAGATAATAGTTATGTCTCCAAGATGGTGTAGTTGCTGTCAGACGCCTTCAGTGCCAGGTTTCTTCAGTGTGTTAAATTATTCAGACCTGGAATATTATACCATTATATGCTGTCCAATTTGAAGATATTTCTTGTGACTCCCGCGAGCCAAGTCTTATTTCCCTCAGTTGTGCATAAAAGTTATCTTATCCCTCGCTGCTAGTTGCTTCATCGAGTGTAAACAGTTCAAAACCAACCAAACCGTATCTTATTAAAATGAACCGATAATTTTATGCAGTTAAAATTTTATATAATTTCTAATGTATTCAAAGAATAAACGCTACGTAACGTTGTTTAGAAAATAGTACGATTTTCTTAATTAAATTAGCATTTTATAAAAGGTCACACATGTTATCGGAATAATTAAAAGTGATTCATATATAATAATTAATAATATATTTCCCACGTATTCGGAATAATTTATAAAGGGTGTCCCAAAATTAACGCAAGATTTGATTTTGCGCAGAGTTAACTCGTCAACTGTGAAAAGATTAATTGAAAAATCAGGAAAAGTTCATCAGTTGGAGACGCTAAGCACACCGGGCGTCCCAAAACAAATCGTTCAAACGTCAGTATCGAAGCAATGCGTGAGAGTGATGGTTTAAACCCAGGAACAACAATTCGGAGTTGTGAACAAGAACTGCAAAATTTCAAAAATCTCGAATCAGTGGACCATACTTTTTTTTAAAATGAGGCTAGTCAAGTATCAGTAACTGTTACTGGTACAGAATATTGCGACATGATAATACAGATTTTCTACCGAAATTCGATGCTATTGATGTGGCCAATGAGTGGTTTCAACAAGACGGTGCCAAATTCCATACAACCAGTGAAACCATTCAATTACTGCATGAAAAATTTCCTGATCGTGTACTCTCTCGTTTTAGTGATCAGAATTGGCCCCTAAATATTGTGGTTAAACACCACTAGAATTCTTTTTATGGGGTTATTTGAAGTCAAATGTCTATTTCAACAAGCTTAGAAATACCCTGTCCATTACAAAAGGAAATTAAATTCTGCATCAACCAAATTAGTCACAATTATGCCGAGAGGTCATACAAAATTTCGACAAAGGGCGGAACGAGAAGTCTGATAAAAATCGATAAAAACGATCCCTTCCGAATAATCAATTTCTCCCTTCAAAATCGCCGAACCTCTTTCCGCCGAACCATTTCTTATGAATATGGTGGTTGTGGAAGTAATTTTATTACACTCGTGTGAAACTCATGATCTTGTTGATCGATAAAACTGCCGTAGTCTTCTTCGAATAGCTTTTTCATATTCATATGTTCGTGCAATATATTGATGCCTACTATCTCAGCATATTTACTTTGTAGTTTTATAATATCGTTGGTATAACGTTCGGCATCAGTTGTGTTTGTACGACCACGACGAAAATCAGTAAATCACTTGTGAATCATTTTACTCGATCGTTAAGAGTCCCCATAATATTTATTAAGCTTTGTTTCGGTTTGCATAATGGTTTTTCACAATAATGGGTTGTCTGGTTTCAATGGCTGTCAAAACTGAACTAAATGACTACATAAGATCTGTCTGACAATTTTAATTTGGTCTAGTAACAGATGATACTGACTCATGATATCTGGGATTTGCGATTGTGGCGCCCTCTGTTGCAGTTTTACTAGATTTCTCCCTCCACCCTCGTATAGTGCCCTAAAATGAATGATCCTTCACACAATACAATAAGTCAAATTAAAACGTAAATTAAATTTTATAGTCTTCAATTAGCACGAACCACTTAACAAATCTCGAATATATAAAAAATAATTAGTTTTATTACACATAGTTGTATTATTAATTAATATTGCGATTCTAACCGCAATCATACATTTTGGCAGCCAACTAAATTAGGTTAACTAGCTTGTTGGCATTGTTCTAATGAATCGAACAAGTGTTTTCCACACTGGAATCAATACAATTACACGCTATTTCGTCATCGTCGTTTTTCAAATAAATATTTTACTGAACAATTTTCCGGACGCCCCAACATTTTTTCATATACATTTGTAATTGTAGATTCGTGAACTGTGTCCATACTATATACACATTTATTGTTGAGTTAATCTCGCGAAAAATTGGAAATAAAATCTATTCTAGTTTTGTTATTCTACCACTTAATAGCTTGAGAGCATTTATCAACCACAATCTTATATCTCGTATATATAATCTGAACACGGTGTGTTGAGTTTTTTTTTTAAAGTTTTTATTTTATGTAATCGTTAAAAAAATGTTTTTATTATAAATAAGACTGATCAAAGTGTTTATTATTTGTGTGTGATCTATTGATTGATATTTTTGTGTTGAATGAATTATATCGATTTTTTATATACGTACATGAAAAAATGAAAATAGTTTGTTCGTGCGCGTAATATGTTAGAACTGTATGCTTTACGGAAAATAGTCGATTAGCACCATGTCTCGATCACATAACTATATATACTATACTTAAGCACTTGAAATTCGATCAAAATATCAATATTTACTATTTGCATATATAATAGTTCTCGTCGCCCTACTCAATTATCTATTCACTATTTACAACAATCGATCTTTTTCTTTTTGTAGATCGTTTGATCACAACAATAACGTACATTATATATAGATCATATGGTGCATATTGCATAACTTTCAATGTCCAAAATCATTGCATGATACAAAGTGGATTGTTAACAATAATTACGCGATGATCTAGTCAATTAATTCGAAATTGCTAGTATCGCGCAGTTTAAGGCATCCGTGACGCGCAATTAAATTGTATATTCGATTATAAGTGATGACATAAGATTTATAATTATTTTCATTATTAATAAGGAGTGATAATGAGACAATTGTTTGTTTATATAAATAACAATGCTATTATTTATTGGGTGTATATATATAATCGCTGAATATATATATATATATATATATATATATATATATATATATATATATATATATATATATATATATATATATATATATATATATATATATATATATATATATATATATGTATATATATATATATATATATATATATATATATATATATATATTTATATTTATATTTATATATATATATATATATATATATATATATATACATATATATATATATATATATATATATATATATATATATATATATATATATATATATATATATATATATATATGTATATATATATATATATATACTAGGTCATACAAAAAGTATCGGTTATTTTAATAAACTACGTATTGGCCATTTTCCGAGTAGTTTCATAATTCGGTATGAAACTTCTGTGGTCTATCGTCGATAAATTTAGACAAGGTTTTCAGCGGTGCTTCAGTTTGCTAATTTTTTAATATCAAGAGAGGACGCATCAAAACTCTTCAACCAAGTTCCGTCAAGGTTTTCCGATTTGTTCCGTTATGATGGAACACAACTCCCCTTCTGTTGGCCAATTCTGGTCGATTTTTCTGGATTACTTCCTTCAAATGGTCGAGTTGAGCAAAGTATAGAATTGAATTAATGGTGCCGCCTCGTTGCAGCAACACATAATGGACAATTCCTTTAGAATCACATCAAACACTCAATATAACCTTGTTTACCGTCAATCCAGGCGTTAAAGTCGTTTTTGGAGGGTCACCAGCCTTTGATTAAGAGCGCCTACATTACATATTCTCGTATTTAACCCATTATTACTCGTCTGTAATGATTCGCTTCAAAAATGGTTCGATTTCGTTGTGTTTCAGAAACATTTCACTGATGATTCATCAAATTTCATGTGACCCAAACATAGAGATTTCTTTTAATAGCATGCTGTTTCGAAATGATTCCAAACTGTTTTATTTTTGACGTTTAATACAACTTGAGTGCCGGTCTTGCTTCACATATTGCAAAATTTCCTCATCCTTTTCAGTGATTGGCTGACCAGAGCAATTTGCAACTTTGACTTCCAAATTTTAGGAAGGCAATCGAGCAAATCACTCCTGGATGCTTCGTCTACTCACAGTAATCTCACCTTTCACTTCACCAATTTTTCGGCGTTTTGCAATATAATGAATTTTGCCCGATTTATGTTGCCATCAACACCGGGGCAAAACAGGGGGAAAAACCGCCCCAAAAATCAAAAATCGCTGAAACTTTTAATATGACTTATATATATATATATATATATATATATATATATATATATATATATATATATATATATATATATATAATATATATATATATATATATATATATATATATATATATATATATATATATATATATATATATATATATATATATATATATATATATGTATATATAAGGGTGGAACTGCAAATATATAATCGCAAGATATTATATTTAATGAGGTGATCAAATATTTGTTCTACTTGTGCGTTACATTTTTCACTTATTTTCGTTTAGCTACTACTTGCCCAACAGACAATCAAGGTGAAACTATAGTTTACTGATGCAAGCTGGTGGTTGAACCCACCCATTGATATCACAAATGATGTCCCTCGCTTTATCTACAAATAAAGTTATGTCAGCTATGTCCATCAATTAGAGAAACAACGGCCGCCACTTCACCTATAAGCTTATATGTTTAAATAATTCTTCGGCACTGTGTCAATAATGGTTACCATCCGATGTAATAAGATGAAATTTGTTGACCCTTTCCATTTGTATTTGTCATCCACTTACAGCATGATTACGTTAAGGTATCTGTTATGGTGAACCAAAACTCCAAGCATCTGAAATATAGATAAACTGTACATAGTCTGGTCATACATCAATCTTACCTTAATACTCATATGAACTGAAATCATGTGAGTACATTCCAAAAATACTACTCGTTGATAAACATGTCGCTAATATAATGGAACTAATTCGGCCAAATACTTGCATCCATCATTTTGACATGCAAAATAATTCCGCCTACTATTGTAGAACATATTTTTAAATCATCATAAATTCACTTCTGTCAACAGAACTCCAAATGTTTCCAAAATTAAAACAAAACAAGAGTACACGACCTAACTGACATTCGCCCTGGTTGTTGCCAAATTACCGCACATATTCAGCCGACTGGCGACAATAAAATAAAAAATGGGTTATTCAACAATTATTGTGTATATAGAATTTTCCCAAAAACAAGAAAAAGTGTATATGTATATAAATATACACGAGAGAGTTTTCCATTACAAAATAATAAGCGAAAATAGAATATGTACATTATATATACTAAACACAGTTCAATGGAAAAATGAAAATTTTAAATCGTGACCTTGATCCGCGAAAACACGTTTATTAATTACGTATATATTTATAGATAGTGAACTATATACACTTTAATTCCAGATATATACCGCGATACACAAAAAAAAATACTTATCACGTAGTAACCTTCTAAAAATAGTAAACCGCGAGACAAAATAAGGCGTGACCACATTCCGCGCAACCAAACCAATCCATCAATAAATTAATTTACTAGGACATGTTCGCATACTTTAAATGGCATAACTTTGACATATATTTCCGATGTCGCATCGCTTTGTATTGTTTTTTTTTTTTTTTTTTTTTTTGTAATCATGGCAACTAACACTCCCACCATGCTTATCGTAAGCGATCGAAAACAAAATATTTATCGAGCACGATACTATAAATTGATATGGAAAACCCGCTAAGTCTTAGCACACTGGGTTATAAATATTTACAAACAATTTACGTTTTAGTATAGCTTACTTAGTATTGGATAGATAAGTTCGGTTACTACATACTAAAAAAAAATTATTTTAGCAAAAAAAAATTTCAGTACAAAATATAACATATACACTTATTAATTATAATCGTTTTTATTTAGTTTCAATTCACACTTCATAACGGACAGAACATTCTTGTGTCGAGTGGAAATTTTTGTTTCAAATAAATTTTCTGCAAAATGGTACGTGAAAATTTTGTTCGAGCACCTACTGGGATTTATAATAATTTTTGTGATTTTGTTTTTTTTTTTATTTAAGTCGAACGTAGCCTTCTGCAATCGGTGCAATGAAGAAATCACTTCAAGGGTAAGTTAATCAGTGCGGCAAGTGTTTTTGTTTTTTTGGATATTGAAATCTATTCGTTTAGATATAAATATTTTTTTTATAAAATTTTTAATCAACCTACACAATTTTTAAAATTAAATTTAAAAAAAAAACGAAAATTTCCTCGGAAAAACAAAAAGCTTATATAGTGACAAACAAGTAGAAAATAATCAGCCGGTTTGTGTCGCCTTGTACCAATTTTTATTTTTAATAAATTCTAAAAATTATAGAAAATTAATGTGTGAAACAAATCAAAATTAAATTAAAGAATAAAATTATTGTAACGAACATTTTCTTTAAGTAAAAATTAAATTGAAAAGTGGATTTGGGTCATAAAATAATTTATTTATTTATATTAATTTGATTTAATGTATTAATTAGTTTGTTTAATTTAATTTAATTTATTTTTTTATACGTAAATTAAATTTTCTTTTGTGCAATGATTTATTTTCACTTTTTCGCATTTTCTGTAATTCTTTTCTATTAATATATTACTCGGCATTAAATCGCGTGGGTGGTGGAAAATCGTTAAACGTATTGTCAAAACAAATAAATGTCAAATATTAAAATAAAGAAAAACGAATGAAAAACGCTAAAAATAACATATGACATGAGAAGAGAAAATTTTTGAGAAACGTTTTTCTCGACACACTATATATACACATAATCGGAAAACGGACCAAACATGTCGATATCCACCGAAACGCAATAAATATTAATTTTCACTATGTATTATAGATTCTATCGGCACTTGGAAAGAAATGGCATCCGGAACATTTTACCTGTTTAGAGTGTGGCAATGCGATCGTTGAAAAAACATTCAATGAAAAAAATGGTGAACCCGTTTGTACAAATTGTTACCTATACAAATATTCAGCGTCTTGTGCCCAATGCAAAAAACCAATTTCCGGCGTAAGTATCTACATACCAATCATATACTAGTGTATATTAATATTTAATCATATATAATTAATAATAGAAAGTTGTAAAAGCTCTTGGACAAACATGGCACGAGGAGCATTTCATTTGCGGTGGACCATGTGGTCTTGGAATGGGCGGCCAACCATTTTATGAGCGCGATGGTAAACCATATTGTAAACTAGATTATGAAATGTTGTTTGCATCGCGTTGCTCTGGTTGCGGTTTTGCGATATCAGACCGATCGATTGTGGCACTCGATCGTAAATGGCACAGTGATTGTTTCAAATGTCAAAATTGTAAACGACAAATTACTGAAAATACATTTGGTGTTGAAAACAATTTGCCAATGTGTACTACGTGCTATAATTTAGTTTAAGCCGAAATATTTTTTTTTTGTAATAATTTTCTTTTTTTTTTGTAAACTTTTCTTTTGTCTTTTTTTTTTGTAATTTAATTTAAATTTTGCTAACCTTTAATGGAAGAAAAAAATTGATACGAACCAGATTTTTTTTTCGCATATATAATTTTAACTTTTAATAATTTAAATAATTTATATACTATAATAATATAAAATAAATATTTTATTACACATACAATTAAACAAACAAACGCGCTTCAAACGCTGCGTTATGACATATTATATATAGTTATTGTATATTATTGTTAAACAAATGCCTTAATAATAATAATAAAAAAAAAGAAAAATAATAATTAATTATTGATTAATATTGATTACTTTTATTGATTAATTATTATCAGTTGATAGGAAACACCTTAATTACATTTATTAGTCAAAATATAATTTTTTTTTGTAATCAACATGTACTGACTTACGAGGGGAGTAACAAAAGCTCGCTTACTTGGAAATAAAAAGAAATACCAAGGTGCTAGATTCGGGCAAAGTGGTTGCATTCCTTCGATACCAGAGATAGCAATAAAGTACTAGTTATTTCAGCAGTAGTAGCACCACAAATCCTCTTTCGGTTTTTCAACAAATTTTTAAAAACTTTTGGCAGTCTTCGGTACCACGTTTTGCAGTTACCTTCTGACCTTTTTCAGAGGAATATCATCTACAATTTTTGATCGGATGAAGGAAACTCACATCACGTTGCTAGACTACACTCTTTTTGGTCCTCACATAAAATTGGTAGAACCGATCGAGCAGATTTCTTCGTATATCCTAGACGATTATTTAATATTCGTGAACCATTCTGAAAACCATTCTGAATTTTTAAACGAAGTCTTATAAAACAATTGCAACGAATTTGGTATTTTTGGTTAAAAAAAAAATTTATGAGTCACCTACTAAGCGAACTTTTGTTCTCCCCTTGTAATCACAACCACAAACTGCAATGTACAAGTTAAATCGGGTGTTATCTTATCTAACCACAATTCATTGGTAACTGGAGACACTATCTTAAAATATTTTCTGATATTTATTTAAGATATTTGATAGCAGTATGCACACATGGTAGGTATTATATATTTGTACAATCCATGGTTCGTTATAGCTGGATAGCAAGTTGTGATTATATTTGAGATTTTGTTGCTAATCTCACACCAGTATATTGGATAAAGTAGAAAACTCGAAATGAATCATAAACTGCAGACAACAATATAAATATTACAATGAAGCCGCTTATTCGCTTCAGACATGAAGACACCAATTTATCACCTGTCTAGAAGTTTCAATATTTAAAGGGACGTGCTTAAATCTAATCAGAAGTTTTATGGACCAACCCATTTGTTTAAATATTAGAAAGATACTCTATACATCGACTAAGATAATAAGAGGTATGAATGCATTAACACCAGACGCAGAATCACGAGACGAGTGGCTTATATAAACAATGGATAAAGTGGATGCTGTTGACCGTGCCTTCGCAACATTCGATGAATTTTCAAATTTTTACGCTTGTAATTTTGTTGCAATCAAAGTACACCGAAGCATACCGTATATCTAGTGGAAAAGCTTCATTTATAAAGCTTTAAATACAGTATTAAATTCAATATTAAATTAGTATTAAATACTCTACAATTCTTCGATTCTCTTGGACCCCTTACTTTGGGATGGAAGATTCTATCGATATTCCATATTTCAACTAACGTAAGAAATTTTTCAGTTATATGTGCCTTTATTCAACTGGTATTAGTGGTCTTATTATTTTTCAGCTTCTGAATGACAGTTCTAACTTTTAACTCCGGTGGTGGATGGGTATCGATCGTTACCTTATAGTCGTCATCTGTAAGTTGAGCAATCCAGTTCGCTTGTGTTGTTATCCTCAAAGTTTTTTTTTCCATATATTTAGTTTCTGCTGATGTGTTGACCGGTCAGATGGTTTATCGGTGGAATCCAGGTGGCATAGGAGTACCATAATTTTGCGACGTTCTCCAATTTCCTTCCACGTTTTATCGGTAATCTATGGTTTCCTAGAGTTGTCTTGATAGAAAAGCTCACAGGAAACCAGTTGTATTTGTTCCCGTTTTTTGTCGCTGATACTAGTTTTACTGATTGGAGAACAAAATTATTTCTTAATTCATAGGTGTTGAATTTCTTCTTATTCAGTCGTTTGTATGTATTGGTAGTTGATGGTCGCCAGGCACGTCTCCTCCTGTCTGGGGTTGTTTCTATTAGACTTCTAATGTTCTAGTTTCCAATTCGCGTCCGGATACGATGACTTGATTTGACTGGTTATTTATTTCTACTAGTGTTCGTTTTTGTAATCATGTTTGGTTAAAAATAAATGAATGATTGGCCCATTGAATTCAATTCAGTTTCAGGACTGCTGGATAAGAAATACTGATATGCCGATGTTTTCCCATGCGCAATTGTAGCCAAAAAATCAGTTTCTAAGTTATGTCTGTACATAGTAAAATTAGTGAGGTAATTTTTCCAAGACTTAACAGTCTAGATTCTGTTGTTATGCAATTTTTCAAATATTTGTCAATTTCTAGACCCCCACGATAAACTATATTGACACATTTACTTAGACCGTGTAATCGAACAGCATGACCGGTTATCTAACATACTCACTGTCCACTTATGTTCCACTGATAAGATCAACTCAAAATACCTCATTTGTTAGTAACAGACAGTTCACTATAATTTGTATAAATTTGGCATATTTTGTCGAGTATGGCATATTTTGAAGTCGAGTAATAGCCGGAAATGAGTTCAATTATCATTTGATAATATTCGCAGAAGTACTCGAACGAATAATTTTAGATGACTGTCTCGTTTCCAAAATTTAGAACTTTTTTCACAGTTGATGCTGATTCCAAAGCAGTTTTTTTGAACCCATTTATTTGTTATCGTAGATGCTGGAGCATTATATAACATTATATCGTGAATGATAATTTATGACTGGTATAGATGGTCATTCAACAAGCAGTGACCAATATAAGGAATATCGTCTATTAAATGCAGTTGTTAGTCAATGTAGGAAATCGACAATGCAGCAACCGGATTTACAATGAGGTTCAGATGGCCTCCTGTATTGTAACCAGTTTGGAGTAGAGATACATCACAGAATCGCGAAAGAAAGTGAGGGTAATGTTCATCTCAAAGGTTGAAGTGACCAGACTTATAATCATTTTTCGACCTATAATCAGTTTTCTTCCAAGCAAATTCCGTTCATCCAAACAACAAGGATACCATGGAAAGATAAATATGTTGAAACAGCAAGACATGAAGTGGTCGAACAGATTAAAAATTGTTGGACTGTAAAGAATTTGCATTGAGTGCATTTCTGAATATTGTGTAAGCTATCAGGTCGCTTCTTTCAGTGCTTGACATCCTCAGCTAAAAGACATGTCGTGGAATACCATTTGTAAAGTAGTTTACTGCCAAGATTTCTGCCGGACGGGTGTCTTCATAGCGGAGTTTTGTCTCTGTCTTGTGATTATCTGTCAATAGTATATTTCTTAACGTTTTGGGTAGAAACCCCTATGAAGAGAACTTTTCAGCTACTTGCAAGAAGTTTGTCTCGACAAATTCGCGATCTATGTATACTACATCTATGGACTGCCATCTAGTGATTTAATATAAAACAGACAAATAGTCGAGTATGCATCTTCTCTAATATCCAAGCTTCTTGAGAAGCAATTGACTCCTAATGTTTTCTCAAAACTTGTTTAGGAAACAATAATTAGCTTAAATCGTCTTGGTATACCGAGGCACACTTCACTGCGGATTTCCTGATCAAGCACGTTATTGATATCGACTATCACTGTTAAGGTCTGCACCAGGAAAAGGGTGGAATCTTATCTGGTTTCTAACTGAGGGTTCTCCCTGGATACTTGATTTACTTAATGAAAGTTGTTTCTTTTCAATCGCAAAAAGGTAAAAATCTAAAGTTGTGATATCACATGAGCTAGGTGGCCAATTCACTGGTCCAAAGTGTGAAATTTACTATACACAAAATTGTACTCTGCAATTAAGCCATGATTCCACGGTCTGTGTGGCAAGTATCGTCGCCTTGTTGGAACCAGATGTCTTCGAGGTCATGGGCTTCAATTTCAGGCAGCAAAAAGACCGTTATATTACGGGTGCCATTCATAACAATTTTGTTTATTATCGTAGCCATTAAATCAAAAATGGGCTTCATCGTGTTTAGTCGAAACCAATGGATCTAAGATAAAAACAAGGGATCATGGATAAAGACTGAAACGGTGATATTGCACGAGTTGAATTTTGTATTAATTTAGAATCTTTACGTAAAATACGCCAAGTTGTTGCATACGGCTTATTGCGTATACTCTCAGCTTCCATCGCTATATTTTCTTCACCACGTGCGCGGGCATGTATGTGGGCTATTTGGCCTCCTAGTATCCAATATGAAATTTGTCATTTTTCAATGGTAATTGTGCTTTCTAAAGGCCGATTATGTGAACCATTAGTTGCTCGAGGCGCACGAAACTCTTCCCCTCTAAAACGCTGATTTTCGTAATACACCTGAATAATTTGTATAGATGTTGTTTCGGACTAAGTCTTACGAAATGTCATGGCGAAATGTCAAACAATACTGAACATTCATTCATCAAATCCCTAATGAAAAAAGTAACCCTAAATGCATCACCCAATATATATATATATATATATATATATATATATATATATATATATATATATATATATATATATATATATATATATATATATATATATATATATATATATATATAAATATATATATATATATATATATATATATATATATATATAAATATAAATATATATTTATATATATATATATATCTATATATATATATATATATATATATATATATATATATATATATATATATATATATATATATGTATATATATATATATATATATATATATATATATATATATATATATATATATATATATATATATATATATATATATATATAGCCTTGTTGGAGGATTTGAATTTTTGTCTTAACCACTGGAAGGTACCTGGTGTGCTGGATGCGACCGAGTCCAGAAAAAATTCATAATGGCACTCATCTTCCATGTCAGTACTATATAGATTGGCATGAAGCAGGCTTCGACGTACGGTAAGACATTATAAAGAAGCTGCGAATGAGTTGGGATTGCCTCGATCCCAAAACAGGTAGTAGAGACAGAAACAAATAAACACGACTATATGGAATGGTTCGATGTGGCGACAAATAAAATACTGAATTCCTGCATCCGTCCAATGTTATACATAAACAATATTCTTATATATTTGACATCATCAACGCCAGCAACTAAAAATAAAATTCATTCAACAAGTAAACTGTCCTTTTACGGAATTCTATTTAAAACCCCATCAAAAATCATTTATGCACATCACCATCGTCTGACTTCAATCTTGTTCTCGTTTATGAATCATTTAACACCCTTTTTCTTGATTTACCATAATTTTTTTTTTGTATTTTTATTAACGACAAAATTAAAAAGAGAGCATCATAAAAAAATTAAAAATACCAAAAGAATTTTCCATTTTCTTTCTTAACTATATATGTGTCTACCATCATTGCTATATATAGGGTGTCGCAATTACTGGTTGAGTAGCTTAACACTATATAACAAAAGTGGAAAATGTTGAAAATAAATTTCCACAACAAAGACGGTGGTTCGAAATCACTAATTCGGGCTACCAAGTCGGAAATTCAACGCGTACCCGTGCACGTCGTGTTCCTTCAGCCGAAAATATCATCACTTCGATGTAATCGTCAATTCGGTGTTTTTGACTATCATGGCAACTTTACTAGTCACTCTCATAGTCGTGGTCCTCCATGATAGGAGTAGAAAACCAACTGTGGCAAAGAGAACAGAAGTGTTGTTCATGATCAGCGGGAAAAATTAATGAACTTAGTTCAATTATTTAGAGCAGGAGATGGTAGATAAGACCACCAAAGGTATGACACAAACACTGAAGGAAGCCTTACTTCGGAAATTCGAAAAGAGCGAGATAAGTCTTAATTCTTAATTCCTGACAAACCACACAAAGCCACACAAAAGAGGCCTCAACGGAAGATTGACTCCTGTACTAATAAAACTAATACAGTTACACGACCTGGTAATTGATAGATCCTCCCGTTTGAATAGATCTTCTAAGTGCTAAGAGAGGCTGTAAAGATAGCCTCGCAAATGAAGAGCGGTGGCCTGTCTAAGAAAGAGGCCAAGAAACAGTTAGAGGTACTAGATATGGAAAACTCCAGTGAAGAAGCTTATACGGGTATAATTTTTTCGATTAACGAAAGCCAAAAAATGGAAAGTGTTCTAAAAAACAAAAACTAACACTTTGGCACCGGTGGTATCGGATCTACTGACCATCTCGCAAGAGGCGGGTGACAGTCGTTTATTTCTGCCCCGTATCCCTTTCTGTCAGAAACGTGGCACCATCTAACCACTTACTAAATTTTGACTTCTTACGTTTTCATATGCGACCCTAAGCACACCATCCAACTACGGGGAATGACACCCCATAGTCCACGCATACGATCTGGTATACGTACCGCGATTACCCAACCCTCTCTATCGTTTACTCAGGCAAACGTATTATTTGCGTTTCGTCTTCAACTTATTTCAATGAATGCGGTACTCTAGGTCTCTAGAGATGATCTCACCAGCCCCGACCGCTTCCTCTACCACCTGAGCTGCAGGAAACCATGCCGCTTGAGATTCAACATTTCTGGAGGCAAATTTTGAGAAATCAGCTCTGCCATGAGTAAGCGCAGACTAACCCGTTTCAAATGGCGCCCAACGTGGGGCATGTGGTATGTTAGACTGTGTTGTAAATGGCGGTATTTTTGGGCAGTATTTTGTCGAATATGAAACTTCACATGTTAACGTTCTGTTTGTGGCCATATTTTGAAGATATTGACGTGAATTGGCTGGCAAGGAGCTGTGTCTTTCGATTTTTATTTGTTGGGTGCTTGGAACGACCAGTGTTATACAGACAATCCACAAACAATTGGGCATTTGAAAGCCAATATTCAAGCAACCAATGCCTTATATCGACTGAATGGAGTACTTCAAGAACATCCGCGGCTACCATTTGAATGAAATCATTTTCTATAACTAACTAGGAGGTTTGTATACTTTCAAACCAAAAAATACATAAATTTGGAAATCTGGACGTCTTACTGGGACACCCTATATATATGTATATTCTATTGTACATCATTGTGAACGTACACACATATTTTACCAGCATTTAAAAACTATATAAACTCGTCTAAATCTATACATTTCAGAAATATTTTCCAAATGACGATGAAAAAAAATTTTCTTTTCAATACAACAGAAGAAAATTAAGAATTTTCTTCATCTTGTTCTGCAGTAAACTCACTTTATTAAAATAATTAAATTTATAAAACTATACAATTTATGGTTTGTCTATGGTGGATTAGCACGATGATTAAAAATTTAATGCGTGCACTCGCAATCCAATTAAACTCGTTTGAAAGTGATTTCATTTATAAATAGTTTTGCCATCATGACGTCAGACCGCATAAAATTTTTTTTTATTACGAAGCTATGTATAAATATGTATATGGGGAGAACGCCTAGTACCTGACACACTTAACAAACATAAATCAATACTATATGGTATGTATATGTACGATACGAGATATGTTTAGTCATGAAATAGGAAACTAAACAACGTATTAATGAATGTATGTACGGATATATACGGAGAGAGGACGTTTTGAAATAGTTGTGGCGCCGTATTATCCTTTTTGTGTTATTTTTAGTGTTTGAAATTAAGGCAATTGGTAAATAATGTCTGTTTTTATAGTTTTTAACACATTCAAGGTTTCTCAAGTGGGAAAATGTAGTGATTTCATGGTTGGTTTTGGAGCTAGTGTAGATAATCCGAAACAATCTGATTGCTTATAAAACGATTACAAATTGCTTGGACACAGAAGAACGTGGGGAAACGGAATAAAACGAAACCTCTCATCGATATCTCAGTATGCCTAACACAGTCCTATATATGATTCAACAGATTAATCATAATTTTCTAAAAGAGCCGAAACGAATGGTAGAATACGGACACGGATTGAAAAGTTTAAGAATCAGTGAAGTGAAATGGAAAACCACTATCGAACACAATTATGAAGTGGAAGTCAGTTAAAAGCTGAAAGTTCTATGAACATCTATAATCCATAAAAGCAAATATAAACAGATAACACCAATCTGACACCACATCATAAATTGGATATGGTTCGGGCTTAAATATTCCTCCATGAATTTATGGTAAAGTTGCTTGAATAGGGTATCCTTCATAAACCGTCTTTCAAGATGTAGCAACCACCCGTAGCCCTCTTTCTGAATTCCCCCTAGTTCTTCAGTGCGTCATCTTTATTCTCCTCAATCCCTTTGGTTGTCTTTTGCTGGCCATCTAAGCTTCCCTTGCCGATTACAATCCACCCTTCTCTGTTTTTGTACCATAGGATCTCATGAACCATCTTTCATTATGTTGTCGTTCGCAATTGACGGATAGTAGTCTGCTCCTATGATTAAATCAATCAACTGCGACCGATTAAATAGTGAATCGGCAAATTATACTGTGGAGATGAGTCCATAAAGTTGTATCAACATCCATCTCGGGAGGTTGATGAATGAGGTTCTCGAAGACTTTAAAAAAAATCCCCAGCAAATCACGATGATAACTTCGTGTTGATGGTGTGCCGACAAAAACCGCCTTCTCTTCCATCGACTCCCCAAATTTTAACGTAAGCCGTTTTGTTTGTTAAAGTTGAACTGATTTGCGGCCTTTGCTGAAATTAGTGTCTCGTAATGCTATATAAGCTGACTAGTGTTAGTAACTGCTTTAACTATATGGTAGTTGGTAATATTACTTGTGATCTCTACGAATAAAATCGGTTTAGTTTTAACTTCCGGTTTGGATGGCGAGTTATTGGAGTGGAAAAGGGGTTTGTGTTTTCCGTTACACACTAAGCAGCAAGTTGTTAATGGGCGTCTATTTTTTGGATGCCTGGTCAAGCAGCGTGTACAAAGTTGGCATTTGTTTAAACAAGTGACAATGTTCCAATTTGTGAGGGAATCCAGCAATTCACACGTCTGAAGAACTGCATGAAATGCGCAGGTAGTATGGGTGCCTTGTTGTCCCCCTTCACTTTAAAAGACTGGAATCTTCTTTCCATCTCCAGAAAAACATTCAAAATTTAGCGACTCCTTTCGGATTTTCCAGTGTTATTTCAATACCCTTATGAATCTAGATCCATTTTTCTTTAAATTATGAAAATCATAAATGCTTCAAATATAGATGTCATCTTGAGCTGCTGAAGTTTGTGTATCATCTCTTTCGCAGTATCATGCATAGCTCAAGCTGCTTGCCTGATACTTATATTTTACTTTAAATGTTGTTAAAGATAGCAGTGCATTAAAACCGCGCTTTTTCGAAGGCACCAGCGGAGTAGAAGCCTGTAATAGTAGAATAATAGTAGCAAGATTTTTTGTCAAAATTACAACGATGAGCAACAAGATATTCCTGGCCTTTCGTACAATGTCAGGTCAATAACAGGTGAAAGAAGACATTCACAGAGACCACCAACCAAAAACCCATCAGTATTGAACAATTGTGGGAGGTAATGGAATACAGACGAAAACCTAAGAATACAGAGTGTTCATGAGGGTCGACAATGTCAACAAAACATGTCTCTTGAAACGTTGAATTAATGGTTACGATACATAACGATTTCCAAGAAAGGTGACCTAACAAGAGAATGAAAACATTGGCGGGGTATATCCCTGCTCGCAACACAAGCATAAAGCACAAAAACTCAAACTGCTAATTGCGGACCTGGACAACATGGAGCACACAGCATTCCATATCATCGTCGCAGAAGACTCACGAATCGAATTTAATCACCACTACAAGAATTCGTACAAAAACAGCTTTATCATTTGCCCACATAACACGAATCTTCTGAAAACATTTGTGGCTTTAGAAGCACGAACCGGATACTACCACCATTGATTTCTAGAGGACAGAAACAATTTCATTTAGGTTTAATGTGCTGACTGCTGAACATTGACGTATTTATAACTTGTGACAGTGATGGGAGTTATGCTTATGCTGGAAACTCCAAGGTGGCCAATAGTTTTTGATTTTTATTAATTTCTATTGTGCTTCGATTTTGTTGCGAACGCTTTCCCATACCGAAAGTGAATTTCTCTCTCCATTGTGACTGTTCATTCATGATGTGCGATTAAGTTGATTCTGTATTGTTAGGTAGGTCAGATACGACTCTGCGAATTTGTTCCATAATTCCATTCTAGATCCAAATTAATGATCCGAAATGATTTTTTTCTCCTCCAGAGCATTTTTTCGAACAGGTTTGAGAAAGTGAGTAATAAGCTGATCTTTGCCAGATTCCGGAATCATTATAATAATTGAAGATTTGACATTATCACTAATCAGATCATATCCAGATGCCTGTTTTACATCGATGTTATCGTTGATCGTTTGTTTGACAATGCGACACTTGTAGTTGATTGGCTTGCTTTCAAACGTATCTATAAAATTCACTAGAATTCCCTTCCAGTTTGTTCGTTAGGTTTAAACACCGACCAATGTATTTAGCAAATATAAGCTTACTCTACATTACTTCTTCCCCAGCTTACATCAGAGAGCCGTTTTGGAGACAAAAAGAGTGTTGGTCGTTTCAGCTTACGTAATGCTTTCCATAATGAGAAATCCGTTGCTTTAGTAGCTGTGAGTACATTGATATAATGTTGAAGTTTTTCGTCACGATCTTTTAGTGTTCTTATAGTTGCTTGTTGTATAGAATGCTAGTAAGTTCTTGTACTGCTACATCAATTTCATATTATGTCTATAAAGGAATATTTGACAAACAGTTCGTTAGTATGTTGATTCATCAGAAATCTAGATGGCGCTAATTTAAGTAACTTGCATTTAGCCAGTGAGTTAGATGGCTTGAAGATATATGTGGTCCATCTTTTGATTCTGTATACATTCTCACAGTTTTTTTCCTTTTGAAGAAATTAATCTCGAATCTTATGAATATGCTTGGCGTTGTAGTCATCTCACAAATTGTTCACTCTTAATTGAGTCACAAATTGTTCACTCTTAATTGAGTGTCTTGGTGAGCAGTAACCGTAGATATGATCCAACCGTAGATATGATCCATGCTAGTTGCTTGGTGATGCCCTGACCACTTTTCTAGACAGATGATAGTTGCTTTGTGATGTCTACATTTTTCTTGTTAATTTTAGCTTGCAACTAACTTAATTGCATCCATTTTTAGTTTTTGATAAGAAGTTTCATGAAAGTGTTGATGTTTTGAAGCATATGACTCATATTAGTCTCCATCATCTGCATAAATTTGATTCATCATCTTCATAATGCAAACATAAGCGATGACCATGGTATTTATAACATGATCAGTTCTCTCAATGAGTCAATGAACAAATTTATGCAGATGATGGAGACTAATAACAGTCTCATGCTTCAAAACATGAATACTTTCATGCAACTTCTCATTAACAACCAAAAATGAATGCAATTAAGATAGTTGTATGGAACACCAATGGGCTAGCGCAACATAAACTTGAAGTACAAAACGATATCGATATAATGCTGATTTCCGAAACTCACTTTACAAATACGAGTTACCTCAAGATCTCAGGATACAGTATCTACGATACTAAGCATCCTAGCGAAAATCACATGGTGGAACTGCTATTTTTATTAAAAATAGAATAAACCACTATGAACTCGAAAAATATAGGGAAGAACATATCCAAGCAACCAGTATCTGTCAAGCAGAGTGGTCAGGGACATGGATCATATCTGCGGTTTACAGCGAAGAATTTGCGAATTACTTTAAAAATCTAGGAGATAAGTTCATAGCAGGAGGTGACTACAACGCCAAGCATATTCAATGGGGTTCGAGATTAATTTCTACGAAAATAAAACAACTGTGGGACTGTGTACAGAATGAAAAGATGGATCACATATCTTCTGGCCACCCAACCGACTGGCCAACTGACAGGCAAAAAATCTCCGATTTACTTGACTTTTGTGTAACAAAGGGTACACGTAGAACATTAGTAAAGGCCGAAACGTGCTACGATTTGTCTTCTGATCACTTTCCGATATTAATATACACGCAAGTTCTACAACTAGAGTCATCTAGATTCCTGACGAATCAACATACTAATTGATCTCTGTTTAAGTCTACAATAACCTGGAAGTGATCGTTAAATATTCCATTAAAGACAAACTATGAAATTGACGTAGCGGTTCAACAACTATAGCTAGTATTCTACAACAAGCCGCTAAGATCGCTACCCCGATTAACGCTACGCAGATCAAGTCTGCTAATTTTAAGAAACGTAAACTTTCTCCGAATATTCATCAACTACTACGCAGATAATGGCAACTCCACAGGTCACCTACTCTTAAATCAAGGTTTGTTAACATGACGAGGAGCTTCAACATCATCTCAAGGTACTTACAGCTACTGAAGTAACGGATTTGTTAAACGGAAGTAAGCTGAAACGACGAACACTCTCATTCCCCCCAATACGACTCTCTGACGGAAGCTGGACAAAAAGTGATGTAGAGAAAGCAAATAATTTTGCTAAACACCTTAGCGAAGTGTTTACATCTAACGAGCAAGTTGGAAATCAAGAAAATCTAATCAATTTTGCAGATACGTCTGAAAGTAAGCCAATCAAATAAAAGTGGCGCAATGTCAAACAAACGATCAAGGACATGAACTGATAGGTGGAAAAATGATGTCAAATCTACCGGATAAATCAAATTATCAAATTAATAACTTATATATAAAACGCTATAATGAAAACAGGTCATTATCCAGAAATCTGGAAAACTTCAGTTATTATAAAGATTCCAAAACCTGGCAAAGCTGAAACAAAAGTTAACTCATATCGCCCAATTAGCTTATTACCAGCTCTCAAAGCTTTTCGAAAAAGCTTTTGATAAGGTATGGCCTAAAAGACTTCTACATAAAATATGAGCACAATTACCGTCAAGTTTCTGTAAAATTATTGAAAATTATTTGCTCAATCGAAAGTTTTTGGTGGAATTCAATACCGCATCCACAGATTTATATGATATTCATGCAGATACCTTAAGGCAGTGTACTGGGGTCAGTGTTGTACTTGATCTATACCTCTACTTTCGCGGATGATACGGCAATCTTAGCTGTTCATCAAAATCCTACGATAGAAAGAAAAATTCTACAAGAACAGTTAGACAAAATCGAAAAACGGCTAGCAAAATGGAGAATTAAGGCCAACGAGCGTAAATCGGCGTACATTACATTCACACCTCGTAAACTCACCTGTCCCGCCTGTCAGACTAAATAACATCACTCTCCCACAACACGAAAGTGTTAAAATAGCTTGGACTTCATTTAGATAGAATACTGAAGGGAGTAGCTTGCTTAAAATTTGAATATGTTTGTTCTTCCGAGTTGTTGCTTGTATCTTGTATTCCACTAGGCCGGTTTCGATCTGATGATGATGACGTCATTGATTGACCGTGTGAACGAAAAGATCAAATCTATCTCATCAGGCATATGCTACCGGACTTGATGTTCATACTGTGCGATTCGTATATATATATATATGTATATATATATATATATATATATATATATATATATATATATATATATATATATATATATATATATATATATATATATATATATATATATATATATATATATATATATATATATATATATATATATATATATATATATATATATATATATATATATATATATATATATATATATATATATATATATATATATATATATATATATATATATATATATATATATATATATATATAATATATATATATATATATATATATATATATATATATATATATATATATATATATATATATATATATATATATATATATATATATATATATATATATATATATATATATATTATATATATATATATATATATATATATATATATATATATATATATATATATATATTATATATATATATATATATATATATATTATATATATATATATATATATATATATATATATATATATATATATATATATATATATATATATATATATATATATATATATATATATATATATATATATATATATATATATATATATATATATATATATATATATATATATATATATATATATATATATATATATATATATATATATATATATATATATATATATATATATATATAAATATATATATATATGTTTAGTTGTAACGCGGACAGTACTAGTGAATTACAAGAACTTAACAAGAAATATATTTTATTAATTAATTAAATAGGCGACTAAAAAAATTGAATTACCGAGTGCACATTAATATTAAGAACTAATATAGGTTGTCTTATTAATTGAATTTATATTAGCCTTTAAGATTTGACTACATATTGTTAGTTTCCTATGTAGTGTTACGATTTCGCCGAGTGGTTATTCAAATAATTTATCCGGTTCGATCACTGGATTGTGAATATAAACTCGCAAACTTTAAATTTCAACTAAATTTTGTTTCCCACCACCAATTACACAAATAATTCACAAATATTTATTTTAACTAAATATTATTTACACAATTATTATCACTACAATTATTTCAACACTTCATTTTCACTTTTTATCACTTCGAAATTCAAAATTGAACTATTCGTAACTGAAATGTCTACACGTATTTATACGACGCAAATACTTGTAGAACATTCCATTATTTTTCATCTCTACACTTCGCGAATGTTCTTTTCGTCGTATTTTGTTCGCTCCGCCTATTTCATTATTTATTTTTATTTTGTTCGTATGTGTAAACGTTTGGTTACAGGGTGTACCCTACTGCTATAATTTATAACTCTTTTTAGTTATCACTGGTGACATCTGTGATTCGTCACAGTAGGAACGATTCAAGAATAAAAGCCATAGACAGTAAAAAAAATCATCTTCAATGAGCGAACTTATCATGTTATAAATAACTATATGGTGATCGTTTCTGTTTGGATTGAAGTAATTACCTTTGACAGCTTCTCCATAAGATATTCATAGGAGACAAGTCTATTTCACTGATGTTTTCTGTTCTTGATATTGCCTCGAGTGATAGAGGCGCAATTTTATTGGATGGAGGTGCTCCCAAATATTCGTTATTATCTTTGATACACTCTAATTTAAACTCTTGAAACCTGCATAAGTTCGATTATGAACGTAGTTTGAGAAAAGTATAAATTCCAATCAACTAACCGCAATTCAAGCGTTTTGTCTAAGCTTTTGATTAACGCTACTTCAGCTTCATTGATATATAGTTTCAGATGTGACGAATCCAACCATCACCACCAAATAGTATAAAGGTTACATTTTTTAGCTAAACATTGAAATGAAAAGAATTTCCACCAAAAGCTCCCATATACGATGTACACAAAATCAACAAGTTATTAACGTGAGAAATGGAAATACATGAACAGAGTGTTAACAACATAATCACCATGAATCATTTTAAATCACCAACGAAATTTTTCATATTCACACCGCATTGTCATCTTCTTAAGTAAAGCCAACAATATTTATCCCCACCATCCCATCGACCACCAACCAACCAACCAACCACACATATATATTATATTCATTTCATTCTAGATTTTATAATTTTTTGAATTCAGTGCACGCGATGGTTATAATTTTTATTTCCCAACAATTTTATTCGTTTTCTTCATCTTCATTTCATCATCAGCATCATTTTGCGTGATGACAAAAAATAAATTCCACATATAATACCTCCCCCAATATATACTACCACCCCCCCCCCCCTCTATCCCCCCGACCCCACACAAACACACACAAAAATTTTCATCACTCTTGGTGTAACCTCAAATAGACTTTTTCTACAATGTGATATGAGTTTTCCTGTTTTGTTGTTGTTCTTGGTTCTCAGGCAGCAACAGGAGCTGGAAAAATATGTGTACGATGTATCTCGGTATATAGTCGTATAGGAATCTACTTCACATATTTTATTCTTTTTTTCTCGTGTATTAGTTTGAGACTAAATTGAATAGAATCTTACATTATACGATTGAGAAGAATACGAATGAAAAAAAAATTTTTTTTGTGCTCAATTCCGATTCCAAATAACAAAAGGAAAAAAAACAAATAAAAGTTATAAAGAAAGTTAAGATGGAGAAGTGTGACGAGGGGGGTGAAAAAAGGACAAGTTAATGGCGTGGAAAATTTTTAAGTGATTATTTTCTGGTATGGATTTTCTTCACACAATACGTTTTTTTTTCTTAAGTCATTCTCTATGTATGTACCGTACCTCCTTATCACTACACTATTTGAGAAAATCAAAAAGAAAATGTATTCAATTGTTTTAATTTTAAGTTACATTTTATGTACATATTATGAATAATATGTTGATGTTATAAATGTAAATTATTGGACGCCAATATCAGGTTGTGTAGAGACTCCTATGTACTCGAATCAAATAATGGTGTCATTTAGACTTAGTCCAGTACAACGAGGGCTCCGTTCATTTAACGGTCGTTCGTTGTTTGTTGCAGTACTGATGTGTCTGGGTGATGTACTGATACTAACTGAATCTCTTGTGGGATTAAGTGACTGACTAAAGCATATTTAATTCAGTTGGAGTTGTACTATATGTTAAATACCCGAAGATACCAAGTGGTTGAAAGAATAAACACTTGAATATCTTATGAGACAACAGGACCAATCCTTCCAAGATAATCGAATATGGGATATTATCTTGAACAGAGTATGATGATTAAGGGATGGGGAATATGCAAGTAAAAATTCTTCAGTGACAGTCTGTCAAATTAAGAAATCCATGGAAAATATCAAGATCTTGGCAACAGTATAAAATTAAGTGAGCTGGCAACATAATTGGATCATTCATCACAATTTGGTTTTGTGTGATTACTATGTCAACCCGACTCATGGCGCCAAAATTTTTTATGATTTACTTAATGTTTCACAATTATGTCCTACGTGAGTAATTGATTATCCTGAAACACATACCGGAAAGATTTTTATTGAAGATCCAACTTCTGAGGAGTGCATAAAGAGCATCAACAGGTTAGAAAAATAACGTCCACCTGGAGATATGGCGAAATTAAGATTTGCTCGAGGAATGGAAGGCGACCGCATTATATCCCATCGCCAAAACGGTCATTGCTTAGTGCGAAAACTTTCGCGGTTTAGCTACACTTTGCCCAGCATACAAGCTATTATCTCATATTGTTGTGGGAAGAATAAATCTTCTGATGACGGAAATATACGTGACTACCAAAAAGGATTCCTTCTAAATAGTCACTGGCCTAGTTTTTTTTTGATAAGGATATACTATCTTCCCAATGCTATTCAATCTTAAAGTATATCAATGTTAAAGTAGATCTTACGTTAAACTAAAAACCTTAAGACAATTTTGAACTTTCACTGTGGGACTTGACAATATTGAACTTTTACTGTGAACGCACCTTTAAACAAATAACCAAACTGTCAGTGTCAAAACATTCTTCAATCTTCAATCTTTTCGTCGTAATTATCGTCTCAATAGTTGCTTGTCTACTACATGGTCTAGTGAAAAAATTGGAATCTAAATATTCGCTACTGAATGCGCACCTGTCAGTGAGACAACCGTGCCGATAATTTTGTTCAAACTTTTGTCGCAAACGAACCAAGACAGCCGCAGACAAACACATTAACAAACTTTGCGAAAGGATCTTGGCTTTCATCCTTATAAGATTCTATGAACACTCACTCAATCATATGAAGCGACGTATACGTTTTTGGATTGGGCTTTGGAAATGTTGGAAGAAGATGACCAATTTGATCACAAAATCATATTCATCGATGAAACGTATTTTTGGCTAAACGACTTCGTCAACTAACAGAACATGTGATTTCAACAAAACGGTGAAACTTGCCGTTTAAAGCCAAATTCGAAGAACGTGTTATATCCGAAAATAATCTTGTCGATTGGCCGCCTAGATCGTGTGATTTTACACTCCTTGAATTGTTTTATGGGACTATGTTAAATCATTGGTCTATGCCAATAAGCGAGCATCGTTAGAAGAGGTCACAGCAAACTATATCGAGAGATATAGGCCGTCTCTGTCGAAAGGGGTGACCAAGTTATCGCCAATTGGGTTCAACGAATCGAAACCTGCAATCGTGCTCGTGGTGGAAAATAAATGTTTTGAATGTATTTCAAGCCAATAATAAAATTTTCAAGAGATCTCAAATGGTTGCATGTGGTATGTGGTCCGAGCACGTAGCAGTTATATTTGAACTTCCAGATAAAGAGTTTAATGAAAACTCCTGATATAGGCAACGTTCTGCGATCCCTAAAAAAAATGTTTTCATCAAATGTCAACAAACAAAAAAAATCAGATATCATCAAAACAACAATGATCGCCCGCTTAAGTGGTTGGACACAAGATTGGGGATCGGCACGTGGACGATTCGATTCAGGGAAGACAGAGGACTATACAACACGATTATCCTGTAAAGCTCTGATAAATAAAGAAACGCAACGAAAATATCAAGATCTTGTCAACAATTTTGTGACTACCAGGCTGATGAAGTGAACAATGGGAAGTATTGAAAACCTCGGTTGTCGATGCCGCTCAGCACACTGTCAGTATAGAAAAAACTAAGTCAAAAAATGATTAATTTGATGAGGAATGTCGTCTTGCTGCTGAGAAACGATGTAGCTTTATAATGAAGCGCAAACTTTACAATCGCAAGGAGAAATAAAGCAGGATTCTTGGACATGGCTTACCGAATTAGTAAAGAGAAAAAGCCCCAATGATGGAAGGCTAAGAGTACAAAAACTCAACAATGAGCGATATTCGAGTGGTTTCTTAAAATAGCTACTAGATTCCACTATACTGGACCAAAATGGAAATGTTTGTACTAAGATCGTGTCAACACGAAACATGGTGTGAATGTTTATTCGATCATAATGTTTCAAAGAGATTGATTATCATTGAGGCTTTCATCTTATGGGGAATTCATACTTTGCATAGGTTAAAGAAACAATGTTCACCTGGGTTTTGAAGTTATGATTGAATTATAGCATTGGGAATAAGGTACGTCCTTATCAAACATGAAATTGGTTATTCTCAACATTGTGTCTGTTTTACTGTCATTTTCCAAATATTTAAGTGACATCCTGCTTAAAATTATTATCCTTATAGAAATAATTGCCCGTCTATAGTGAACTTGATCAGTGACGATTTAGAAGGTTAAATCTTCTCACAATAATGTATGATAATAACTTACATACTTGGAAATGGGAAAGCCAATCGGTTGAATTGATAAGGGTCGGTTCAAACCTAAACAACGCGCCAGAAGATTGATGCTGTACATTGTAAAAAGTCCTTCAGTTCTGTTAATTTAATGTGCATATCGTCGAAAATATCGAGGCCAATAGCACCGTCTGACAACACTATTCGATCTCATTCAACGAGGCCCATTTCATACACTCTGGTGGCGTTAATAAGCCAAATTACCACATTCGAGGAACGTTAAAGCCACACGAGATCCACGAAACCCCAATGCATGAACAAAACGTGACTGTTTTGGCTGGTATTGGCGCTACAACCATGTTGGCTCATTATGTCTGCCCGCAACTGCGTAAAAAGGGTAACTTGTTTCAATAAAACGGCGCGCCATGTTACACTGCAATTCAAACAATTCAGTTTCTATAACGAAAATGTTCGTCTTCGTTATAGAAACTGAATTGTTCAGTTTCTATAACACCGTGTACGTCTGATTCAAACATTCGTACCGTAATCATCGCTATACGTAATCATCGTTTTTCTTGATATCGGTAACCTTCTGGCTGTAACAAAAAGAGCCACCTAGAAAAAAAGGTTGCTTTCAGTGACGAGAACCCCACGAGATCTCAAATGATATGGCGCCTTGTTGGTCTTATGATGATGATCTGAAGTGTGATCAAAATAATGGCCTTTAATCACAGCCTTAAAAATGAAATGTATAATTAGTTCTTGTAACGCACGTGTGCTTTGGGGTTGTGTTAAAAGAGAAAGCTTTCAAGAAACAACTACTTATATATATATATATATATATATATATATATATATATATATATATTCACTGTTTTACTATCATCTGGTGATCAGAGCTTAAAAAGCACACACACACAAATACATACTGGATGATATTAACTGGATTGAATTATATGTAAGTTCATCATGACAATTAAGTAGAACGACATCGTCGTATTATTTAAATATGAGGGTTGACTGTGTTACAAGAAAATAATTAATTTTCCTTTATCTATTCTCCCCCTTATATCAACTGTGGTCATTTTCCTAAAGTATTACTACACACTATATCCATACATATCCTCAACAAGAAAATAAATTCAACAGTCAAAAGAACAAGAGAAAAACATTTTCACAATCACTTTATGCATAAAATGAATAAAAGCTCAATCAATCATAAAAAAAGCGGAACCGAAAAGGAAAATTGTTTGTGTGCGATGAAAACTAAAACGTATTACATGTTTAAAAGAAAAATATAAGAAAATCGTTGAAATACGTTTTTGGATGAGAATAAAACGGAAAACCCAAATAAAATAAAAAAAAATTTCCACTTTAGGGTGAATGTTAAAATTGTATTTTGTTAACGGTTCGATTTTAGGAGATGGCTTTTCCGTTTGGTTGCGATATGTAATATAGACATAATAATAAGTTTTTCTTTATGTTTTATCATAAACGAGTGAAAATTATCAAGTTCATTTTCATTTATATTTTTTTTTATAAATAAAACCGAAAACTTTTTTTATTTCGCTCTGTTTCTGACATTTTCAATAATAGAGACGAGAAATAGAATTTTCAAATTTTTATTTTCCTACTGTACTGTGTGTGTGTGTCTGTATATTGGCTTGAATAGATATGTAGATCTAGATAGATATAGCTAGCTGATGGCACAACACAAACAATATACAAATGAATGAATAAATAAATATTCAAGAGTAGATTTTTTTTACATAAATTTTATTTCGGTTTTCAATTTTTCTAATTTAACAACCCACACACCCAAACACACAGCCACACAAAAATTAATCGATGAATAAATTTTCGATTTTTTACATTCATCTCCGTTTCGATTTATTTATTGAATTGTTGTAGTACATCTATTCAATTATATGCTTTAAATTTGGTGGAAAATAAATAATAGAATTACAATATATTTAATGAAATTATTAATTTTATTTGTTGAAGCTCCGACAAGCATGTGTGTGTGGCTTTTTTATATGTGTATCGATGAGGAAAATTAAAAATCATGTGTGTATTGGATTTATAGCAAGTGGTGTGTTTCTGAGATATTGAGCAAATATACTCATATAATTAAACTTTCTTGATTCCATCCAACTTGTGTGTAGAATAAACGATCGGTTATGAGGTGAAAAACGTGCCAACACGATTTATTTATTCAATGCTTATAATATGCGCATATAATATGGCCCTTGGTACAAAACTAGGGTTCCATCAAAGCACACAGACGCGTTCTGCTGCAACTGAAGTAAACTTGAACTAGGGCAAAGTTCATAAAGGAATTTTGCCTGGAATCAACTTTTAATAAGTTTTTTTAACCATGTGAATAGGAAATGCAGCAGCTGGTTCAGGATCTATCAAACACAAGCGAGAACCATTTTAAGCCAAACAGTCAGAGATTATCAGGTAGGTCATCCGATGGACAGTACAAACCAAAGCCAAAAACCTGATCAGGAAAGATAAGCTCCTGATAAGAATACAAACCATTCGGATAATTAATTGAGCTAGTCTGGTCAGAGCCATATATCACTAGATGGATAAATCATGTCTAATGATTTGTGGAAATGAAAAACACTTAGAAAGCTACCATTTTTGGCATAGCTCGTTTCATTTCAATAAGAAATGATCTATGGCAATAAGTAGTGCCGAAAAAGTTTCACCGAGCTGTACCGAAGAAAATGAAGGATTATAACTAAGATAGAGAGAAAATTAGCACCATGGCTAGAAGCGGAGTTGAAGACATGATTACAGTTATGGATTTTGAAATTGATGGTTTTGCTTTGGTCGCCAAACAAAGCCTAAGTTAGCATTGGTTGAACCGCTGGTATGTAAATAATATATAGCATTTTGTGAAACAATACCCAAGAATTATCAAAAGCTGTACAGCATTGTCAAAATAGTAGTGCCCTTTTTGTTGTTTAAAATCCAGATGGTTTTAGACTGTTCTATAATGAGTTAAATCTGATATCAGGTTCTTGCCTGACACTGTCAACACTAAATCGTCAGCATAACTTTGAGCAATAAAACCTGACTCACTCACAAGAAACCACAATGGGGGTGAAAGCACACGTTCTTGGGAGCATCGTCACGAATAACACAATTCGAGATTCGAGCATACATTTAATCCACCTGCTGATGGTTGGTTCGATATCTAGAAGAATGTAGTATTATCAAAGACCAGAAACTCACTTGTATGCAATGATCTCTCAATCCTAGTTACGAGTTCATTTAAGGCAGTCTCACGGGATTTGACTGGTTTACCAAATAAAAATTCATTGCTAGTAATGAATTGGTATGGATCTCACTTGATGATAAATTAAAGCAAACATGCAATACAAACACTTTGTATATACCTCCAAAAACGACATGCCTTTTGCAACAACTTGACGTCTTCGTCAACTATCCATTTCAAATGAGTTTGTTATGATTGGTTATCTAATGAGATAGAAGATTTCACAGCAAAAGAATATCGTAAAAACCCGAAAGTTCTGTAAAGAAAATTTACCCTGATGTCGTGAGACGATCATTCGAATGTATTGCCATAGGTCTGTTTGGAAAAGAAATTTAACACGTAAATTAAACAAACGGCTTTTGTTCTGATAATCTCTGACCGAACTGAAGTTGATAAATTATCGATCCTGTTA
This sequence comes from Tipula lateralis, assembly GCA_963932295.1. NCBI lineage: Eukaryota > Metazoa > Arthropoda > Insecta > Diptera > Tipulidae > Tipula > Tipula lateralis. The sequence continues at coordinate 21,783,453 of OZ010737.1, forward strand.
CAGTAAGAGAATGAAGTAGAAAATTACCAAGAGGAATTTTGAGTTTGTTGAAGCTGATGAGGTGAACCATACTTCAGATGATCCGATAGTGACACCGATAATGACTCCAGTCAAGATGCAGGAATTTAATAATTCAAAAAATTTGCTTTCCATCAGCATAAACGGAAAAGCTATGTTCGCCTCATAACTCATTAGTTTGTGTGTTACACAATCTGGTAAGCCCTATACTATTGGAGATAATAAATATGCTGAGTAATGTTTGGAGAAAAGAGCTTAAACGAAATTGAATCAATTGCTTGTAGAACTGTTGCTTGTAGAATTGATGAAATGTCTGTTTTTTACGAGCCAGCTAATGGCAACTTTTTGACGAGCCACTTCTTTCATACTGTTGTAAACAATTAGAACTAGCATCTTCTCTACGAAAGCATTAAAAGGTGGCTCGCCTTTAAAAGTTCGCTGTATAATTCTGTTATGATCAGCAAGCAGTACGTGGTCGAGCCAGGGTACTCGCTGTGCTTTAATTTCATCCACGATTCGGGAACTCGCATTAAATATCTGATCTCGTGATTGAAAAGAACTCGGTATGTGCCATCAAAGTCGCGTTTTTTGCAATTTATTACACGCATAATTCTTCTCTCCAAAAACCTTATGATTTTAAACAGTGAGTCGCGACTGTTTAAAGTTTGGAAAACCCCTACTCTACGGTACGAAGTGTTTTCCGCGGTTACAAAATAGTGTCGACGCATGGCACCGGAGACTTTAAATGGTTATCGGAAACCAACATGCAGGCTTATATCAACTGATCAAAGTTTTATCAGACGAATGTTGCCAAACATTATGTAGAAAAAATTTGGAATAGAGAACAACTACCGAAAAAGATCATCTCAAAACACTAAAGAATGAAAAAATGATATGGAACAGAGGCAATTTTGGTACAATTGCTTTTCTTAAAAGAATGGCGCAAAATACAATTCTCGATTAAAATATTTTACAAACATCTGGTATTAAAACAAAAAATGTTGTAACGACAAGATTTTATACCGATCCCTGAATCTTCGAATCGGCTACTATTGATGCAGGTCTCAAGTTCTTTTCTATTCTAAAGATTGATCAAATCATTGATGACAAATGTATTTATATTGTATTTGAGAGGTAGAACTATCATAAAGAACTTTCCAGCACTCATCAGAGTTGGTTTAACAGTTTACTAATGTTCGACATTGCACACGGACGGACCATGTTGCATAATTATAAACGATATCAGATAATGCATTCATAAAAAAATATTTTAAGTATTCCTTATAGTGGAAATTTCTGTATTTCTAATTCTTCTAGCCTATTCATTTGGTCGCTTTTATTCAACTTGCAGAGAACTTTTTAAGTTCGTACCCATATTCGTGTTGTATGTCATATGGAGAGCAAATCTTGATTCACTTTTCATTTTACCGATATCTTTTATATGTTCGTTAAATCTTTGTTTAAAGGATCTACCGGTTTGTCCTATGTAAAATGATGGATAATCCAAACATGCTAATTTATAAATTCTGCTGTCTAATGTAATGTTACGGTCTAATTTGTTGCACTAATTTGTTATACGTTTTGTATGCAACTTTATATCCAGTCTTTAAATATTTTATGACTGTGTTGGATGGTGTTTTCATTATAATCCACAATAAAGTATTTTCATCGGGTATTATTTTCAAATTGGTTCTGTTTATATATGTTTGATTTATCTCGTCAATTTTGGCCATGGTATAACTATTTAATGATCTTATGTTCGACTTGGTTTTCTTTTTTTTGACATCGGATTTCTTATTCAATCGATCTATCATATGATTATATGTTGCTATTTTAGTCCGTTGAAAATATGGATACGAACTTAAAACTCTTTAAAATATATTTTATACTATAAGGAATATTTATTTAAAAAAAAAACAAATTATTTTAAATAAGAAGATTAATAAAACAAAATTAAATTAATTTTTTTGTATTTTTTTCTTTATTTATAATGAAAAAAATTCGCAACTCTATATATTTTATAGGCTGTACAATGAAAGCAACAAATTAATAAGATTTTTTTCGTTTTTTTATAGAAAATAAAATAATTAATAAGAAAAAAATTATATATTAAATATATGATGTATTTATATATTAATAAAATATAATCTTTATGTATATATATAGATTTTTTTTTTCAACAAATTTTTTTTTTATAATTTAATTTATGGAATTTGTAGTTTTTTTCGCCGGCAAGAAATAAAATAATAAACTTAATAAAAAATAAGAGAGAAAAATAAAATGCATTCTTTAAATTATATATATATATATTTTTTTTAATAGTAAAAATAAAGTGCCATATATTTATTTATATAATAAAATTGTTAAGCTGTTTCATGTAATTTATTTATATAAATAAAAATAAAGTAACAAAATAAAAAAAATAAAGGAACTAAAATAGTACAGAAAACTTTCAAGAAAATAATGTTTTTAAATCGCGTGATGTTCAATTTTTTTATGTTTTTAATTTTATTTTCTATATTTATAATTTTTTTTTTATGTATATTTGCAATTTATTTAAGCATATCTTTTTTGTTTTAATAATCATTAACCCTAAAAAATTATAATAATAATGTATTAATAATAATAATCATAAAAATAAAAAACATCAAAAATATAAATTTTTTTGTGTTCACAGAATTTATCATTTAGATTTTTAATATTTATTTTTTAAATGACATTTAACCACTAATTTTAATTATTATTATTATTTTTTTTATATTTCATCTTAACTATATAATAATAAATCAAAAATAAAAATATGTACTTTATTAATATAAAATTAGCTAGTTGTATATGCATTGAAGTTCAAAAAAGATTAATTAAGAACAAAAATTAAACAAAGTTGCACAGATGGTTGCACTTAAAATTATTTAATATATTTATATTGTGTGTGTGTGATGCTTTTGGAAAGAAGAATTAAAATTTGAACCATATCATGTGCAACTATCACGATTTTGTATATATCTATGTATAATGTTGCATCGTGTTGCACGGGATTATATATATATACGGTTGAATATTTTTTTTAAATTAAATTTAATTTATATTAGGCTCTGCTATATATATAATAAACAGTAATTTCATTTTATTTAATTATTAATACACTAATAAAAGATGGCAGTTTTATTTATTGTTTTTCTTTTTTTTTAATTTTTAATGAATATTTTTTTTATAAAAAAAAAATTTACTTTCTTACAAAATTGAACGAAATTTATATTTTAATTTAACAATAAATAATCATAATTATAATAATAATATATTAATTAATTTTACAATTCATTGCATAAAAAAAGCTGATGTTTTGTATTATATGAAGGTGTTTTTGCACAGATTTTTTATTTTTATATTTTAAATATGCTGCCTCATTTTTATTGTAGGATTTGTTTTTTAATCGATCCACGGATTTTGTGCATTATCACTCAAATGATTTTGTCAATAAAAAATATAATCAGGGCTATTTTTTAGTATGTATTTATATGTATATATAATATTACGATGACGATAATCTATAGTATTTATAATATCCGTTACACTTTATTGCTTTGCAATCCTAAAAAAATATTCTTAGCTCATTTTTTTTTTTAACTTATTAACTTCGCGATTTTTCTTATCCTTTATTTATAGTTTTTTAATGCACCCATTTTATGTAAAATAAAATATCAATCTTTACTTTATTAAATCAACATATTGATTATAATAAAAAAATTATAATAATCATGATAAAAAATAAAATAATTTGTTTTTAAATTTTTGAAATATATAATTGTTTTTATATTTTTTTAATTTATTTTTTTTTTCATATAAATTTTTTATTTTACCAATAATTTATATTAATTTAAGCTTCAACGCGTTTCTTATCTTTTTTCTTTTTTAAGAATGATGGCGTTCGTAATCCCTTCTTCTTTTTCTTATCCTTTTTCGGTGATCCTTCTGTTGAAACATCCTTTAATTATGGTAAATAAATAAAAACACAATTAGAATTTTAAATAAATAAGCAATCAAATCCTCAAAATTGTTGTCCAACAACTGACCTTAAATCGACTATTGATTTACTGTCAAGGAAATGAATGAGGGCTTACCCTGATCCTAATGAGTCAAGTTATCTTGCAGTTGAAACTGCAGTTATGTTGTAGTCAAGTCGATATAAGTTGACTCGACTACGAGGGCGTCAGCTTCAACACAACTAATATATCCTTTATTACTGTGACCTTCAAACAACAAGTGACACATGCACCTCAGAATTATCCATGGTGAAAACAGAACACCAATTTGATAATGTTATGATATCGATAAGAAACTTTTCAAATTTCGTTTGACCATACAAGATGAGTCGATACATATGTGAACTGTGTTCAACTTGAGGGTCAATTTAGGCTGTCTTATTATACGACCAAATACCTACACAACGGTTTATTTTTTGACTAGTACGAATCATAACTACATAAATCTTGAATTGAAAACATCAGTTTTTATACAACTAGAGGAAACTATAGCATTTATAATCAAATTAAAGTTGCTGAAAATCAGTGTCGGATTCGGATGAACCAAGAAACTAAGTAACTCCTCGAACATGGCGATACTATTGAACTCATAAAATCCAACTGAATTAGATAGTTCATATCCAAACAAGCTATCAAATAGAATGATATAAGCTTGCCGTGCAAAACCTTTAGTTGTAAAGGAACTGATACGGAAGTTTCTCAAACATGATCTTCGTGTGAGGTTTTCGAAACCAGGGAAACCGAGATTTCCTGAGAAGGAAGCAAATCCTTACATTGGATGTAAAATGTCAGACAAAAGAGGAATTGTATTTGCTTGTTTGGCTGTATTGAAATTTGCAAGAATTGAATGTATCGTAAATCGACTCAACCCTACAAATTTCTTAGATCGAGTCGAGTTAGCTACAACATGATTAAACTCCTTTTCTTCTGAAAAATAACTAAGGTTCAAACTAAATCGAAACTGGAGTATGTGATTAGCAATATCAGAATCAAAAGAAAAATTACGTCAAACACTTAGCTATGCAGAAAATTTAATGTTCCATAATATCCCGTCTTAAACAGGTAGACCAAGCGCTTAATGACCCAAATGAATCAAAGCAATATACTAACATCTAGGGACATTGCGGTACTGACGACCATTATTTCGATTATGTATAGGATTTTCGAAATCTCGGGTCAATTTAACATCATCTAACGATATTTGGGCAGAAATTAAAGAATTATTTACAGTGTTTATTTTCGGAACTGAAAACTGAATCTTTGAATTGGCTGAGAATCAGTATCGGACCACGAAAATAAGTAACACAATGTCCAATGGCCTTGATAATCGAATTTGAAGCTACGCCCACACATGAGACTTGCCAACCTGTCAATGGTCTGTGTAGCTAATCCGGTGTTAGATTGGCAACTTACATGCTAGGGCTGGCTAAAATAAGACCGACTGATATGTAATAATATAGGTCCTTGCTACCGACACGAAACTGTGACCAAATATTCCAAGGGTTGTCCAAAACGTGTGTTCAACAAAATTCGTAGGGATTGACTTGTCTGGTCATTGCAAAAGGATGGAAATTTTTGTTAAAGTCGCGGAGGACAGGGGAATATAAAATGCGATTCTCCTGAGAAGGTCTTATCAGCAATAGCATTTTGCGATCTAATTACCAGTTTGATGAAGTAAACACTGTCTGTATTGAAAACCTCGGATATCGATGCCGCCCAGCAAACTCTCTGTATAGCGAAAAGTAAGGCAAATAATGAGTGATTTGATGAGGAGAGTCATCTTGCTGTCGGGCAATGAGATATAGCCTATAATGAAGCACAAGCTTGGCTCACAATCGAAAGAAGGAATACAGTTTTCGTGTTAGGACTTTTCTAGCTCATCAAATCGAATAATTCTGAAGTAACAACCTCAAAGACGATCTGAGACTGGTTTTTTGAAATGAGAGAAATTAGGTTTCCTGAGCAGTAACTACAATATCATAGACGATAAAAGGTTGGCTGTCAATAAATTTAAAAAAATCGTATACTTACTTCTTTACTACTATGCGAAAATGTGCTCACATGAGCGTCCGAATGATCACCGTTTTGAACATTTTCGCCTGAAAAACATATAATTACTCAATTAGAATGCATTAAGTGGAAAACCAAATCCTTAATGTTTTGTTTGGTTTTATATTAGTATATTATTAAAATAAAATTAAAATAAGGATGATAGTGTAAATGAAATGTATTAACAGATGAATTTTTTGTATGCGACAGACGAGATATTTTTATGACCATTTTGGCTCCCGCTTCTGTCCAAATTTAACTACAATGTGATCTAATTAGTTTAGGCATACTCAAACCATGCATTTTAAAATTCTAAATACTTTTAATTATTACGCTATAAAAACTACGGTTCAAACTCAAATATAATTAGATTTAATATATATTTACCTCTTAATTATTTATATTAGAATTATATTTTGATTAATTATAAAATATAAAATAAATAAACAAAATAGCATGCTTTGTTTGGTGCACATTAAAAATAATGTTTTTAATTCAAAAATATATAAAATTAAATTAATTCAAAATACAATATTTCTTTGTTTTATATTTATATATAATCCATTAGTAAAAAATGCTTTGAAAGAACATACAAGATATAAAATGTAATAAATAAATAAATATTATAAGCATTATATACAAAAATGACAATATTATTCGTTCGATAGTTGTGAGAGATTAGCCATTTCTATTTGACGACCAATTAGTTCTTGAAGAAATGCCTGCATAGACACATTATATGAATGGGATATCGTTTGATACTCAGTATTAACCATCATTAGTTCGTTAAATTCGCACTTGGCACTATTAATGGGGAGATGCAGTATATCAACCTCTTTCGACACGTTAGCTACATTTTCGTGTGTATCTTCCAAATGAATACAACGACGAGAAGTTTTATTTTGTGGTTTATCCGGATTTCGTTGATAAATTTCACCCGAGATATGTTCGTCGAATAGTGGTGTAGTTTTGTGAAAAATATTTTGATCAGATTTTATATCCTCTTTGGGAATTGATAACCACATGCCAACGGCACGCTCGCTCGATTTATTTTGAAATGATGTGATATTATTTTTAGGTGTTCGTGGTGATGATGATTCACTTGAGAATGGATTGTTGCCGAATATAGCACCATGATTTGTAACAGATCGTGTTACAGGTTTTCTTTGATACGCAACTACGTTTGCAACATTTTCACGAATAAAATTTCGCTTCGATTTAGTCGGCCGAGTTTGTTTATTAATACTATTAATACTCTCGTTGCTTCGTCGCGTTAAATTTAGTTTATTTTTGGTCGAGAAATTTCTTTGATTTGAATTGTATTTGGTTGAATTAACAAGTGGCGATTTTTTATAAATCGGTATTTTAGAACAGGAAGCAGGAGATTTAGGTGGTTGAGAATAATTATCGGATTTAAATTTAATAATACTCTTTTTCTCTACAAAAGGGGTTGAACACTCTAATTTCTTGAGTGGTGAATTTACATGAGCTCGAATTGATTCTTCAATTTTGTCGAATATTTTCTCTTCCTGTTTAAGCCCACTTTGTTCGATTTTGGTCAGTATCAATTTATCAATATCACTTAGCGCTTCCAAATCATGTTCTACCTCATCATTTTGTGTAGTAAAAAATGATTCTGCTAAAGAAATCGTCGAATCTAAATTCGACGAACGATCTGATAATACTTCCGATAACCCTGCGGCCGTATTGGATATCTCACTAAAATCGATATATGCGATTTTGTTCCAAATATTAATGTATTCATTATCCACTTCATGCGAGTCGTACTCATTTGTTGGAACGCACGAAAAGCACGAATCAATGGTATTGACGCCAACATCTTTGTGGAAATTTAAATTCGGCGATTCGGTACTATAAGTCAGTTGGCTGATTTTTTTATCGAACGTAAAAGTATCAAACTTTTCAATAATTTCGTAAATTAGTTCGTCGATTAAATCGTCAAGAAAACGAGTCGAATATACTGAACTTTTCATTGAGATATTTTCTTCGTTTATAGTATGCAGTGTAGGAATAAAATTAAATTTATCCACATTATGAGACTTAACACGAAACAAATCAATATTATTATTAATTTCAATTTCTTTCGTCGTTTCTTTAATTTGAAAATTATCGAATACATCAATATCGTACGACTGATATGTAGCATCATTAATTGAAGTGTCTATATTTTCTGTAACTTCAACGGGATTTTCTTCAACATTAGTTTCAGTCGATGTGGTCGAACAGTGTCGTGAAAATATATCAAATAGTGAATTAGCCCGTTTTCTTGGTTTAAAATCAGTGGGAAAATTAGGAATATGAAAATGCAATGGTTCTGTATATTTTGGACAGTTGAATCCAAAGTGCGATATAGTACGATATGGTAAATTTAACATTTTATTCAAGTAACTATCGTTCAAATAGAAATAACTTTTAATCTCCGGATATAATACGTTAAAATTATTAAACTGATTAACCATCTCACGGACAGAAAACGTATATTTACATTCGTTAAAATTTCGATACAAAATCGGATTTGGCATAAATGAAGTGGAATTATAATTCATATAAGGATTTTTAAATTTATCCATAGGACACGAATCGCCATCACTATCGGTATTTTCATTGTAATATAAAAATTCGGACGTATCCGAATCATCCGAACCTGAAAAACTGTGTTGGCCAAAATTTATATTTCGTGGATATAGTTCAATCAAAGCATTTGACGAAACCGATTTATTTAAGTTATTTAAATTACTATTTTCAAGTTTGTTGTTATTATTAGCGTCGAATGATTCTTCCATATTAGTTTTGGTGTTCAAATTAAGATTATTGGTTTTCTTGTTAATATTTTTCGTAGTTGAATCATTTGAAATGCTTCGATAATCGTCAGCATTGTAAATATTACTACTTAGTAAGTTTAATGTACAAGCTGTGAAAATTGTGTTAAAATAAGAAAATATAATGTATACCAAAATTATAAATTAAATTAATTAATTAAAAATTTGTACATAGCTAATACTGTGTGTGTTATGTGTGTATCAACAACTAAAATGCAAAATAATAAAATTACCTCTGCCTGATGGCGGTTTGCCTGAGTGTGCTCTCTCCATGCTCATAAAATCGGTATTCACTATAATTAAGAAAAAAACAAAATTCCAAAAATACAAAAACAAAAAACATGATGCAGTAGTTTAATTAAAGAATTGAATCCTGTTTGCATAATAGTTGGCTAGTTTGAGTTATAGCAAAGGTTTTATATTTCCACATCGATGCTTATATAATCTTAATATTACATCGAGATCTTATACGAAAGGAAGTCCTCGGCTGTATAATGGAACTATTTAAACCGCCAATTGATATGTAAAAATTCTTGTCTTTGTAAAAATTAGTTTAATCTTTGCCTAGTGGAGACATAATTTTTGCTTAATGGAGACTTGTGTCGAGATTGTTATTTTGTAAAAGTCTACTAGAGTTTAAAACCTTTGATATTGTCAAACTCGAATTCGTTTAAAGTCTTAATATTCAGAGTTTCCCACACAAGTGATGGGTAGTTTGATAAGTTTAGGGCACGCCATAGTATTGTTTTTAGCTGTTAGATTGCGTCAGTAAATGGAGATGCATGCAGGACTTTTTAAAGTTTACCTGATAAAACTTTTACATTTAAAGGGGACAACTGTCACTGTGGTAAGCACAGCAAACATCGCATAACATGACTTATCGGTTGTAACATGTCTGGAACTGAAAAGCTACAACTTTTAATAAAGCAAAAAATCGTGGGTATTTAGACTACAACTGCAATAAAAAGATTTGGATGACAAGTTCCATGGGTAAGATTGGCTGATGGAACTAGACGTTTATTTAGGTCGCCAAAACCGAAAAGATTTTTTATTTTCGGAAAACTGCTCTTTACAAAGAACTTTAAAAATATTGGCATATTTTTCACCCAATTCCATTGCCTATCGACCTGGGTATTATAGAAAATTTAAACTCATTATACGACACTAGTTTTAAGAATCGTTCTCGTTAGAATAGAGAGGAATAAGCCAATTTTAATAAATTTACTAGACGCGCTCAGGTTTATTTCGTCAGCTTGGGTGGTTGACGTGTTAAAAACTGCTTTCAAAAGACAGGGTTTTTTAGAAATACAGATTGAGATTCTGGAAATTTACCGCCTATGCAATTAAATTACAAACGGATGAAGAAAACCATATTCATTAGAATAATTATTAGCAACAGTCTAGAATTATTTGAAGAGCTGATTTTTAAACTTGAACATCGCTATGCACCACAAGCATAATAGGCTTATCCTTTACTTATCCGCACCGCGAAGCTTTTGAGTTAGTATCGTATAATGACACATCAAAAGTTTATAGAACTAGTTTAGTTAGAAGAAATAATTCTGTACTTACAGAATAATGTCATTTGGTGTATAGGCAGGAGTCCTCAAATATGTCAGCTATTTCTTTTTGAATCATAAGTACATATCTGTTTTCTGCTCAATTAAATGTCATTCTTCTAGTTCTTAAACTCAGCTCAGGTTTGCTTGATACTTAATAAAATATAATTGTGACTTACAATAGCTTCCGATTTAAGTGCACCCAAGTATAGCTTTATGTTCAAATGACTAGCTTGGCGATGTATTGATGATGGTCAGAGAAAATAGTTTTGTCACTCATCATTGAATGCAATTAGGAAGAAAATTGCTTCAGCATTGCAAAACGCCATGGTCGTGAACCGAAACGCGCTGCATCATCGCTGGATATCATTCGGATAGTGAAGCCCAAATTAGCTCGGAATTCGCACCGTAGCGACATAAAGAGGCCTCGTAAGGTGAACGTGAGAATGGAAAGAGCAAAGAAGATGTTACGCTTGCACGAAAGTTTTCTTTAATAAGTCACCGTTCGTTTATTTGCCCCCATTTCTACTGAAAATTTGGACCAATGGATTGCCACTTGAAACCAAGCGTCGCCGATGGTGAAAGTTTAGGGTTCCGTAATGGCCGAAAGCCGTTCACTGCTCGTTTGTTTGGACCGTGGCATCAAGATTAATGCTTAAATTTATCGGGATCATGTGTTGGAGGGAGCGTTGAACCTTGGACAAAAAAACATTTTGGACAATTCAACAGGACTCGGCGCCGAGTCATAAACCGCGCGTCAATCAAGATTGGCTGAGAAACAACGTTCCGCGGTTCATTTCCACTGCTCAATGGCCATCAAATTCGCCGGATGCAAATTCGCTAGATTTCTCGTTTTGCGGTTTTTTGAAGAGCATGGTTGGTACAAAAAAAATACCAAAGTGTCGATCATTTAAGGCAAGCACTTCGCCGGGAATGAACCAAAACACCGCAGAGTCACTTTCGTCCTACATGCAATTTTTGATTTGGTAACACGTCTTGTCAGTCACCCCGCACTTATTATAGAGAAGAATTTATTGATTTTGCACATTATAGTGCTTTTTAGGGAATGTCTTTAGTTCTGCCCTTGTTTGTCGTATACCACAATAAGCATAAAATACATCAGATGAACGAAATATGCATTTGTGCCCACCTTAATAATCCTGAAGTTCTGTTTTGACAACTATTGTTTTGTACTAGTGGAAACTGGGAAATGCTCCCGAAGAAATAAAGTTGGTTATATAATTATTCTGTTCGGTTGCTAAACGTCTGGCTTAAGTCATTTGGAAATGCCATAGTCATTGTGGTTTAAGCAAAATAGTGAAACTAACTCAATATAAATATTAAATACATTAAAATACAATTAAAAATGTCTTTGGATTGAGTTTCAATAGCACAATTCATCAAAAAAAACTATGGTGCAATACTAAAACTTTATAAAGAAAGAGAAAATTAATTAACTAATATTTTATAAATTTCATGCAAGATTATTTTATAACTATATTGTTGTAACTATATATATTGTGTAACTAGGGTGCACTTCGCAATTAAATCGCGCAACTATATAACTAAAAAAAAATCTACGAAATTGTAAACTAACTCGCAACTAAATTATTGATTTGATTTGTCAATCAATGAGTTTTATGATAATATGATTGATTGATAATTTATGCAGTAAAACTATACCCGACCGAATCAATTATCATACAACTCACCATACATATGTACACTTCACTTTCTTTTCGATTTATTATATGTACGTATGGTACCGGCAGCTTTAAATAAGGGGGTTTGGTTTATTTATATAACATTTAGTATAGTATATTGATAATAGTATAGAAAATAAAATAAATTCAAGCGAATTTAAATAAAGGGATTTCATAATATAAAACAAAAAGCCAATTATGGAAATGTAAAATTTTGAATTGAATATATAAAAACGACACAAATGAATTCAATATAGACAGGATCGTTAAAATTAACTTACCATCGCTAAGAACAACTTCAGGTTGGCTAGGGACGGGGGCTTGTTTTGTTTCTATTCTTAATACTTGGGCTTGGGGTTCTAAATAAAAAAATATATAATAGGAGAATTTAGCATTAAAATAATATACAACTAGGCTACTACAATACCTTCTTCTGGTTCCGATTGGCTTGGCGGACTTTTCATTTGATTTGACATTTGAAGTGAACTTAATGCTTCGGATTCTGAAAAATCGGTGTCAGTATCTGTAAATAAAATACAAAATATATAAATCTGGCCAAAAACAAATGTTTTTTATATCTCTAATACGTACAATCGCCCTGAGATTTTTTCGATATATTCTTTTTATATTCATTAATATCGTCGTCTGTTACTGAATCGAATGGATTTTTAGCATATGGTGCTTTATATACGGTCGCATTATGTTGATATCCCCGTTGAATAATACCCTTTGATGCCGCCCCCATTAAAACAACTTGATCACCGGTTGCCGATACTGTAGCATCTTTAATTCTATTCGCCTCATCCCATGTTACACCTTCTAATATATGTGACTGTGGACCAGCTGATATTTTATCAGCACGTCTATTGTCTTTTATCTTTTATTTGTAAAAATAATTAGTCATTAATTAAATTATATTGTAACCGAAAATGTTTATATTTCACACTATTATTGAACACATCTACTTACTTGTTGTTGAATTCGTTTGAATTCTTTTGGATTTGTTCCTGGTGGAACAAATTGTAATGCATTTTCTATTTTAACTGGTGTTGAATGAGCCGGAGAACTATCAGCCACCCACTGCCAAAGTAATAAAAGCAAAGAATTAGCGACAAAATGATCGATTATTTAACCAAAAAAAATTATAAAAATAAACAGTAACATTTATATAATTTAATTATCTACAATAAACGAGATTTTTATCTTCTTTACTACCAAAAAAAAAAAGTTAAATATTAAAATTTTTATGTGTTATTGTTGTATCCGAATTACGAAGAAAATATTAGTTTGTTTAGAAAGAAGATTAAATATTTTGTTAACATAAAAAATAAAATTTTATTGTGCCTAAGATAAAGTTAAAAAATTAAATTAATAAAATTATATTTACAAAAAAAAAAAAAAAAAATATTAATTTTGTCGCTAATTATTTGCATTCATTATTTTGAGTAAAACAACAAAACTTTTAAACCACAAAATATTAGACCAAATTAGAGACAATCACATTACCGTAGGCACAACAATTTATAAACGGAACTAATTAAAATTTTGGTTAGTAAAGTAACTAATAAATAGTAAAATGTATTATATAAAAATATATAATGGTGCTGAAGAAATCCCAATATATTTTTAAAGTACTAAATTAATTAAAATTAATAAAAATATTAAAAAATAATAAGTTCAGGGGATTTACCTCTTCAGCATGAGAGTCAACCCACTATAAGTATATAAAAAAAACGAAAAAAAATCGAAAATTAAATTAACAAATAAAAACAACATAAATATTGGTTGTTAGGTGTTATATAAAATAATTAATTAATCGATAAAAAAATAATTATTAAATCAGGATAAGCGGCCGGTATTTTTTTTAAAAACATTTAATTTAGATTTTAATTATTATTTTTATTATGTAATAAACTGAATATTAAATTATATTATTATTATACGATATTATGTATAATAATAAAAAGCTAAAAGCTGCATAAATTCTCTAGCCAACATACACGATTTTGGTTGAGACTTATCTACTACTAATATCTCGAATAATTTTTTTAATCCTTACACAATTTTGTTTTCTTATAAATATACTCTAATTTGTGCTTCAAAAACATAAGATGTCAAGACAACATTTTTTGGTATTATTAGGAATGTTATATAAATCTTTGGAATGTGTATTATAAATAAAATAATGGCACTAATGTAAAATATCAATGGAAATTTAAAATAAAATAAAAGGATGAATAATATTCAACATAATCCCTATACATAATAAAATATATAATCTGCATAAATGGCAGGATATTGATTATGAAATTTAAATAAAATCCTTATTTATCTTCAAATTTGATTATCTCTACCTTAGTGATTTTCTTAGGATCTGGCGTTCCAGTTTCCAATACTTCGACTTTTTGATAAACGTTTGGTGAATTCAACCACCGTGTACGATCGCCGCGTTGCCTTAAATGATCTCCCTTCTTCCATATTCTGTAATAAAATATATATAATTAATAATACACAAAAAATGTATATAATATTATGTTCGTATACCCTTGACGATATAATTCTTCCTCTTCAAGTAAGTATCCTAGTGAAGATACAGCTGGAGGAACTTCAATATCATTTTTCGGTTTTTGTAGTTCACCTTTGATAAGAGGATTGCGATAAATGTAACCGGTACGGAAGCCAGCATTGTCAAGCATTCGCATAAGTGCTTCATATTCGGCGCCGCCAATACGCCATTTAGGTGTTTGCTGATTTGGACGTTCCTTATTATCTTGATTGCGCTTTTCGAGCCATTCTGGTGGTCGCCGGGATGCTTCATAAATAGCTTTACGTGCTTCTTCTGGGATTAATGTTAAATTTTCTAATCCAACCGGTAGTAATTTCAATTGCGTTTCACAAGCCTACGAGTGAAAAAATATATATTTTTTTATATCGCTTTATGAGACAATATCGTAAAATATAAATACCTGGACAATGTGATATGCAGCAAAGAATGCCTCCTCGACAGTTTCACCACAACATAAAGCACCATGATTTGTCAATAATAAAACTTTTGATACTGGTCCCAAGCTGCGAACTAATTTTTCACGTTCTTCTGGTTCATTTAAAGCTCCAGTATACCAATGTGTTGCAACCTCACCAAGAACAACAGTATCCTTTGTTAATGGGAGTAGTCCAACTTTCAATGCCGATACAGCCATTACTGGATTACAGCTAATATAAATCGCACAACGAATATCTGGACGAGCAGCATGTATAGCCGAATGTAATGTAAAATGACTAGTATTAATGCCAAAATTAGTGGTTCCTTGTTCGATTATATTTCCTTGCATATTAACTTTATTAAGTGATGAAGCTGTTACTTCATGATATAAAAGTCCATAAGGATTTACAAGAAATTCTTCTTGTTCGGCATTTAATCGTGCTGTGATTTGGGACGAAAGACCTTGGGCCCATCCATATAAATCTAATAGTCTAAATGTAGCTGCCATTTTACAGCGTAAAATTTTTTCACCTTTACCATAACCCATAGATTCAACACCGCGAATATCGTTGATTGGTACGACACAATTTGAACTTTTGAAAATGCTGCCAACGCGTGCCGCTGGAATACCAACCATATCGGAAAGTTGCTGTAATAGACCACCGGGTCCTTCTTTTATTTGACTGTCGACAATTCGTTCGAGTTCTTCGCGAAATAATCGCGAACCCATAATCGCTTCAACCCTTTTACGTCGATCCATCTCTCTCATATCCTAAAACAAATCATTTATATAAAAACCTTAGATACCAATGAAACTAACACTGCTTACCGCTTCTATATCAGCTGGCCGAATTTTTTCTTCGTCTTCTGGTTTATCTATCCCATTTGTTTGGGGCTGCTGCTCTACTTCAGTCATGTCTTAAAAATCTTTATATATATTTTTTTTTGTCACCAGGCGTTAATAAATTAAAATATCTTATCTGAAATAAAACAAATAAAATTTACATTACAAGACCAATAATTGTGTAAGGCATTTACTAATTTCACTATTAGTATTCTCTTGTTTTGTTTACTTTTGTGTGCAATTCAATAGTTCAATAACTGCTAATGTTAACGATATGAGCATTTTAAGCGTGACCTTTAATCATATTTTATAACATCTAAAAATATTTTTAATTTGCGACAAAAATAATTAATCGCGATTGCGACAGAGAAAATTAATTTTGAGAATTATTATATGATCTCATATAATACAAATTTCATTCACACAACGAACACATACATAAAACTAAATTTATCGATTGAATCAAAAAAAAAAACTAAATATATTTTAAAGTAAACAAACTTATATATTATTAAGTAACAAATAATCAAATAAGTTAGTAGATAAGATATATAAAGAAATATAATTCATATACAAAGTGCAAAAATAATTTTGATCGATCGCATACAAGTCAGTGAAACTGAAAAGTGTTTGAAACAATCTTATGCTTTTCAATTGGATTTATATCAAAATTAATTGAATTAACCACAATTAAGCTTATGTCATTTTGTTGCGTATATGAATAACGCCCTTTCTAATTAAACAAAATACCAATACAACTCAAACTTCTTGTCATATCTTATCTATTTATATGAGAGTATATAAATAAAATTGCAATGCGAACATTACCGGCTTTATACAAACAATACAGTCTTTTTATATAATTTTTTGCTTTATGTAATGCATTCTTATCTACTTTGAATGAACAACAAGTGATGCTCATAAATTTTATTAGACACATTTTTTTGGTTATTATAGAGACATTTTGAAACTAGGTTATTCAGTTTGTAGCTTAATTTGCATTTAAGATGTCAATACATTCTAAATCGACGGAGATCAAAGTTCGAGTATACATTATGTTTAAAAATAGAACCGGGGAGTGAACTAAAAATTTACGAGTAGGAATTTAATTTGTATTAAACATTTTATATTAAGCGAATTTATATTATAAACATTTATACAAATATGATCAAGATGAATACACAATTAATGTATTACATATTAACACATATTAGTGGGATAGGATCAGAGTAGAACATATAAATAAATTTACGATCGACTATTAAAACTATCAGTACTATCGTATTTTAAGTACATGCAATTAAACTGGTATTTTTTTCGTTTAGTAATGGTTTTGGTTGCATAGTTGGGTGCATACTATAAAATGTAATGAAATTTCGTAAAATCAAAGTATTTTTTATTACTAACGTTTAACGAGTAAATTAAATCTGGAATTTTATTAAAATAAGTGTATTTTAAACAATTAGTGAAACAAAATAAAATTTAAGATCACTTAAAAGAAAGTTAAGACTTATACACGTTGATAGAAATCAAGTTCATTCTAGATATAAAAATTAAATCTTGCCCATCTAATGGAAGTTATGTTGACTTAGGAAGTGTTTCTCTTTATTTCTGCATCCTGATTTTCATCACTGGAATTATGATGGATATAAGGTATCCTAAAAGAGTACATAATTCGATCCATTGCATGTAGGTTGGCATGGCGTCTTGAATCTTTACCGCCCCGTCACTCAGGCTCGATTGGCCCATTGTGACAGCTGCTCCCAGATGTACACTATCAATCCCTTAATCTACTTTGAACAACAGGAACACAATAATGCCAACAGTTTATCCTTGTCCCCAAGTCCGCAGTTGATGTTGTTCTGAATTTTCTTTATCAACATGCGACTATTATAATTCAAGAAGTACTGGAATTTTTGCTGACTCATTTTACGCAACAAAAAATAAGGTTGCCTCATCTCTTCTGATGCAAACCACCTAAGTAATTTTGGAATAAAAGCTACACTTATACGGGCCAATGTATCAGCCAATACGTTTCCTTTGATATCCAGTGAAGTCTAACTTCATTCAGACTGCCAAGGCGATTTAAGATAAATATCCCCTACAAAATAAGTTTCTTCTGGTCGACAGTTTCTTCTCAACCCCCTGTTCGCTGTTGACGTTGTTCCGAATATTCATTCACAACAAGTGATTATTCAGTGAACAATGTCCTGTGAGAATACACAGTAAGATCGTCAGGTGCGACTATTATAATTCAAGAAGTACTGGTATCTTTACTGACTCATTATACGCGACAAGAGATGAGGTTGCCCTTTCTCTTCTAATGCAGAACACAATTATCGAGTAAAAGCTACACACATACGGGTCAATATATCAGCAAATACCTTTGATATCCATGTAATTCGGTATCCAGTGAAGTCTATTTTCATTCAGACGGCCTAATTGATTCAGAACAAACACCATCTCCAAAACAAGTTTCAATGAAACAGTATTGGATCCTCTTTAGAGCAGCCTGCTGTCAGTAAAAATGCAAATACGACTATCTTTGCAATACTTTTCTTTGCATCGAGTACTGCTCTTAAAATTGCAGTCCAAGGTCGTGTGCGTAGTTATGTGTCGGCCCATCTTCCTCAATAGCCCAGTAGGGTTAAATTGATTGTCTCGGCCCTGTAGACTAGCAACTGCTCGCGTTGCATACCTTTTTATCAAAATATCAAGCGGCAGCAGACCCAAAGCCATCTGAAAAGCTGCAATGAGTGTGATGTACAGAGAATCTACCGATCTAACCAGATATCCAAATACTAACTTCTGAAGAGAGTGGAAAGGTATGAAACCCATAATCCACCCGAGCTTAATTTAACTGGATTATGAAAAATAATACTGGATTATCAGGTTTCAATAATAGTTTTTGAAAATCATAATTTACAACTGTTAGCACATTAACATGGATTAGAATGACTATAACATAAATTTTTAATTTGCAACTTAAATTATTTTCTAAGAATTGATAGATAAATATGATAAAGATACGAGTTTATATGTATAATTTGTTTGGTTCATATAAAAGGTGTTTCTTTAGAGGTTCACAACTTTGAGTTGGCAACGCTTGCAAATTTTCGAGTTTTTTTTCAAAATAATGGTTCTGTTCTTTAAACTTATCGTTAATTTCGTCCATTTTATGGCGTACATAATCCTTTCAAAGCGGTTTATTCAAACAACAATAGATAGTTTTCAGACCAAGAAGATTTAGTTGAACAGGAAAGCATTAAATATCAACTCCCAAAGAAGATCCACCAAATCAATCAACTCATCGCCGTTCTCAGCAACTGGGGTTGTGTCCTTCCACTTTAGGGAAGATTCGACGAAAGGATATTGGCTTAAAAGCTTTCAAGGTGCAATTTGTGCAGTAACTAAAGCCAAATGAACGTATGCCTCGCAATTCGGTACAAATTGATAATAATGTTGAATTTCCATTCAAAATTATTGTTTTTCAGCCAATTTTTGGCTGTCGCATTTGAAGTGAGGATAATTCACAAGCTTTTGTCGAAACACTTTTACATCCAAAATATTACTGTTTGGTGCGCTTTATGGGCTCGCGGAGCCATTGGTCTATATGTCTTCAAAAACGATGAGGTTTAAAATGTTCCTGTCAATGGCGAGCGTATAGGGACATCATTAGAATTTTTTTCGTATTTCGATTACCTGGCATTAATCCTCTTGACATGTGGTTCCAACAAGACGGAACCACTGCGCTACACCTCACGCGCTATAATTTATTAAAGAAACTTTTGCGTAATGGTCCAATTAATTGGCCTCCAAGATCGTGTGATTTAACCCAATTGGAAAATTTTCTTTGGGGTTCAGTAAAGTCACTTGTCTATGTCGATAGACCAGAGACAATTGAACTTCTGGAAATCAACATTTGAAGAAGTTTATGAAAATTGTGGTGTTCCAAATTGCGACATGGCCGATATCATCTTTAAACATCAATGTCGTAAAATTTTCTATCCAATAAACCCCGTAAACACCCTTTAGATACTACTTCCTTCATTTTGAAAACTTGTAATACCTAAATGATTCACCGATTCTCTCTAGACTCGATTAAATTATTGATGAGTATAGAGACTTATTTTTGTATAAAGTGGTTGTTGTTTTGCCAGAAAATAGAAAAACCATATTGAATCGAAAAATATATTCTCTATATACTGAATAAATTGTTTTTTATTAACATCAGCTTCAATAAAAAATAATGGCGTTATGCCAAGAATAGAATTATGATTCAATTCAAACGATAAGAAATTATGTAATTAAATAAGATAAAACCACCATCTGCTATTTGACAACAACATGATTTCACGATGCACTACCTTATTCAATTCTATGACATAGATTTAAATGTATTAATTAAAAATTATTCTCTATTTAAGGAAATAATAATAATTATTATGTAAAGTGATGAATAAGTAATTATGAACCAATTAGTTTCCAACTCTTTAATGAAAGTATCGATTGACAAGGTTTTCATTATAAATAAAAGTTGTTACTATCCCAAGTCGCATACAAAACAAAGTCTTTCCCCAAGGTCAAATATATATTAGATCATCAGTCAACTTTAAGAAAACTATACACACTAAACTGATCGATTTTATCACGGTGGTGCGATTTACAATAGCACCCGCATATATATGTATGTTTATTTATCACGCAAACAACATACACACATATAATGTTGTGTGAAAGAAAATAATGCGACAGTAAAAAATCAATGAATTTGTCTGAAAAACAGTTTTCATCGTTGTTGTGTCGACAGGCTACGAATCTCACGAAGAAAATTTTCAAAAGATATATACTGTGTGTATAATTGCAGTACGAAAACTCTTATTCATAATTTTGTTGTTTTGAATGAATAATGATGGTTGAGAATATCACAACTCAGATCTCAATAAAGAAAAGTTGACTAAAAATACAATTAAATGAAAATAAAAGTAAAATTTTCGCATGACGAATCCATATGAATTCAATGGGAAATTTATTTTTATATGTGCTTGTTTCGATGTAAGGAGGAGTATTTCTCAAAGTTGGTTCTTATCAACGAGCTATGTTTATATAGTATGGATAAATATTTATTCTTCATTATTTGAAGAAACACATAGAGTACATGAATGAATTGTATTTGTTTATTTTGTTTATGTAATAAGGTCAATATACTCATATGACATTATATATATATAGTGTCTGTCATAATTACACATGTCTGTAACTATCCAATTTTAATCGTGGCAATTTGAATCAATACATAACTATTATTATATTATAATTCTACATAGGGTTACCCAAAACCTAATAAAATGCTGAAATTAAATTATACATCCTGTATATGGTGTATGAGCGAGAGCTGTTTGAAATTATACACACATAATTATTAAATATACCAAATAGTCATCCATTTTTTGGTCACGAAATGTTTTAGAGTTTTGGTTAACAAAACTTCTTTATTCGTATATAGTTTAGGCGTGTCAAATATACATTTTGATTTTTGACGGACATATTGTTTTATTGATTTTTAGCCCTCTTGCAATTTTTTCATATTATTGTAATTGATACATGTGTCGATATACACATAATTTTGGGGTATCGTCATGTCTGAGTTCTTGGTATACGAAAATAATCCAACAAACTGTTTTCTGTTATCGCGTGTAATTCAATATTGTTTATTATTGAATATATATAAAAAATAATCAAGTTGAATGGTCATCGAAAAAAAAATAAGCTCAGAAAATTCCAATTCAATCTAAGTACATACATAATAATATAACACAATAACAGAGCGAAAAATGTACGAAACAACATAATTGTGAGTAAAGATCATATAAAAACTAGTGGCAAAATTATGCAATCAGTATGTTTGTAGTATATTACAAACAATGAATGAATAAATTTATCGACCATGTAAAATCAGATCTCCGTGCAAAAACATAAAATTAATTATTATATATATATATACAATCGTGTAGAAAATATGTTGTTTTTATCAAACGAGACGACGATATAGTACATATATGAGCAAATATATTTATAGAAATGAACGTAAATTGCATTGTATTTGATTATTGATTGTTTCCTGTCGTATTCAACTCAGTCAAGCCTTTTCGGAAACATATGACTAATATTTTAATAACTTTATAAACGATTTGTCGTGGCGGCGCTATCTAATTACACAAAATTACTTGTACGTGTTTTAAATCTCAAGTAAGAATATAATATTTATCGGAAAATTATAGTTTGATTCTTAAAAAGGCCAAAATAATTGATAAAAAGTATTAAAAATCGATGGGGATACCATTTATGTTGTTAAAGAAAAAGTTAGAGTGTAGCTCATCAGAATTAGTGCTCTGCTCATTATTGAAACCGTTGGTGCTCATTCCACCATTATATTTAAATTAAACAGGAACTCTTCTTTCGCATTTAATGCCACAAAAGGCCCATGATGTAAACCAAGTATTTCGTCAAAGTGCACAGACTCGTTCTGCATCCATAGCAAACTGGAGAAGTTTGAACCAGAAATGTTACAAAAGTATTCCAGGAAATGAAGTGATTGCTAACATCAACATTCTTAAGACATTCGTCATTTGAAACGGCCATGGCCAGTAAGTATAGAAAGATCTTGAGTTATCCATTTTCAGTATAATAATGATAATCAAGCACTCAGAGAATTTTGCGCCCGCTCTTCATGGTATTAATGTGAACGGTGTTTAGTTGATGCCGTTTAGTTAGCCGAAATGTTGATATCAATTGACCGGCAAGAAGCTGCGATTTAACACCATTGGCTATTTTCTGTGGTGCGCCTTTAATGATATGTGTTATGCCGACAAACCAGAGACAATTGAGCATTTGAAAGTCAACATTTGTGATGCCATCACCGAGATACGACTGTTATTTTACGGAGTGGGCCACTGACTGTTACTTTGAGGCCATCGTATTTTCTAGTGTCAGGAGATCAAGGAACGAACACACTTAAAATTTGTAAAGTTCATGTGAACTACCCCTTTATACTATATTAGTTTTCAAAATGAGTGAACCTTCGTAATCAACGTTTTACTTACTGATAAGGTAACTGTTATCGCACAAAACTGCCTTATGCTTAATTGCAATTACAAGAATTTTAAAGCTGAAGCACAAATTATCACACGCGTCAGACAGTTTATTCGATCGAAATCCGCCAGATATTTAATATAGAACTAGAAACTTCGTCATGCCACTTATCTTGTGCCTCCAAAAGCATCGTTTTTCAGTTATACATGGATTATATCTAAACAAAGTTTGCCCTTTTCGGAATATGTTATCAGAATTGGAAAATCTACAATCTTACTGTATTAACCAAAACCTCAATATTGTTTTGGTGTCAATGCCATCATGTCGTGATTCAATCAAATACAATTAATAGGTACTTATATTTTAAATTGTTGTTAATATTTTTGGTGTATCTCCTTAAATAAAGGTAACGATTTTCTTGGTGTAACTCCAGACCACCGAAATCGACGATTTTTGTCACGTAATTAAATATTGCAAATAAAAGGCTGCGATACGGATTATTTTAAAACATGTAAGGTTTTCTTATGAAATGTGAAAAGGACTTTTTAACCAAGTATATAACAGCACAAGTCAAACTTGAAAGAGCCGAAACAATCTAGATGACAACACCGCCTTTATTTGCTACAACCTGCAGAATAGTTCCGAAAGCAAACGTTTCCAGATTCATTTATAAGCGAGAATTTAACGTGAACAATCTGACATTACATTGTAATGAAAACAAGATAACCTATTATTTATTGTACGGTTAAGCATGAAGCTTTTAGTGGTAGATATTGTTAGAGTCAATCAACAGACAATTTGACCGAAAATTTCCGTAACTAGGTCACATTCTTGTTTCATTACTAAAGCACATAAAATCTATTATTTTGCATTTTCTGTTTCATTGAATTCCATTTTTATCAGTGAAATATTTGTTTGACGGAAAGACAAAAGCTGGAAAAAGAAGATCGCTTATTAAGCTGCATTATACTTACTCCAAACAATTCAGGCCAATTTAATTACAATAAAAATCCAGCATAATTAAAAGAATTACAGTCAGTGCTGAGTTTTATGCAGTTATTTATCAAGCTTTTTATAGGGTCTATTTAAACTATAAATTTGGAGAAGTGATTTAGTGTCACATTTTTTGATTTAGCTCGACCATGAGTGAATAAATTTTCCAATTTTCCAGAAAAAAAAACAAAATGTTTTAGAAATAATAATATAAGTGCGATGCAACGGATAGATTTTGTAGTGTTAATAGTTGCATGAAAAACAATATCTTATAGTTTCTAAGATAGCACTGCCATGACGCTATGTTAAATGTGTTAATAAAATTCTAAAATAATTACATACAGGCTAGCTTGTTTCCTACTAATTATCAAAACGTGATTTTATCGACAAACGAGACTGCATGCAGCATTTAAAACGCCAATAAAATACAACACACAGCTTTACTAATTATTGGTTAACCATATTTCTATCATATTTTTTAACTAAACTTTTCAAAGAATATCTGGTTACGTTAATTAAATTTTTGATTTATGTATTACATAGCTTATTCATAAACAATTATTATGTTAACTAACAACAAAAGAGTAACATAACCTAATGATGTGTAATTTCAAACTAAATAATCAAATAAACCAATTAAATAAATCATCGTAGTGTGAAAAAACGATTAAACATTGATGACCCATAGAATGGGTCGAGATAAATTGTATCTTGAACATCAAATTAAGTTCTATTATTAAATTACATATTCAAAATTCTTTTAACCCTAATATTTCTAATCGAATAAAGATCAATATCAAATAAAATGTTATTTATTGAATCTTCAATTTTCTAAATTGATTTGACAATATAGTTGGTTAGGAAATCTAAGTCAAGATGATTGGCTAGGTTTTTTTTGGGGATTATGGTCATAAAAATCAAATGTCCGGAAATCTTTGTAACGGTAGAAGCACAAATGCTACATTTAATATCTAGCATAATTTTTTTTTTTGTTGTTGTTGAAAAATATAAAACAAAGAAAAGTTCGATAACCCACTAAAAAAAATGTATTTGTTTTTTTTTGCCTTCTTTAAATACCAAAATGTCTTTAAAAACAGCTTAAAGGTAATTGCAAAACTCTCTCGTACCATTTATCATCATTATTGTGTATACATTTTGTACAGTGTGCTCGGCTAAAAATCCTATACAAATTTGAGCGAGCTCAATTATTACCCAACCATGAATGTTAACCAAATGTATAAGGTCGTGTTTGTTATTTACGAGTATATACATCATATAGATACAAATATTTGCTTCTGTCTACCTACCATTCACATGATGATGTACACAATGTACAATGTCAAATATGTTGGTACATTATAATTTGCTTATGTTATTTCACATAATACTCATTACACAAATTACAGTAACTTCCTGTGAATATGTCACGTAATGATATCGACAGGGACAGGTAAAGATATATAAATTACTGCACAAATAGCCAGCATAAATATTTTTTCACATATTGATAACAACTTAATATAGTTTTAACTAGTTTGTACATTTATGCATATTTTACAGAGACAGACAGACAGTAATAAATATTATTCATAATTTATCTAATAAATTACTTACTTGCATAACAGTAAATTTCCAAACACAATAGAATCGAGAAAGAAATTCTTGTTGTATTCAACACAAGCTTATATATAAGAAACAATCATAGCTATAGGCATGTTTCATTACATATTATACGAATATATTATGTGATGATGATATATCTACAGGCGTTGAAAATTGAAAATGTATAATACAAACACACAGTGTGACTACATAATTTTCATATATGTTACAATTTCTACATACATAATATATTCTTTATAGAATTACTGTGTGTCATAAGATAATCCCAATTGATTGACATTTTGAAAAGAAATATATAGTAATAGAATATTTAACAAGTATATAAACCTATTATGTACATACATTTCTCGTAAGCTCGTAAAAACATTGCATAAAATAAGCACACAATTACGTTATGTAACACTTCAAATAGCAAAAAACTTTGCTTTAAATTATATAATTAAATCGGCTTCTTTCACTTTTACCAAATTGTGTACAAAAAACGAAATCATTGTGTTATTCTAGCTGTAGCTTAGATTTTTAAATATTTACCTATGTATGTTTGTATGTATGTATATGGCTGCTGCATTCTTCTTGGGTGGGGTCGGTTGAGTATTTTAATAATGAATAAATATTATTTCTTCCAACTTTGTGCCACTTAATATGTGGATTCTTTTTAGCACATCTTGAAGAGATTTTATTTGGTATGACTCAATTTCCTTTTAAAATATAATGGGAGTTCAATATTCTTGTTCCATAAAAGTGTGTATCATGACATCCTTTTAAAGGCATGTATTAATATAAAATAATAAGCCCTGTTGGTGTATGGGTGTCCATATTTCATTAATATTTCGAACGAAATATAAGACCCATAGAACACCGCCTAAAGATCAGCATGTTTAGCCCCTTACAAAATGTATCGAGTTTGACAACATTATCAAAAGTATGAGTCTCTGGAACTCGTGCTTGTTCAAGAAACTAAATGACCTAAATTCAGAGACCATGTGTCCCAAGGTTATACACAGTGGAGATGACCTCTAAAAGGTGTGTTGGAATTTCAAGCAGTCGATAATTGAAAAGCTTGGTGGTCAATTTCCATATATGTAGTGAAAACTAAGACAACAAATGATTTTGACAACAAATGAGGCCCATAATGAAACCCAAACTAGGTTTACAATCACAAGGAAAAACAAAGCGCTTCTTGCTAGGAGGACATCTAAACGAATGTGTAGACAGAAGAAGCGAGAATGGTGGAAGGTTTAGAAGTAAAACATACTTATAAACAACTTATTTGAATGGTATGGCAAAATGAAATTATTCCTAAAGAAAGGAACGTGGCCGTGTTATGCTCAAAATTCAAGAACGGTGATCGCTTGAAATACGAGTATTAAAGCGGTATACCCCTGCTTTGCACATAATTCAAGTTACTGTCGTTTCGGTCAAAACCAACGAGTGCTAAACCAATCTCTGGTTTTGGAGATCAAGCCGCAATTGATTTCAGTATAGTGGGAACCACACATTTAGGAGTACCGAGTTCAAGTATCTTGTATCTCTTATTATACATGCTACCAGTGAGGAAGAGGATATAAAGCTTAAGCTGTCCACAAGCAATCGAGTTTTGTTTTTCCACGTCCACATCTACATTAAAAATATCTTGCAAATTCGAATAAGCTGATTGTACGAGAGTGTTGGACCCGACGTTGATAGCGCGTACCGGTTTGGTTTTTTCAATTATGATATCGTTCATGAAATCTAAGTACAGCGAGTATGCTGGCTCGCTCACGACTCGGACCGAATGATACAACGAAAATTGTAAAGGGAGAGCCACCCATCGGAAGGCGAAGAATTCGTTTCGACAACGATGGTACCACGGGGTAGGAAATACAGCAATATCAAGAGCTGACTTGTGATCGAAACCGATGCAGTCCGATTATTTGACAGGGTATGGGCCTGTAAATACCGTTTAAATAATAAAATAGTAAATAGATATTTATCAACACTTTGGAATTTTTACGAGCCAAAATATAATTTCTTTAGTGCAATTTTGTTATCTATCAAAATAACCTACACTTTTTTCTTTGTAAGCATTTTTTGATGAAGATAAGATAAATGATGTTAGTTTTTTTAGTATTTAATTTATCTAATTTTATATTTTCGTTTGTTTCACCTTATGCACAGGCAAGTAGTACAGTCAAACTTCTATATTTCCGACATCTATTATTTAAATTTTTCTTAAATCGAATTAATATTTTTGCCGCATTTTCTCTATTTATATCGCTAATAATTAGTCACTGTTCCATTAAAACTCTTTTTACATTTAGGATTCAGGATCAACTCACATGATTACTGTCGTAGCTGCGAAGATTAGGAGGAAGAAACAATACTACACTTACTATACTGTTTTGCACAAAGAAGACTGAAATTTGTTGGAAGGCCACGACCTAACTTGCTTAGGAGCAGTTTTCGTTTACAGTTTTGTCAAAAACTACGGGTTATACTCAGACGACAAAGCAATTTAAGAGCTAATAGAATCGAATTTCTTGACTAGAGAAACAAGCAAACAAGAGAGAAACCGCCTAGATGGCGCAGTAATTAAAGGATGGGAGGTACTGGATCGGCAGTAAGCCAAAGGGATTTTCACCATCGATCGATTGGACGATGCGATTGAAGGTGTGAATGAACACATCTGAGATCTCCTGTTGTGTTAAGAATCCATGGGCCGTTCCATCTTCCATGTCATTACTATAAGCTGGCATGGAAATATGCAATGTGCAAATGGTTTTTACGTAACATCGGACCTATACCCGGGAACGTCAAGTTAAAAGTGAGATGTGACAATGGGCTAGTTGAGCCTGACTGAGTGGACGGATGACACAAAAAAAACAACAAAAAGGTACAATGAACCAAGGTATCTTTGATGATAATGAAGAATCTGTAGAAGCTTCTACATGAAAAGGTTTGAATGAATATAGCTCAAGAATTTTCAATTTAACTAGCAAATATGATTAAAGGTAAACCAGTGACATTCTTATCATATTACTCAATCCTTTTAAAATATAAATTAAATCTAAATAACGAGTAACTATTTTACAACTTTTCTATTTGCGTATTTTCGACTGAAGCAGTTCCACATGGTAAATTTAACAAAATCTCATTTTCATTCCAAAATTTCTCACTAGAAAATATTAAAAATCATTCAATTCGGTCGATCGTTTAAATATATTTAAACTTGTGTACATATTGTTACGATAATATGACCTTACAAGTTATCTCAAATCTTGTTTTTTTTCGAATATCGCTTATCAATAAGTATCTTAAACATAATATAATCGTTTCTTAAGCGAAAAAAATATTGAATATGGAATGTTTTACGATATATGATTATATCATTATCATATCCATACTATATTAATCAAATTAACTTTTTAGATTCATATTTATTTTTAGCATATTTCTTACACATATAGTTAGTTAAATCGAGAGAAATAAGCGAACAAAATAGTTTCAACAAACACTCTAGTAAAAGAGGTGTAGTGTGTATAAATGTTCAACCATATACACAATTTCTTGATAACATACTAATTTATATTGCGTTCGTTATAAATTTTGTACCAGGAGCAACAATATAAATATATAAAATCAAACAGACTTGTGATAAAAATGACTTGTTATCAAAATTCTTTTGAATTTTACAATAATTTCAGAGTACATTTTTATTATAAATCAAATGTTATAAACTTAACATATTTTAATTCGAACCGCAAACCTTATATCCGCTTATCTAATATATAGTTTTTGATTAACTAATTTACAAGTGAAACTACCACAGCAAAATGGTTGAATAGGTTACAAATTTATCATTTACGTGCTTAAATATTTAAGTACATTTTTTTATCATGCAGTTGTGAAAATTAATTTAGAAAAATATTAACGGTATTATTTTCCACTTGTACAGACTTCTCGGTTGTTGTTATGTTAATAATTTATTTAGCTTTTAACTCGTAAAAAAAATTTACTTGTATTTCTCTTACTGGAATTCATTAGAATCTCGCGCACACGCCCTATAATATTGTTTTTTATACGTTTCTATGTACAAGATATGTGTGTATACATAAAATACATCAAACCATTACGTCATTTTACATGTCATATGTTTTAGTTGAGTGACTGTCGTTATAGGGTACCACAAAAATAATATTTGTAGGAAGCAATGTATTTAAGCAAACTGAAAAGGTCAAGGACTTGAGGCTAGGCTATTTACTTATTCCAATATATTCGATTATCTTTAGTATACAATGTGCAAATAATTTTAGAAATGACAACAATTCAAATCGTTACACTATTTTTACTTTATTAATAAAAATTAAATTATTTTTGTGTTTTGAACATGAATTACTACATCATCATTCATAATGATATATTGTAGATTGTGTGAACAGTTTAATTTAGTTATTGTATATGATTTTTTTGCCAATGATATATTAATTAGAACATTCAGCATAATATTGTTTAAGGTCATACTAGTTGTGCTTATTTCATAATTTTTGGTATATTACATATAAAATTTAAGTTTTCGATTTGTATTTTTATGATTACACGTTAAAATATTATGACGATAGTTTATTATGATTATTACAAAATGTATTCAAGTACGTGCTTTTTCATTACTTCACGTTAGTAACGCCAACTTCTAGATGAAGCCAAACCAAATTAGGTACCAATTTGCACTATTGAACACCGTAAATATTGAACGATTAAAAACCACCGAGGATTTCAATTATTTCCACCATTAAATAGTTATTAGATGCATCATGAATAATTATAAGGCAATATATTTCGACAAAATACGCAAGTAAGTATATTCTATTGACAGAACATAGTTTATACAAAAATGATAAACAAAGAACTAAATTTTCCTATTTCCCATATACAATACGAGGACATGGTATTGATTTTTTCACGATCCTTTGACTGCAGATTTATTTACCTACTACGCATGTCACTTGAACGAATTCAATGAATACATACATAAGTAGTTACTTCTGATTATATTTATAAGAAAAATATCAACAAGTGGCAATTTCCTTTAAAATTGAAAAATATATTGGCTTCAAAGTATAAGGAATCCGACAAAATGTTAACATTGAATTCAATTTACGTACCCTGCAAAAATTTTGATTTTTAAAATATCCTTTTTCGCACTTATATATAGTCGTGTAATATGTTGCAATAACAGTCTATCAACTTTAAACATAAACAACATTAGCACCAATTTCTCAGAAAGTACGTCGAAAGGTGCTAATAAATTACATTTTGTTTGAATATATTTAGATAACCGGATGTATCTAGTGAACGAGCATTCAAATCTTGAATGGAACTAAATGTAAATCGCTCTTTGGTCTCCCAAGGTAGACTAATACCAAATAGACTGGAAGAAATATTATTTGATCTTTGTAAGGGATATAAATGTATTTACGAGTCATGCTTAATCACATGGAGAGTAGCTCAGAATTATTTTTTATCAACTTTATCATTTCATCCCAGATTTTTTTTTGTTTTGAGTTGGCCATGATCCGGTGAATGCAATTGGAACAATCGACCAATATTCAAATAGTTTCATATAAAATTCTATAATTTTAGATATTTCGGTACTTCTCCGACTTTTTTCTCTAGTTGGCCGAAAATATTTGGTGCTCAAAAGACAGGACCAAAATAACTTAAATTATGAAGTTTTATATAGAACTATTACAACGCAGGCATTATATTTCCTAGAGTCGGTCTGTTCTCATGACCAACTCAAAACAATTAAGAATCATTTCAGTCCACTAGGTTATCAAGAGAGAGGAATCGAAATATCTAAAATCAATTGTTTTATTAGGAATTGGTGCAAAATTATATTAGAAACTATTTTAAACTGAAAAAACTGTCATGGAATA
The DNA here is from genome assembly GCA_963932295.1 of Tipula lateralis. Classification (NCBI taxonomy): domain Eukaryota; kingdom Metazoa; phylum Arthropoda; class Insecta; order Diptera; family Tipulidae; genus Tipula; species Tipula lateralis. The sequence goes on from OZ010737.1 coordinate 21,815,115, forward strand.
AGTTTCGAATTTTGGAGGGGAAGAAAAAGATGGAATATGAAGACCGTTAAACCCGATTAACTTTCTCGGCAGGCAGTTAGTTCTTGCCACAAAATTTTTTTTTGTATCATCCGTCACTCAGGCTCAATTGTCCCATTGTGACATCCCCTCGACGGCTCTAGGTTCGATTTACGTAGAACCATCTGCACATTACATAGCTACATGCCAGCTTAAAGTACTGACATGAAAGACGGGTTGGCCCATAGAATCTAAACAGAGGGTCATAGCTTTGTTCAATCACACCACCGACCATAATCATCACTGAACAACCATTTTTTGCCATCTCTGAAATAGACAGATATACAATTTTAACGATGGCTTACACGATAAAAGAACAGATTAAAGTAATTCAAAGTTATTATGAAAATAATCCATGACTTTTGTTGCTCTAAAGTTCCGTGAACGAAACTTCAACAACGATATCACGACGTTTTCAAGAATAAGGAATTCTTTCAACGACTGTTTGGCGAATTGAATAAAAAATAGACACAGAGTATTGTTATTTTCAACAGAATGGAGAGTCACACAACAAGTGTAAACTCGAGATCTTGCGGTATAAGTTTCCAGGTAGATTAATTTCATTCACATAATGGTGACATAAACTGGCCACCTAAATCAAGCGATTTAAAGACAATAGATTTCTTAGGATTTTTTGAAAAGTTAAATTTATATGAATAAACCAACTGCTGAAAAAACAATATTTGGACCGAAATTAATAAACTTAATGCGGTAATGTGTTAGCGAAATTGTATTATTAGTATGCAGATTTGGCCAAAACTGAAATCGTGCATTTAAGAAAAAATTGTAACTTTCGTTACTCGACACTGTCTCATATACCATAAGCATACATGAAGACTATACGTCAGCCCAGATGATTATTATCGAACCTTTCTTTGCACTGTTCTAATCATATAAGTTTGGCTCAAAACAGACTAAAGTATTTGGGCACACACTTGAAGAACAATTTGAACTTTTTGGCGTGAATTGGCGATCATATAAAGTGCCTCTAACAGTTGAATTATACACTTATCCACAAAACTGTCTTAATGTACATATATGGAGAACCAAATTCTAACATTATATTACTTGTTTGAACATTATCGGAATTTGGTATTGGAATAAGGTTCTAAATCTAGGTACCTTATTGAATTATGTTATGCAAATACTAGCACAAGCAAAGTCACTGCTATTATTCTGTACGTTAGCTATTTAACATATTTTTACACACTTGTTAACAATACCGTATCGACATATCACATCGAATCTGGAGGTGTTGTATCAGCTATGTTAAAGAGTAAAATAAAGATATATATATCCTACTTTCCGTTCCATTTAAGATGCCATTCATTTTAATAATAATGCACTTGAAAAATATATCATTCACAATTATGTATTATTATTGTCAATTGTTCAACATATGTATACAGTTGAACGTCTTTAAATTAATTTATAAAGAGTTAATAAATAATTGTATAAGTATTATCCTTTTATTAAAAAACAAACAAGAGGCAAGAAAGTAATTGGATGTCGTATACTTTTATGCGTTGCCATTAGGTCTAACAATTTAACGATTTTAGATGTAAAGAAATTGTATAACAAACCTTGACCTGAATAAATGGAGCTCATAATGACGTAAACTCACATCGTATAATAAGGGGTAAAACTAGCAATCTGAGTACATATATCAAACGCTATCCAAATAATAAATAATGTATTTCAAACTTCATAGGCGCATATATTTCTAATAATGAATAAAACATGATCATCATCATTTCACTTTCGTAACATAAAACTTTGTATGAATAATACTCGTGTTTACGAAATGAAAAGAAATAATGTAAGACAAAATAGCTATTAGAGGTAACGATAGTTTGTTTAAGAATTGACAATAATAATAATAAGGAAGGGCAAGAAATAATGTAAATAATAATAATAATAATTACATTGCACCAACACAATCATTAAATTTAATCGGTTAAGTAAGTAGTGAGTGACAAAGATTGTTTAAGATTATAGTTTTTTCTTCGACTTTCGTTTCAAATATTCGTCTGCCTATTTAGTATTTCCACTTCAGATTAGAAAATAGTAATACATATAAACAATTTATAAAACATTTTTCAAACAATATTTTAAGTTTTATTTCTTAATACAAGAAGAAACAAAAATAGATTATGATGATGCGCGCGCAATCTTTACATTTTTTCTTTATAAATTTTCTCTTCCGTCGCCTCCTCCTTCATTTTCGTTCCTCTATAAAAAATTAAATAAAACTACAACTGAAATATTCACCGCTAAAATGATGTCATGTATTTTAAAATCATATATAAATATATTTTTATATAGAGACCAAAATACAGTCCAACCAATATGTATTCCAATAGAACAAGAGTGCAACTTCTCGTTGCCGTCTAATCCAAAAAAAAAAAACATCATTCGAGAAAAGAATTGACATGATTTAAGATTCAGGTTTTTATTGCTCATTGCAATAAAACTTACTTTTTATAATATAAATGCTGTAAAATCTTAAGAAAGATTTTAACATAAAATCATTTCTTCAACGAAAGAAACTAAAACGTGTTTCATTTATGTACGTAGCACAATTTAGTTAATTTGTTTTCTTCATTTTTTTTCTTAAGGTGGAATAAATGAATTTGTTATGGTAATCTTATTTTTAACTGGATATTTTGTAATCTTACTTCACCACAAAGTAGTCACATAATCGCCACTAATTTCCATGATAAGATTATGTTTTACGGATGATGATAAAATTTAAATGAAATGCTTATTTCGCCTTTATGCCCGTTTAATCGAGCCTGGCGTTAAAAACAATCACGACACTATATAAATTTAATAACTATAATATCAATATATTATACTTATATGATGGCAGTAGGTGTCATAAAGATAAGAATATATATTATATATAATGATATCATCCACATGATTGATAATTAGGTCGAGTGTATGCGTACATAATTGGCTAGGTCAATATTTGCATTGGAACACCGAACCACAATGTTGGTGGCAATATTTTTTTATGAGATCAACCAAAATTAACGTCATGATTTATTTGATCGTTGGCCAAATTTTATCAATTCGTACAGTAAAAGTTAGAATGGAGAAACATGAAATTGTTTTTAACAAAAGTTACGCCTATAGATGTCAGTAGTAAATAATTTCTAAGAGCAAGTCAACAAGTCCAAGGTTAGTGAAAAAAAAATAGAATGAGATCTTAAAATGTCTGGTAGATCAAAAAGTGAACGGGACGATCTACCAAGAAAATTGCTGCTGTGGCCGAAAGGGGAACCTTCAACATCGATGTCACGACGTAGTGCGATACTTAATGCGGTAATGTGTGAGTACTTAAAAACGAAAACAGTGTGAAACGCGAAAAGTGCTTCACAGATAGATCTATAATTCGAAAATTGTAGAGCTTAATGAACCAGCTATTGTCAAAACAAAAACATGATTTTTTTTGACCAGTGGAGGAAGTTCAACAAATTATTGGAGATATGCTTTCTATAATTTAACAAGAAAAGGAGAAATTGCATCCTTTGACGTGAAAGCTGCAGAATATCCTTTAAAAGTCACATTATTATTCGAGATAGTGTACACGTCAGAGCCGGCGTTCAATGCTAACGAGACAGAACTCTTCTGGAAACGATTACCAGTTTGAACATATATTTCACAAATCGGTAGGTGGGTTGAGAGTTGCAAAATATCGAAAAAAAATCCCGCTTGGCCGCAACGCAACTGGAGACCTAGTTATTACAGAACTACAGGTTAGCAAAAACTTTAGACCATGAGCACTAAATGGCAAGGACATCAAATCGTTACCTTTTCATTGGATGGCTAATAAAAAAGATAATGGGTCATTTTCGCTGCATTACCACAATGGTTTGAAAAAAATTCGTGCCCGAGGTTGAAAGGTACTTGAAGTAAAAAATTTAAAGTTCACGAACCTCATTGAACCTGGAAAAGCAAAATTGGTTTCTTCAATTTTTTAAAATTTAATGATTTGAATTGAAACCAATAGTACTGACATAGAAGATGTAACGGCCCTGAATTCCTCACTCCAACAGAGAGTCAAAGATGTGTTCATTCACATCACCGATCGTAATCAGATGGTGAAAAATCCCTTTTGCCTCTATCAGAATTCGAAATTTTTGAGATTTTGAACATCGTTGGGAAACGTAAAACTGTATTTATGACAAAGGAAATCAGGAAATAGGAAATTGGAAATAACATTAAGTTGAAAATAATCAAATCGAATAAAAAGATGAAGTTTAAGAAATTTTAAATGTGTCCTATGTTTCTGAAATTTTAAATGTCTCATGTGTGTATTCAACTCCAATTTCATGTCGGTTTTTAATAAACTTGGCAGTTCAACAAGATGAAAATCTACAAAAAGTAGTCTTGAGGTCTTATTTAAGTGTGCATTATTAAAGGTCAGTTAATCGATACTAAAGTTGTACCAATAATGCCAACTAAGGCAAATAACTATTATAGCATACCCGGCCATCAAACTTGATTATTACGAAATTATTTAATGATTGCAAATACATAGTTCACATGTCAAAATTATTATGTCGAAATAATTTCGGAATTCGGACAGCAATGAACTAATAACATAAGTATGGAAGAGAAAAATAATTTCACTTCCATTTAAATTTATTACATTGGTGATAATTATTACAGAATAAACCATACAGGGTTTATTGTTGATTGTTGAATAAAAAGCCAATATTTGAAATCAGTTTCTTATATTTAATAACTTAAAGTTTAAAAAGGTAAATTAAACCAATATTTAGAACACATCGATCTGTGCAATCATCGACCGATAATTTTCTATTATCGTGTATTTGTATAAACGAAATTATATTGAAAGAAAGGTGTTTGTAGAAAAATAAATAGACAAGGTGCGGCTGTCTTATCAGGCTTAGTTAATACACTGTAAATAAGATAGCAAACACAAGCTTGTTGAAGAAACCATTTGATTACTAATCGATTCAAGTACATATTTAACAAGATTTTGTATAGATTCTTGACTAGCACCAATGGGATTCTTAATCAACACATTTTATGTAACGTATAAATCATGATTAAATGTATAAACCACATTTGAATAAAATCCATTGCATAATGGGAAGTTAGAACGAGTATTAGGAAAATACTTAATAAAATTAATGACGAACAGAAAAATTTAATTTAACAAATGTTACGAAAATGTATTTTAACCCACAGAGGGAGAACGACACAAAACTATTAATTAACAAATACTTTTGAGACACACTGTTAATATAATATTTATTAATTAAAGTCGTTTAATTATTTTTTTTAATACATGTCAAGTTAATAAATTGACTCGGACTCGGTTAAGAAGGGGCTTTTTAGAAAATGCATCACTTCTATATTATATGATGTCAGGATAATCATATGATTGTGTGTGAACACAATTGATGACAACCTGTACACTCCAATCTTGCGCAAACACCATCGATCGACTATAAAAAAATTTCTTTGTGATAAGAAATTGTTATAATTTAATTTTGTTCCTAAGTTATGTATTTCTTATCAATGTATATAGGTAGATAACATTTTTTATGTGTATAGGTGGTGGTGATTACATATTGCAGTGAAAAGATTATTGTATAGAAATTTTTGGAAACAAGTTTTATTGATTACTTTATGGTTCCAATCAGATTCTTATAATTGTTGTTTTTGTTCAGAGAGTGAGTAGTTGCGAGAATTTTTGCAGATAGAACGGATCTGCATCTACACACACACACACACACGTATATTATACAAACGAGAATAACGAATATTTAAATTATAAAGGAAACAATAAAGTATTACGTAGCGGTCAAAATTAAAGTCGTCAATAAAATTGAAAATGATGTTCATATGCCCAACATTTTCGTTCTCTTTCTCAAAAAACTAACGAAAAAGACGAACAGAAAAATCACATTCACACCACACCCAAACAAAAATTGAACAAGATAATTGTATTTATTTCGTGTGTGCATGTAATGTTACATACACACAATTAATTTTTTTACAAAATCAACCGGTAATATTGGAAAATGTATTATTTTCCCTCGTATGATTATCTCATTTTACAGAACTGTAATAATATACCAACAAAATAAATCACATACCTTGTAATATATTGATTTTCTTGTACGATTCCGTATTTATACGATATTTAACACAATTTCTTTTATAATCCAATTTTGAAATTAAAAATATACGATAAAAAAAAATTATTATTATTGAGCTGAGCACACGCCCATGGACGTATTTATATATTTTTATTACAAGAAAAATCAGAGAACATTACAAAAAAAAATGAGACAAGAAAAAATTTCTTTTTACGTTATTTTTTTTCTTTCACTCAAAATTTTTTCATTTTATTTTTTAATATAAATAATAAATTCAAACAATCACCTTATAAATTAAATATTCACTTTATAATCGTTTATTTTTGATAACTTAGTATTTAATACAATTAAAACATTTATTTATTTTATATTTTAGTAAAAATATACAAAAAAAATCAAAAAAACTTGGAAAAATTTAATATATCGTTCGATCCAGTAAGAATAAAATTTAAAATGTCCGACTTTTCTTCGGTGCCGAATATGAAAAAAAATTATAGCGTCTCTTTTCAATATACTATTTTTTCTCTTTGGCAATAAAATTTCCTTTTACGCGTAGTGACATCTATACATAAACATTTCAAAGTTTAATAACTTAAAAATAATCAGTTTAATCAATACAGTTTGTATAAAATAATACTTTGTACATAAATTAAACAACAATCGATTATTAAATATCAATTTTCATACAGAATAATATGTTTTACCTCTCTTTAAGAGGGAAATTTTAACCTTAACCGGTGACATGATACAACATTAAACGCGCGTTGTTAGAAATGACAGACTACCCAAAGAACCGAAAATTGTCAACAGAATATATTATAAAATGTATTGAAATACTTGTTCATAATGAAATTGGATTATAATTTTGTTCAAGTTGTAAGGAAATTTGTTGTTTTTAAATATTGTTATAATGGTAAAAAATAAATAATTATTTTGTAATAAAGTTGCAATTTTGATTATTTGCAATATTACAGTCGAAAATTTTAAACTTTTTTTCAACTAACTACTACTGCCATCTGAGAATCTAATCCATGTTTAGTTACTTTACTATTTGTAAGTTACGTTTTTACATGATACTACCCACCCAACCTGCCAATTATCTGTGTAGATGCGGCAACTGATGTAAGAAAATCCCAGGATAAAAACTCATTTTGCAATAATTTGAATAATCTGATGGAGCGGGCTTGGGTTGTCCAAGTCGTGACGTCGTATTGGTTACAACAAAATTGGCAGTGACCATTATCTGATCATTGCTAAGCGGCGATAAAAATTTTCGGTTAAATCAAGACCGACAGGAGAATATATTCAGATTTATCTTGCCGCTAGAAATTGGACTTTATTTCCTCTACTTCAACTTCTTAAGTTGTGTTGATCAGACCTTGTATGGATGTGACAGTTGGACCTTGACGAGTACGAAAGAGGCGAGTGATATATGGCTCGAAACGCGATGTTGATGACACACACCTAGTTCTTTTCAGTCATGAGTTCAGAAATTTCTTGTATGAAATCAAAGAACTCCTAATATCGTGCATGAAATCACAGAACAGAGAGTACACTGACTCGTTCACGTTCTCGGAGCTGACCAAAACAGAAAGATACAGCGATTTTGTTAATTAAAAGGAGATTCCCCTTTTCTTAGACAAAAAGGACATTGATATTGTTAGAATCTTGAAATTGTTAGAATCTTGAGTAAGTTTTCGACCCGGTACGGGCTTCACCATTTTTAGTAAAAAAATTTTCCAAGCAAATTTTTTAAATTATTCAACTTTTTTTTAATAATTATATTAGATTTCTTTACAGAGTTCGACTCTTCAATTTTTCTATTGGTCAAAAATGATGGCTAAAAGAACATTTTTGGCTAAAATTATTATAAATTTGATCTAAAAAAATATATTAAATTATGTTTATCAGCATCGAATAAAATGCATGTACAATTTGATGACGTTAAAAAATATCATGAAGCTAGCTACGAAAGTGTTATATGTACTACAATATTTTGTTGCTAGGGTATTACATAAAAATATCAAAACACGACGTTTTCAAATGTTTTCATTAATTCATTGTAAATTTTTATTTTCAAGAGTTTGGATGGGTGCACGGTGAGGAAAATTTAGATTTTTCTTTTATTTTTGGTTTAATGTATAAGTTTAGAATTAAATTACAGAAATGTAAGTATTTAAATACACCATGTTTAAGTGATTAAGTTTGTTAAATTGTTTATAATTTTGTGTTAAATTGTAGAATCAAAATTAGGAATGGGACGAACGCCATCTCCACCATCACGTAGAAAACGGGACAAGGATAAGGATAGGGATAGGGAAAAAAGGAGGAAACGTTCAAAGGATCGTTCACGTGATAGAGGAGCAGGAGGAAGTGGAGATAGAGAAAGGGAACGAGAACATCGAAGGCATCGTGAACGAGAAAGAACAAGACGTTCGAGGTGAAAACTAAGTGTAGCGTATTGAAAATTTATTTTGTACTTATTAATTCGAATAATTAGATTAGCAATTTATTTATCCCTTTGATCTAATATCTATTAAAATGACTAACATTTAAATCAGGTCAGTCATTTTAGTAGTAACCGACACAGTGTACATAACATGAGGTTCTAGTTTTATCACAGTAAAAATTATAATTTTAAACGAATCAATATATTATATTTGAATTAATTATAGATCCCGGTCATACGATAGAGAATATGAACGCGAACGAGACCGAAGTGGACCATCATCGTCGAAATCACGTGCACCCGAACGTCCACATATTACAGAAGCAGATCTCGAAGGTAAAACACCAGAGGAACAAGAAATGATGCGTTTGATGGGATTCTGTGGATTTGATACGACCAAAGGTAAAAAAGTAGAAGGAAACGATGTCGGCGACGTACATGTTATTTTGAAACGAAAATATCGTCAGTATATGAATCGAAAGGGTGGATTCAATCGGCCCCTCGATTTTGTTGCTTAAGTTTACTACTCTATATACTACTAATTATTTTCTTATTATTCTTTAAGTTTTACATTTTTTCTTATTTACACGTAAGACGACAAACAATACAAAAAAATCCTGCAATTTTATGAAAATGAATAAATTTTTTCACAAAACTATGCAGCATGCACAAACAGCGGGTATATTTTAAATTTCTAATCAAAAAACCAACAACTGAATACATATAGCATCAGGTACAATAGTTAATTGCAATAGAACGGGTTTACACACACACACTCACCTCTCATTTCACAATCACATACACACACAACAATAGTACAATAGTTAAACATTTATCATGAAATGTGAGATTCGCGAATTACACGAATTTCGTATTTTGTGATATAAATCAAAATAAATCAGGGATACTTTTTAAAAGGAGTACTTGCTACTTCTTTTGAACCATTAAAAAAATTTACAATAGGCAATAGTTATATACAATATTTACCCCTTTATCCTCCATATATTTACAATAGATTCACACAGAGATTTTATATACACAAACAAAATAGAATGCAAATATACCTCATTTTATTTTAAACTTTTTTTTAATAAATAAATAATAATTGTTAATTTATTTTTTACTTGTTAAAATTGAAGATGAAAAAAAAATGTTATAATTGCAGGGCTAGCTTTTAAGATATCTCATTTCTTATATCATTCCTTGATATAAAAAATGACATTCATTTCAATTAAATAATACAACATTATAATTATTATAACCATTGTTTACTACATAATCATTAAATATTATTTTAAGAATTAAGTTTGTTTCTGAACAATATTTGTAATTTGTTTGTTTGAATACTAAAACCATACGTATGTAAATTTCGACCACAAAAATGTATTAATTTTGTAATTTAATTTTTTATATACTAGCCATTTAAAAAATTGTATTTGATATGAAAAAAAACCTGAAAAATAAATATAATTTAAAATATTTACGTAATTTATTTGTAGTAAAATTGATGATTAAGAATGCATCTAATTAATGGAATCGAAGAAATTCCTGGTGAAAATCACGTATTGGAATATTGGTGATATGTGTTCCAATTGCATTCCAATTATATTTTATGATTCATAATTAATTATTCATTCTAAATTAATTTTTAACCGCGATTATCTTTCATACGTTCTGGAATCCTTAATCTCTGCTGTTTATTCGATCAATTAAAAATGTGAACTTTCTCCTTGTGCCCATAAATTAAAAACAAAAATATAATTCTATTACAAAAGAAATGATATGTGCAAAAAAATTTCAGATAAAATTAACGATTAAAAATTTCGAATAAATTAAATTTTCATTGTATTAACGGTAATATTAAAATTAAACTTGAAAAAATAGGTACATGAAAAAAAATTTCATCAAAAATTTTTTTTTTCAGCCAATGTTAAGTTTTTGTTTATCAAAACTAAAAAAGTTAAATTGATCGTTATTCCGATAAGTTAAAAAAAATCATTATTTACAAAAAAATTAAGATAAAAAATGTTGACGATTGAAAATTTCGAACAAAATAAATTTTCAGTTAATACGTACTTAATTAAAAAAAAAATATTAAAATTTTTTTTCAGGATTTGTCTTAATTTTTCAAACCAAAATGTTCAGTTTAACATTATTTCGATAAGTTAAAAAACTTTTCCATTAGTTATTTGCAAAAACCTTTTCCTGATAAAAAAATTTTACCTATAACAATTTTTAGGAAAAATTGAAGTGAACAATATGTTTTTATATTCACTTTTCCTAATTTTTTTGTTTATCAAAACCAAACCTGTTAAATTTCATGTATTTCCGTAAGTTAAAAAAAATCCAGAAAAAAAATTATTTACAAAAGTAATGTCTGCTAAGAAAATTTACCTGAAAAACAATTTTACCTCAAATTAATACATCTGCGATAAGTTCTTGGCTAAATAAATGTATTGGAATATTATTATGATTAAAAAAAATATTTACATTCGTATAAAAATTACTAGACAAAAAAATTTCAGCGAAAAATATTTTTTTTCCTGAATTTTTTTAGGACTTCTCTTAATTTTTTTTGTTTATGATTAGAATTGTTATTTATCTTTTCAAAATCAAAAATGTTAAATTTATCGTTAAGTTAAAAAAAATTTCCCTTACTTCGGAACTAAAAATGTTAAATTTATCGTTATTTCTATAAGTTTAAAATTCGCAGAAAAAAATTATAAAAGAAATGATATTTATCTGAAAAAAAATTATGACGAAATTTATAAAACCCCATTTGTATAAAAATTACACGACAGAAAAAATTTCATCAAAAATATTTTTACTCGAATTTTTTTCAGAATTTCGCCTGCTAAAACAAAGATTTGGAGAAACGAGATATTTTCGAGGTAAACACACAATTTTCAATGTATTGAAATTTTATAGTTTATTTTAATAATGTAAAAAATATAAAAGAAATTAAAGTAAGAAAAACAACGAAGGACAATATTTATAATACAATCTTAATTCTTCTTCTTTCGAGTTGACGATCTATTTGCCTTTGGATTCGGTTCATTCTCGTTCGTCTCTACCCCCGTCTCAGCATTTTTTCTTTTTCTTCCTCTAGTTTTCTTTTCTTTGTTTGTCTCAGCAGCATCTTCATGTACTTTTGGCAACACAATATCCTTTTCGCGACCTTTTTTCACCGCCGATTTATTAATTTTAAGAATATTTTGCATTATAACCATCGCTGGATTTGGTTGAGTTGGTGGTGGCTCTTCTGGCTCCGGCTGCTCTTCTTCATCGTCATCGTTATTCTGATCGACCGATTCACTTTCCTCCAGCTCTTCGGTATTAATTTTTGTAATTGCATCTCTCAGCTCGGATGTTTTTATACGAAAATCGCGAACCGTACCAATATGCAAATACGATGATAAATCATTTTTGGTTTTTTTGCCGAGATTTAAAATTAATTTATTGAAATTTTCTAAGCACAAAATGAGGCGAGGTAAAAATTTTGTACCCGACAAAACTTTAATTTTATTCGCGTTTGGATTTTTATTATTTTTCGCTTGTGATTGATTTTCGGGAAGTAAATTTTCATCAACATATGTAATTAGGGCGTATATTTTTACAGCTAATGGTTTGCCCGCGGATTTAACGAGCTGGTCAAATTTCGATGCTTGATATATAACTGGTACTGTTGGATGTCGGGCAATAAAATGTTTCATTAAATTCGATATGCAAATGTATAATTGCGTTATAACTTTAATTAAACTGTTAGCACAAGTTCCTGGGGGCAATTGTGCATTGGTCAATGGAATCAAGGTTTTCGACACATGAATTAATTGAGAACAAATCGATCGTTCAACTGATTTCATCGATTGAAGATCTAGAAATAAATAATTATTACAATAAAAAATTAATGTATCCAATATTTCTTTACTTACATTCCTGTGCGTTCGGGCTACTTGAAGCGGTATTTTTATAACGCAAAAAGTATCCTTTAGCTTTGCTTACAAAGTATTCAGCATTTTCGATTTCATCCTTTAGTATATCACACAGATAATAGGCACATGATTCGGCAGTTAACTGATTTATCGATTTGAGCTGAAATTCTGGATTAAACGTTTCTTCTTCGATTTGACCAATTTCTTTCTGTATTTGGATCGCAATAGAATTGAAAAATAGACCGGTTTGTGTTTTAACACGTTGTACAAATAGTAATTTATTTGTCAAATGGAAATATTTATGTTCCAGCTTGTGTATTTCACAATATTTATACAGCCACGTATATATCTTTCGGGAATGTTCATCTCCACCAGGAATATAATCGTATAGAATTTCAAGACATTCTAACAGTCTGGAAGTAATCTTATCATTATCCAAATCACTATTTTCGATTATGCATTGTTCGAGAAGTTGCTGGATGATACAAATAATTTTATAACAGTTTTCAACTTCTATTTCGGTGGGATCATTTTGCGAAACTGTTATTTTGAAGAATTCTTTGCTCTTATGTTTAAATAACTCGTTCACAGTATGAAGAATTTTATAAAAACATTCCACACTTAATTGCCCTGTTAACGCGTCATAGTTGGCACAAAGATCTTCTAAGCGACACAAACAATTTTTTAACAACAAACATGCAGTTTGACTCAATAGTTTAATGATATGTCGATTGTGAGCTACATGTTTATACTCTGGCTCATTTTCTAAAGATGAGATCTTGCTAATCGCGCTCTGAAGTACATACTGTCCAAAATCAATATTCTTTTGAATTGGAATTCTTTCTTCCATTGTGCCTATCTGACAATCGTCATCGTGTATTATTCTCAAAAATCGTTCTAAAGTCACTAAATCCCATATATTTTGAGGTTTGAAATGTATGGTCTCTTGTCGTGTTAACGTTTTATTTTGTATCGAAACTGATGGTTCTGAATCTTCGTTTGCTTTACGACCAGCCGGACCTTTTTTCGATGTTTTTTTATTTGAGCTCAAATTTTTCATATTTTCATACCATTGTTGATGAAAATTAAAAAGTTTTAAACATTTTTTGAGATATTTTGTAGTGATGTTTGGTTTGGCCATCCAAACACAGAAATTCATTAGAGCTTCAACACAATTTAAGAATTGACAACCCATTAAATTTTGTTTATGATCGAATGTACCAATCTGATGAAGAATGTATGAAAAAAGTTAGATACGTAATTATCAAAAGTTAATAGTTTACTTACAAGTCCAAGATGTTCTAGTGAAATAACATCGATCCGATCAACTAGAGATTCGAGTAATTTTCTAATGAATGGATTATTGTAGCTCAAACAATGATGTTCGCATAAATATACAGCGTGTCCTACAAGCGCTATAAGCCGTCCGAGAGATTCTAATTCATCGACATTCCCATTTTCTGTTTCTTTTATGACCATATGAAAATTGATCTCAAAAGTTATTTCTTCGACATTAAAATATGATCGAAAATGTAAATCAAGAAATGCGAGTACGTGCGGAATTATAATTGGATTAAATTCTATCGCATCCGTTAAGCTTTCATACAGAATTTCTTTCATATCTTTTGGATGATTGAATGCTTTACGAAGAATTCCAATTATTTCAAGAGTTAACATGTCTAAATGTCGTTGCGGATTATCTGCACTACTCAATGATTGCGACATTAACGAAAATCCAGAAATGCTAGTAGATTGACTAAACGTTAACGATCCACTCGATGCTGAAGGTGCTCGACGGGAATTATTCACTTTTAGAAATTTCAGGAGATTACAGAATCCATACACACCCATCTTTCGAGTCGAGTTATTTCTAAAATTAAAATATTATATATAATCCAATAATGATCTTTTAATTGCAGTTGTCAATCACCTGTGATACATGGCTTTCCTAAGATTATCAATCAACGCATCACGGATTGTGTGGGATACTTTTGCCAAATGAAATACAAACGTCATCATTCGCATAGCAGTTTCTCCTGGTATCTGAAATAAGACCAATCCAGATCGGTTAATCTGCATTAAAAAAAATGGTCAAAAAATTACTTACAAATAAGAAATGCTCCAAAATACTTTTAATTGTTTCGACACACTCCGAAACGGTCAAAGTATTCGTTAAACTTAAAGTTGCTAAGCATTCGGCATATTGAACTGCATCCTGATCAGCAAATAAAAATTCTGATAAATGCTTAACAATACCTTGACCAAAAATATATCGCTTTTTTAAAAAATGTTTCAAAAAATTAACAGCCATCATATTTATAACTGAGAATTTTTTAGCTTTAAGTAACATAAACGAAAGCCCAACTATTCCAGGTGTGACTACATCGTTTCCATCACGATTTTGATCGATTAAAACGTTTAAAACCTTTTCAACATCAATAACCGGATTCGATATAATATCTCGACACCATGCCGAATTTTTTATCATATCTTTTTCATCCTCATTGTGTTTAATTACAGTTCGAATAAAAGGTAAAATGATCGAACTGGATAGTCGTGTAGTTTCGGGATACCGATTAACCTTACACATTGTGAGTAGAGCACTCATTATAAATGGTGTCAGAATGAAATTTGGTGTTGCAGCAAGTAATTTGAAAGCGTTAGAAATATCTGTTTCATTCATTCGATCTTCGGTGCAGTTCGCCAAATGATATAATATAGTTTCTTCAGCTTCAAGAAATTCTTTTTCAGCATGATTGTCTATGCTGTCGAAATCTGTAGTGTCGCTATGCATTTCGATGTACAATTTTTTGTAGTAGTGTTTATGGAAATACTTTTCGAACGCCATAATTGGTATTAAAATTTGAGATGCATTGATGCATAGTGAGAATAATTGGAACGCTAGTGGAGGTAATTCGAGTGGTTCCAATTTTTGAAAATTTTCACAAAATTTGGTAATAATTGTGTTTCGTTCATCCGAAGTGATTGTAAGAGTTCTGAAATATATATATTAATGATAAAGTTTGTTTTAGAGACCTAGTTGTATGAATGAATACTTACGTAAACATAATGGCCAATGGTGTTAGCAACGGTTTAGCCCACTTCATGGAACATAAATTTCGGACCAAAGACGAACGATATTCTTCACCAGTGGAATCGACCCCATTGACATCAAATATCTCACTATTTAATAAAATTGTCATGATTTCAGGTAACAGATCTTTCCATCCAATGAAACTGGGATCCCCACCCCGTATTGACTCGACACAAAATTCGCACATTTCAATCAATTGAGCCGTAGTGAAAAGTGGAAAATATGTAAATATACGTGTAACAATATCAAAACTCTGGCGTATACTGAGTTCCACTTCGGGAAGTTTACGTAAAACGGCCATAACTATGTTGAATCGTTTATCGA
The DNA here is from genome assembly GCA_963932295.1 of Tipula lateralis. NCBI lineage: Eukaryota > Metazoa > Arthropoda > Insecta > Diptera > Tipulidae > Tipula > Tipula lateralis. Next base: position 21,831,114 of record OZ010737.1, read on the forward strand.
TTGCGTCATCATTAGCAAACAAACCCATTAACATAAAGTTCCATAAAGTTTTGGAATCGACATGACTGAGCCGATCAACTACTAATTTTATTAGTTGTGCTTCAGAAGTCTCTTCAATAAGTTTTTCGAGATCGTCGAGTTGCCGTTTATTGCCAAACGAAATAATTTTTGATTCCAATCCTTTCGATTTGGTCGACATGATTTTGGCGCCTTTCTAATGAATCGTTTTATAATGTTGTTAGTGTATCATCAATTAAAATTATTTAGATTTACTATTTTAAAGTTCACTGAATGTTGTAAATAGGTAATAATAATATTACTTTACACTGAATATATTAATCGCAAATTATTTATAAATTTGCAACGAAATGGAAGCATTTGAAACTTCAATCAAACGAATTTGTTAAAATGTCAAATGTGCTGTGATATCAGGGGTGCGAACTCATGTACAAAAACTAGAATCATAAATTTAAAATTTTTATTTTATAAATAAATTACACTTAAAAAAATTTATAAATATTAAACTAAAATATTAAATGTGATAAATAAAATTTAATTAGATTTAAGATTCATGAATGCTTGATAAATTAAACTATTAATTTTGTGCCGTAAAATTTCTCGTTCATAAATCGGGAATTGGCGTAATTGTCGGCCAATATGAAAGCCATAAGCTGCTTCTTCTTCTTCTAGCGATACGGTTGGATTTAGTCGATCTTCTAATTGTTTTTCGTCAATGTCGAGCGGATCACCATCATCGAAATATTCTGGCTCATCGTTTGTATATTCTAACACTCGCTCCGGAATTAGTTCCGCTGATTTTATCAGACGCAGCGGTGGTGGTTTTGATACAGAACTATTTCCCGTTTGGGGATTATTTATTTTTGTGTTGCTCGATTTTATATTTTTAATTTGTTTTAAAGTAATTTTTGGAGTTAGCGTTTCTTCCAATTTGTCTGGCGGTGCTTTGTGATTCTGTGAATTTTCATCCGGCTCATCATTATCATCGTATTGTGTAGAATTTTGATTTGTTCCACTATCATCTGGGAACCCATCGAATGTATCACTATTGGGATTGGTGTCAGTTCTATAAACATGAATTGTTAATAAAAATGTGCAACCAAAAATATTTATATTCGGTTACTTAATTGCATCAAGAAATCCTAAGTACGGCATTAGATACCATCCAGTTCCAACTTTTTTACGTTTAACTTTAGTGTGTGTGTCCTTAATACATCGCCATCGGGCTTTTAAAGCGTTTACCGGTATATCAAGTTCTTCGGATATAGACGACCATGCATGATCTCGAACATTTTTCGATGGATCAAATGTTTTGCCATACAGTACCTCATATTTCTGGAATACGCTCATAAAAGATATTGACTGTTCTGGTGTCGAGAAATAGAGATTACGCTTCTTGAATGGTGGCTCATCCGGATGCGTTTGCATAAATGATTCGTCTTCTTCACCTTCACTTACTAAATCTATACTAGATTCCATATTATATATGTATGTTTAGAATTATGTATTTATATACAATAAATAGATTAAAAATCATTAATTTAAAAAAAAAATTATTTTGGTTATACCGACTACTGTCAAACTTTTTTTTCTTTGCCAAATGTCAAATCTGCATGTTTACAAATTCGCTAGCCTGTTGATCAAAGAGAGAACTAACAATACACTATATTTTTTTAATTTATAATCGGATTATTATAAATTAAATTCGTCATTATTAAAAAATTCACTGTAATGGCTAAATATTTCGAGTAGTATAAATATCAACCAACATTACATATTAATAAAATTATATTTGTGAATTTTATCCAATAAAAAATAGTACACAACTACATACAGTGTAAAATAACAAAACAAAAACAAATTATGACATTTCGGAATAGTACGTAAATTTTTTTTAGTCGATGCCGATCATTATCAAAAATATAAAGTGTTTTGTATGGGATTTAGTGGTTTTATTTAAAATAATATAAACACTGATCAATAATTAGTTAATTTATTATGGTTTATGTGATGCATAAGTGATTAATACAAACGAAAACGTGAAAATGGTAACACCCTTGTTAAGAACTGAAGTGAGACAATCTCAAGAATACGAAGGATTACTTCCACAACGTAAGATACGATTTATATCTATTATTATTATATTTATAATCACTATAGATACTTTATCAGTGTATATCGTTATCATTTTTATGTAGAATTAAATTCGACTATGTACACAAATGATTAATATAGTTAATCTATATATTTACTGTACTATCATTTCTAATATTTATACATATTCATAACAAATTATATTTTATGAATATATACTGTAATTTAATTAATCATCATTTTATTAAACAGAATTATTGTAAAACTATGTCTATAATTGGATTAAAATTGCTATGCAAAGGAGGATTATTTGTTGATGCAAAACAATATAAACAGGAGTGACATCTTTATAAAAATAGCTCAACTAGATTCCTATTTGAAAATAAATAATTCCAACTGTATGTGTACGTATACTAATTAGCCCTAAAGTCTATACAAAACCACAACGTTTTAAGATAACGATTAGAGTGTGTACTGTAAATTTTGAGAATTGGATAGAGATTAGTGTGTTTCGCATTTATTTCTATCAATAAATTTACTATAATATTCTTGGTAAATTTTTTATCGTGACCTAGAATTTATGGATTCATAACAGGTTTAATTTAGAGATACTTCGTTAAACTTTAGTCTATTGAAACAATTCAAAGGTTATAAAAAATGAATATAGGTGTCCAAACATTGATGTAAGTTACATGACTCATGCAGATAGTTCAGTTTTAGAGGAAATCAAAGGATGTTTTATGAATGTTTCCCATTTTATTTTTCACTAATGCTTGCAACAATTGCCTACTTAGCAGAAACCAGCCTAGTCGACTACAATTTGGAACTGAAATTTTGTTACAAGTTTGTATCTTAGTCTACAATAGAACTAAATGTACATGAGAACACATGACTGGATTAACGTTACAATATCTCATATCTGTGCTGAGCACAATTGACCATTCGCTACATCTAATTCTTGAATATTTCACCGGCCTGGTTTAGAGTTCTTAGACAGCGTACCAAGATCCCAATGAAAAAAATGTTTCCGAAAAATCCCGGAAACAGTGTCAACTTCCTGGGATTCCCCACTTATATTTTTACTGCCTATACATTTACTTTCGTCGTTCATTGACCTTATTGCTATTGTTTATTATGCGTACATCTTAATAACTGTAAGAATAAGTATTATAATCAAAACACAACATTGTTGATGTAGTTGTGATTAAACGAACCAAACACAATTTTTATTTTCTATTATACTTAACTATAGTATATGTGTACTACTACATATACAGTCTTGAGTGTTGGACTGATGACTAGTGAAGCAGAGAACTACTCGCGATAATAATTTAGACTTTATAATGCGGATAAGCTGAAATAGTAGAGAGTGTTGATCAGACTCGTTGACATGTATGGATTTCGGAGATGTAACTTGAATGAATGCGAGTGATAGATGGCTTCTAATATTCGAATGAAGAATCATGATTATGATAAATGACGCTCGGGAACGTTCTGCGGACTAATATAACGCTTAGTAAATGTACATAGCAGCAGAAAATGGATGTGTTCAGTAAGCAGGGTCAAGTAGGAATTGAGTCATAGATCACAGCAACCTAAAAGATCTTTTATGCTGTGTTCCTTTATACGCTAACTGTCCAGTCTATCTTCAAGCTTTTAATGAAACCGACAATATTCGTCGCCGAAGTTGACATCAGTTCATTACATTGTTCTGCCTCCAAGTTGATGCAGTCGCAAAAAGATAATAGCTGCACAATATCACATAATGTGATGTAAGTTAATCAATAAATAGGCTTAACTCCACTCAACTCGTGCTAAAAGCTCCTTGGTTCTACCGAGCAAGAAGGACACAATTCGGTTAGATCTGGAATGTTCCCTTAAGTCCGAAAGACGCCCACATAAGAAATCTTTTATTTCTGATTCCTGGTTGCCAGTTGCTTTAGCGAATTTAAACGGCCCAAACCATATTTGGCTTGTAGATGTTTTAAGGCTGCTTGAATATCCGATAGAATTTAATCCTAACACTATTTAGCCTTTGATTGGACTTTCCGCAGAAATCTATCAAATGGAAAATCCTAAAAAACTACTAAACTACAAATATAATTGTGTTTATAAATAGGTAGGTAATTTTAATGTTTCCACCCTCATGTACGTGACAATGAAAAATTGGATTTGCAAATGACATTAGCTCATAAATTAATTAATGTTACAGAATGCGTGTCAAACATGTATAAAATTTAGACCAGTATAGTTTACAGAGATTTTTTAAATTATAAAAAATTCGTCATTTGTATGAGAGTTTGAGCAATTTATGAATTTATAATGTAATTTCATATGCTTAAAAATGAAAATACTTTTTTTTTGAATTTATTATCATATCATGTTCAATTGTAGTCAGTAGCGTAGTTGAATGTTGAAATGTATTCTAAGAGATCATCCTAATATTTAAAGACAATCTGGTAGTTTTATGTATTAAACTTTGTAATAATGGATACATTTGAGGTGTATTTAATAACTTCAATCGAAATAAAGTCTATATACGAGGGAAGTAACAAAAGTTCGCTTAGTAGACAACTGTTACATATTTTTGTTAAAAACCAAAAATCCTTTGCAATGCTTTTATGAGATTGCGTTCAAAAATTTAGAACGATCGGTTAAAATGTTGATAAAAATCAAAAAATAGGTGGGTGTGTCAGACGAAATTCCACCCCCAAAAATTTGCTATGTGAATCTTCGATTTTCGGCGTAAATTAAAGCCTCGAGAAGGTGGACCAAAACCTTCCACTGATGATGTTGCTATGGCTCTGGTGAAGTCATAAGTTGACGAAGATCCACGATTGATACAAAAAATTATTCGATGGAATCTACTCGATGGGTTCCACGAATTTGACTCAAAAAGAGAATCGAGAGCAATTGGCTAAATTTTTTCCAAATAAACTCGAAAATGGGCAGTCTTTAGTAAAGTCGCTACTGGTGACGAATCTTTGTTCAATAAGTACGATCCGGAAACCAAACACCAGTCCATGGTATGAAGCCCAACAGGAGCAAACCCACCCGTAATAGCTAAGCAACAAAAGTAATGATGTCAGTTTACTTTACCCGATCATAAATTGTAGCTGCTAATTCCCCTGGAAAAGGGTCAGACGCTAACTGCAAAAAGGTATACCGAAGACTGCTTACCAAATGTTTTCAAAAATTTGTTGGAAAACCAGTTGTGATGATGATTCTAGTGATGATGTAAAATGGTTGGAAAACCATTTTACATCATCACTAGTAACTTTAAAGCGATCTCTTGCATAGAAGAAAGACGACTAGATTCATATTCCTCGCTAGCACTTTGTCATTTCTAGTATTTTCAAAAATTAAAACAAATTTAGGAGGAAAGGTTTTTAACAGTAACGCAGAGATAATTGATGTGTTTAATAATTTATAATCTGAAGAAGCAAGATTTTGAAGAATTTCATTATCTGGTCAACTATGCGAACTTTCCTTATTTCCCTCGTAATAACATTACCTTTGTATTTTTTATCATTATTTATGTCAGAAGTGTAAAATATTTCAATCAACACATAATCTTAATTATAATCTTTAAATTTAATATTGCATATATTTTTATTTATCTTTATAAAAGAAAGGTATCGTCTTTATAATTTATACGACGAAAAGTCAACCTCAAACTTTTTGTCTTTATACATATAATATGAAATAATTAAGAAACTAAACGACTCTAAAATAACATTTCATCCATTCTGAATATCATATTTTAAACTTTTTAAGCTTTTCTAGTTTTTTTACTGCCATCGTAAATTATAACAAAAATTTAAAGTTTTTCTCATGAGTTCATATACTCATTTACGACACAAAAATAAATTTTTTAAAATACTCTACAGAGTTTGCCAGAAGAACATATTATAAACACTGTAAGTAATTAAAACATTCTCGTCATAAAAATTTACAACATTATTTTGTCTGTTGTTTATTAATTGAATTATCAACTAAGTAATTTGTTAAAAATATCTTGTTGTTGTTTTTACTCTAGAGGAAATGATTCAGGTAAAAATGAAAAATTAGATATATGATAAGTCATTTATCTATATTATGAAAGAGTTTGCTACATTGAATAAATGAGATGTTAGCAGATTGGTTTTACTCTGTAACAGTCATATACCGTTTACACTTCCATGTCCAGTACCTATTGTTCAATTTATTGTTTGTCCCTGTATTGGCCAGCTTATATAATATTATTAATTTATATTTTCAGCACAAGAAGAAAAAAATTTTCGCATTTAAAGAAGTATGAAAATTTAAGAAAAATTGAAAATTTATAAAGATGAAATTGCAAATACCTTGCTGTTAAGTACAATCAAAATTAATTAATAAACTTTATAAGTTTGAATATCGTCTTGGAATGAATTGTTCTTAAACTATCGTTTACAAAAAATAAACTATGGCAACACCATTTAGTTAGAAATAAAACTAAAAAAATAGCGTAATCAAAATAAGCTTCTGGAATCAAAATATTTTAGTAATATAATAGGATTTAAAAAGCTTCCTATTGTTTGTAATACTTAAAGTAATCACCCATATGGTGTTTAGGTGGAACGAATTTATATTTTCCTTCCCACAAACTACACTATCCCTTTTATTGAATCCACCACATATAAAGAGTAATCCAATAAGAGGTATTTTTTCCAATTGGGGTTCATGCGTGACAACTGTCATGTTCATATGAAATTTATTTTAAAAACCAGTGTTCATTGAAAAATTGTTTTCGTTTTGTTATTGGATATTCATCACCCAACCAGAGTGCATACAAGTCGATGTGAATATTGCTGATGAAGACTGCAACTAATCAACTCGTCGTCGTTCTTGAGCTCTGGATCTCTCATATGACAAATTGTTGCATATTTTGAAGAGAGATCTTGGTTTGAAGGCATACAAAATACAGCTGGTTCAAGAATAGAGTCGGTTGACCGTCCTTTGCGTCATCGATTTGGCACTTTGGGTCATTACTGATTTTACCTGATGATGGCCCGCATGACTTATTTTAGTAAATAGGACTTGGTGCTTATTTGACGTCCTCAAAGCTATACCCAATAAGCCAGTCGGCTCCAAATAAGCTGCAGAATCTTCAGTGGTTAAAGCCAAGGCACTTTGATTCTGGTTTTTCCACAAAAGACCACTCCTTCTTTCAGCAGAATAATGTTTTTTTGTTGGTTTACTATTAATAAAGTTTTTTATAAAAACTAATTTAAAATTAAATTTCTGTTTGACATGGTATAAAATGGGTATTTCAACAGCTCTAGATTAATCTTTTTTTTTATCGAAAAATTGTGTCCAGCAATCAATGTCAACAAGCAAAATTGTCGTATTTGGGCTGATGAACAGCCAGAAGAGATTCAATAGCTTCCAATGCATCGTAAAAAATGCACTGTTTGGAGCGTTTTATGGGCAGGTGTCAATTCTTTTAAAATGCAGACGGTGTACAAGCTTCAATGGCAAAAACTGCAGAGCAACATCTTATTAAGATCTTGTGAGTTGAAATCACTTTTTTATATCGATAAACTATAATCGATTCTTGCATTAAAAGCGAACATAACACGCGTTTTTAACGGAATATGGGCCGAAATGCTCGAAAGAGTGCTGAAAAATTGGACCCATCTAAAAGCCAGTCGCGGAAAATATTTAAAAGAAATTATTTTCAAACATTAAATGTTATAAACCGAACTTACATCAAAAATAAAATTTTTAATGCGTTTTGTTTCAAAAAACTTCCAAAAGCTCTTATTGGATCACCCTTTAGGTAATAAAACAAAACAGTTTGTAACAATAAATCAAACATATAATCTATTTTTGTTGATGCTTACGAATTATGTAGGGCGATTAACAAATTATCAATCATGCAATCCTCGAACAATTTTAAACTTTCGTGGTTAAAAGTTTGATTTTGAAGAAAACTATATTTTATGCAGCGCACTGTATATATTATTTTGAGCATAATATTTTCTTATCATTTCCAAAACTAAATAATAAAATAGTAATGTTGTATATAGAAATGACTACCGAAAGTGTTATTTATATATGATTTTGTTGTATCTTATTTATATATGTGTTTTTGGGAAAATTTCTGTAATTAAACTTAGTCGAGTTCTATATCGCATTTATTTCTCTTATTTTGTTTTCGTATTTTGTGTCTGTAAATGGTCACACCTCGTTGAAACTAAAATTAATGAAACTCATAAAAACTAACACACCTTTATATAAAAAAAATAATTTAATGGAAATCACTTTTCACCACAGATTTCCGGAATCAATATGTTTAACAAAGAAAGTGATTACAGTTGGTCGTTTATCAAATATGAATGAAATGGAATTCTATATGTTTACATACTTGCGAATTTTTGTATTATATAATATGGGTTAAAAATGAAAAAGTTTCTTTATAAAAGCTTAAATAGTGCTTTAGCACTTTTTTAACATTTAAACACATAACATTTAACTCTTATAACTTTTAAGAATACACTCATAAGTTTCTATTTTCGTTTTCGTATACATATTCATACTATTAGCCGCGCCTAACTTTTGCATGATATGTCCTTTTACAATATTTAGCTTTTTTTTAAGCTTAGTTATGCTATCAAAAGTATACGCACTTATAGTTAAACTAAAATGTAAAAATAATATTATTAAAAAAGTCAACATTATTCCAGTTGTTATCATCAGCTATAAGCTAACATTGAAAAATTTCTGTACATCTCGTATACCACGACATTATATATATAGTATGTCTGTTAATTATAATATTAACAAAATGTACTAATTAAAATAATGATGTTAACGATGATTTGATAAAAAAGACTAAAATATACAGTGATTTTATACATTTTTTTGTTTATGGCAGTGAATATGTAAATTGCTGCTAAGGGAGATTACACGGTGACAAGGTAAAACTGTTGTAATTGGAATTCTCCAAGCCAGTTAAATTGGATATGCTTATGTGTCCAATGTTTTCGATGCATATGGATGTATATGATCGGTAATTGATTTTATGAGCATTTAGATTTTTCAGGCTGAGCAAAGCCAACATAATTAAAACCAGTGGCTGGATTTGACATGCTAACGCCCTGTTATACAAATAATAGTTATTACAAAATGAATGTTGTAGTCAAATGCGTCAGTATATAGATAATAAGCTGAACTATAAAATTTTTCGATTCGGTGGCTTAGAAAATGTAAATAGAATCCATATAAATTAAATAAAAATTCTAGACTGTCTACGTGTACATAATACTTTTATCACCATTCGATAAGCTAGGATATTAATTGCTTCTGTCCATCATATCCGCCAGTTTTGACATTCAATATTTATTTGCTGCTTATATGAAGATATGGTTTGGCATAAAAAGAAAACTATGACGTGGCTACCAAATGGAGCAATGTTTATATCTGTGATAGTTGGCGCGAGAGGTACTAGGATGCGAAAAGGATTTATTACCATCTGATTACGATCGGTGGCGTGAATGAACACATCCAGCACCACTTGTTGGAGTGCAGAATTCATGGGACGATCCAACTTCCATGCCACTATAAGTTGATATGATGCTTTGCAATGTGTAGGTAAATGGTTCTACGAAAATCGGACCTATAACCGTATGTCCTCGAATGTATATCATCAATATCATCATCTGTCAGACAACATCCAAATTAAAATTTTCAAACAGATCAGTTTCACAACCATTAAATAGACAACCCATTATTTTTGCAAACATGGAAAAAAATTAATTTTGTGTGTGAATTAAATATTATTTTAGCGTGGAAAACCCATTACACAAACCAAAACAAAATTTTATAGATATAATGGGGACTTTCATCTATTCAAATGATTCACAAGTGGCTTACTGATTTTCGTTGTGGTTGTTCAAGATCAACTGATTCCGAATGTTTAGGACTCCCAAATGAAGTACCACACTACAAAATCCATGATACGGTATAACAAGACTGCAGAGATGAACGTGTGCGTAATATATAATATGAATATATGAATATGACAAAGCTGTCCGAGCGTTGGGTGCCACGATTGCTCAAAATAAAAAGAAGTTTTTGCGTCATTTCATTCACTGTGGATGAAACATGGATCTGTCACTATACACCGGAGATCATAGAAAATTGGATTTCTACTGACGAATCTGCGCCGAAGAAGGCAAGGTCATGTCCACAGTTTTTTGGGATGGATGCAGCATAATCCACATCTATTATATCATTACTAGAGGAGAACAGTCAACGGTGAATATTACTGCAACTTACTAAACCGTTTTTACGATATTTTGAAAGAAAAACAATCGCATTTGGCAAAGAAGAAGGTTATCTTCCATCAAGACAATGCACGGGTACACACGTGTGTAGTTGTCATGGCTAAAATCCATGAATTACGCTTTAAATTGCTTTTACATCCGCTATATTATCTAGACTTAGCCATTTGCGATTATTTCAGTTTCCGAACTTAAAGAAATGGCTCGGCGGAAAGAGATTCGGTTCTTATGAGGAGATCATCGATGCAAAAATTTAAAAAGGCATCATCGATGAAATAGGCATCATCGAACGGTTGGAGAAATCGTATATTATTCGGATAGGATCGATAAATTTGAAAAACGCTAGACTAAGTGTATCGAGCGAGCTAAACGACGACTGCGTAGAAAAATAAATTTTTTTGGCCGATTTAGAATATTATTCCTTGTTTCATTTTTACCGGACTTCTCAATCCACCCTTGTATTTTACTGTTTAGATTATAACATATGTCTGAGGTGAGCTTGGTGATTGCATGAGTCGTGCATTATCCATGTCTGAATCCGAACTGGATGTCTGGTAAGAGGTTTTGTTTTGTAATGTGATTCTGTATTTTATTCCAAATGACGGATGGATTCAACGGATATTGGTTTTTTTCGAATAGGAAAAATCTGAGCTATTTTTCAGAAGTTGGGTAACGGCATATTATTTAGTAGATTGTTAAAGAGTACACAGGATTTGGGATTTTATCTAGACGATCTGATTTTTTGTTGTTGTCTATCATATTGTTTGGAGCATTGGCTTTCTGTGTTGGACTCAATTGTACTTTTGTATTGTGGTTACTTTTGTATGTAAAAATTGTGATTTAGTTTGGAAATGGTTGCACGTATAAAGGTTTTGTGTCTTTTTTTTCCAGAGCTGTGTTTGATATACCGTGTACGTTTCTCAATATAATGTTCTAATATATTGAGGTTTTGTAGTTTATCGTGACATATTTATACAGTACCAACTTTTTATAGGCAACCTTTAATATTTATGTCCTGTTTTTGTATATATTTTTTTATATTTTATTACTATGCAAATGTTTTGGGGCTCAAGGCACTCCCAACTCTTTCGCGGTTCGCTTATTTACGTCCTTACCTTACGCTTTGCAGCCAATTCGAGGACGTACGGCTATAGGTCCGATTTACCTAATCGTCTGCACATTGCATAGCTCTATGCCAGCCTATAGTACTGAAATGGAAGATGCTCATGGATTCTGCACTCCAACAGGGGGTCATAGTTGTGTTCATTCACACCACCGATCGTAATCAAGTGGTGAAAAATCCCTTTTACATCCTGCCCCTATCGGGATTCGAACTCGGTACCTCCCTCTCCAACTGCCGCAGATTTAACCACTGCGCCACCTGGGTGGTCTGTTTTTGTATATGAGGAATGGGTTTGGACTGAAAGGCAACAAAACTATGAGATAATTAAGTAAATGGTGCAGTGGCTAAACTTGTTGCAGTTGGAAGTAGAGGTACCGGGTTCGAATACCGACAGAGACGTGATGTAAAAGAGCCTTTACAACATCTGATTACGATCGGTTGTGTAAATAAACACATTTACAATCCTCTGTTTGAGTGCAGAATTCATGGGACGACATCAGGAAAAGTTGCCGAGTTTTTTTATTTTTATTTTTCGGAAGTTTGGGAAATCGAAAAACGTCTTATCGAAAAAAGACTAAGTGTGTCGAGCCAAAAGGTAACCATGTTTTGATAACAATTAGACAATTATTTTCCAATTAACTGATAAAAACATTTCATAATTGTTTCCGAATTGATAAAATGTTTTTTTTCAAATAGTTAATTGATAATAAATCTTTTAAGAATTCAGTTAGTAATGCTTTACTATATTGTGAAGAACATACACACAAGTAAATATATTTTATCTTAGCGTGAATCAACCTCAAAAATGAAGATAATAATATAATTTAATAAACGATTTCGGTCACAATTATATATGTGAATCAGTTTCTCCAATGTCACACTCAATAGACGTTGAATAATGTATGTGCTTATTATTTACACTTGTACAGTGAGTGATAACAGTTTTTTATATTCAGCTTACAATTAAAATAATATCTTACATTTTGTGACCTATTGAACCTATTGATTGTAATTGAAATAATTTGACGACGCTACTGGACATTTTTTTTCCTATTGTTTCAAATAAATTAAATGTACAATTCTGAAATGCCGGTGATAGATTAGAAAATATAAAAAAAATCTACGTTTTTTAGTTTTATTACCACTTTTAGTTTCTTTAACATTATAAACCTGTACGCATTGTATATTATACACATGTGTAAAGGGAAAAATAATATCCACCAACGAGAATGGCGAAAAAATAAAAAAAATTATTTCGAAAAGCTTATAAAAAGCTAAAAGTGATGGGCAAATTATTTAGCATCATTATCAAAAAGCATCAAAGTCTTTTTTTATATTATTTGATGAACATGAAACTGGGATGGGTCGTGTACTATATGGTATAGTGTGTGGTGTATAGTAAAAGTTCAAATCATTAAACAGTGAGACATTTCCCAAGAGAGGTGGTGGTTTGTTGTTGCCTAATTATATTTGATATAAAAAAGGATAGAACTTGGTTATTGTTTTTAATTTTAGTCGTTGTGTTTTTTTTGGTGGTGTTGGATTTTTCTTTCTATAAAAGTCACATAAAAAATGATTCTTTTTAATTTAGTTTAGTTCGATTTGTTGAAACGGTTGGAACGTTGCGATGTTCTATTAAAAATAATTTAGCGGTTTTTTGTATTGAGTGTATGAAAATTGTCACATACCTATATTTGTTTTTGTGTGCTGTGATTCAATAAAGCTTTTGTTGTAATATTATATTGTGTAAAATATGACATTTTCCTTAAATGCCAGAGATCCTAAAATTTATATATTAATATAAGAAAGAAACATATAAATGTTATACCATCGAAAATAATTTTATCGTAACGTTTAAAATGAAATAAAGTTTTTAATCTGTGATTTTGTGCCTTAAGAGTATAATATAATATATAAATCGAAAATAAGATATTTTTAACAAAGTTATATATAAAAATAATACAAATATGTCCGATCGTAAAATAAATCAAAACATACCTATGAATTTAGAGATTGATGAAACCAATCAATCAAATCACAATCAAAATCGTTTATCGATAATAAGTGATTTTCAATTATCACCGAATAGTAGTCAACCACATTCCCAAACACCATCTCCATCGCCATCGTTGAGCGTCCGCTTTCAAGGTGGCAATCAAACGCCAAATATTAGTAAGCCACAGAAAAAAATTCGCCGATGGTCATCGTCGCGTAGTTCAAAAAGCTCGATTTCAGAATATATTGATGGTGCACGACGAAATAGTGATGGGAAACGTGTATGGTTTTCGCGTATAAATCGTGACGAAGTGCCTACATTACGATCGTCATACTTAAAAAAAAAGAAAGAAGAATATGAAGGTGAGTTTAGTTTTTGTGAAGATAACGTATATGAGTGTTTCAAAATATATACTTTTGATAAGAATGTTACACTTAAATAATTGGATAAAATAGTTTTGAAATATAATTAATTTCCTATGAGAATAGGTGTGTTAATATATGTGCAAGTCGATGTACATTTATATATAACGACTGCACTGTTCTGAAAAAATTCAATTAATATCGCGCATCTGAAATTAGATATGTGTATTGGCTGTTTGTTTAGACCAATTAATGGATTTTCTCTGCTGTATACCTATATGCTCGTATACAAACATGTAGATTCAATAAATTACTCACTGAGTTAATTGATGTATATGATGTCTAATATATTGTTTTTATATTTCTTCAGTTTATTATATTTGTCTTCGTAGATAAGGGAAACAACATTATAATTTACAAATAATAATAAAAAATTGTATTAAGTAGAGCTTATTATACATTTTATTATATTACAGTATGATCTTAAATATAATTTGACTAAATGAAATGGTATACAATATGGTGGATCTAGGAAATTGTGATATTGCTAATTAATATCTTGCGAGAATTATCACGGTATAGATCTTCTGTTTACACACCATACCAGTTACTGGTAAGAACTACTGCTCTGGTGGAAGAAATTATTATAGATATCAAAGTTCACCTTGCCACGGTAATCGTGCTTTATATCCTCTACGTCCACTTCTGAAATCAAAATATCTTACAAATATGGATGTGAGAGTTGGTCCTTGCCAGATGAATACGAAAGATGGCTTCTAACATTCGAGAGAATAGTCATGAGTGTGATATATGGCCCAATTTTATGTAAATTCCTGATTTTGTGAATGAAATCAAAGGACAACGGGTACGCTGGCTCGGCGACGTTCTGCGTGCTGATCCGAACCGAATGATACAACTATCTTTGAAGGAAAACCAGTCTTATGGTAGACAAAGAGGTCGCTGTCGGCGACGATGGCTCCACGGAGTGGAGAGTTATCTGGCATCTTTTAATTGCTTGCAACAGTATATAAAGAGCTGACTCGTGATTGAAACCGATGGAGTCAGGTTATTGATACTGTACGGGTCAACAATGGCCTGTAAACACCGTAAATAAAAATTAATATCATTGATAACACTATTGATAACCTCACGATAGTTAATTTATAGACTTATATTTCTTTGTAATTTATTTACTACGGTGATTGGGTTTAAATTAATCGCAATTGCTTAAATATAATTTCTAATCTAATATCGATCGATAACAAACAATATAATCCTTATCATATATGTACACCTACCATATGTGTACGAGGGACATACTGTTCTATTTAATCAGAAGATCTGGAGTATCGCGAAACAGAGACAAGTTTTAAAATGTTTGCATAACGTAGAACAGTCATGAAGTTCAAAGATGTATGGTCGAATTTTAAATCCCCCAAGACGCTAATATAAAGGGTCATCCAAATGTGACGCCTAGATGTCAGCAGTATATAATTTTTACACGTGACATCTTTTCAAATGACATAAGCCATTTTGTTTTATTAGAAGGTAGTACAGTTTTAACCATGGACAGGTACACATTGCAACAACGCGTTTACATCATTAAAACTTATTATGAAAATGGGCGTTCTTTGAAAAATACCCATCGCAAAATTCGTGATTTTTTTGGTGTAAATAATCGGCCAAATCAATCTTCAATTCAAAGTGAAAAAATTCAATGAAAGTGGTTGTGTTACTGATAAATCAAAAAGTGGAAGACCAAAAACTGTACGCACAAATGAAAATATTGCTGCTGTTAGTGAAAATGTCGAAAATGAACCGACAACATCAATTTCGCGTCGTTCGCAAGAATTGGGCATATCTTATGGCTCCTTATGGAGGATTTTGCATTTACACGCTTACAAAATTCAATTAACCCAGAAATTGAAAGAAAGAGACCATTTACAACGTCGTAATTTCGCTAGTTGGATTATTGAACAACGAACGACAGATCCATTGTTTTCAAGCAAAATTTTGTTTAGTGATGAAGCTCATTTCACAATGGATGGATTCGTCAATAAGCAAAATTGTCGTATCTGGGGTGATGAAAATCCTCGTGTTATTCATGAAAAATCTCTACACCCACCAAAAGTTACTGTTTGGTGTGCATTTTGGGCAAATGGAATCATTGGGCCATTCTTCTTCGAAAATGATGCTGGAAATGCTGTTACTGTGAATGCTGAGCGATACCAATCAATGTTGAGAGACTTTTTATGGACACAGTTGAGTCATATTGATGTGTCTGACGTCTATTTCCAGCAAGACGGTGCTACATGTCACACAACTCGACAAAACATTACGTTTTTGCAATCAAAATTTCCTCAACGTGTAATTTCACGAAATTCAGATTTCAATTGGCCTCCAAGGTCATGTGATCTAACACCATTAGATTTTTTTTGTGGGGTTTTTTGAAAAGTCGAGTGTATGCTAACAAGCCACAAACAATTAATGATCTAAAGAACAACATTCAAGTTGCAATTCGTGAAATAACACCAGCAACATGTCGGAAAGTCATTGAAAATTTCGATATTCGGATTGATGCCTGCAGACGCAGTCGTGGTGGACACTTGAATGATATTCTATTCCACGTATAATTGTAATGGATCATACTTTTAATAAAAAAAAAAGAGCTTGAAAAAATTGCAAATAGTTTGTGTTTTATTTAAAAGAAACATGTAGGCGCGTTTTTTGGATGACCCTTTATTTCACAATTAAAATATTAATATTCTAACACAATTATTGAATACAAAAGTTCAATTTACATGGATTTCCGAAATAAGAAAGAGTCACGCAAACTATCGATTTTAAATCATTTTTAATCAATTTATTTCCAAAAAAATCGTTAGTACATTAATTATTATTTTGTGTAGGACTTTTTTTATATGAAATTTATCAAGTAATATAGTAATTTAGAGTAAGGCATATTCAATGAAGGTTAACTATTATATACATTAATTATTAATTTAAGTGTTATTTAATGCGACCAATTTAATTTTTGAAATAAATAAATTAACGAAACACAAGTTTTAAGGAATTCAAAGTAAATGCCTATTTACGAGTATTATTATTTTAAAAGATATTGAGTGTAGAGTGGTAGTTTAAAATTTGGTTAGATCCGACATTTATAATAATTTCTCCGAACGAGCTTACATTTAATAACAAATGATGTTAGTTATCATTTGTTATTAAATATAAGCGTAGTTCTCCTGCATAGTATTGTAGAACCTTTTCTTTTAACACAGGCATAGTTTGTTATATATTTGGAATACTGTACACTATTTTTTTCATAAAAGCTCGTTTTTTGGAAAACTTATGCAAATATAGTCACAAAACCCATTCTCATATTTAGAAATTATATTTACTTAAATTTGACTCTCAAAATGAATTAGTTTCTGTGTTTTTTTATTTATTTACACTTTTGAAAACTGCATTCTGAGCTTTTAAACTCATTCGTAATATGGTCAGTTATCTGGTTCCAGAAGATAAACGAAAATAATTGTGTTGAAATGTTAAACCTATAGTTCGTTTACTATTAAGAACAAAAAATATCCCGTAGCATGACTGCTAATAGTTATTTTTTATACATAATAACATCATATTTGAAATGGGCTCGAACAATTTGTATTATGTCTTTTCATTTCTCTAAATCGCTTTGATACAAATTTAACCACTTTTCATTCTTGGTCTTGTAAGAATGAATTCACAATGCGCGAGTACAATATTCTTGCTTTTCAATATTTTTCATAAATATTCACCAGACCGAGAACATCCAAATTATGATACGATTCGCCATATTAGATCGCTTGGAATTTTTTGAGTTAACATGTACATTTAGATATGGAGTGCCATATACCGATTTGATACTGAAAGAAAGAACACACTGGGCGACGAGTCGCAAACTCCTAAAACGGCAAATATTCTAAACCCCAACAAGCAACTGTCCTGGATATATTGCAAGTAGAACGTTTCTAGACAATACATGTTTTGTAACTTAATCTAATTTAATAAATAAATTATGTTTATTGTATGATTTTCAAATAAAATACTATTTCAGAGACGCTCTAGGTTTTGTAATATGTCCCTCGCATATGTTCGGCATATATTTTTTAACCTTCTGATCTAGCTCATCTCACAAAAGCTCATTTCGATTGAAATCGGAACATTGTATAAATTTTAGTTCAGAGAAAACCGAAGCAAACTAAATTCGACATTAAACTCCAACCAAATTATGTAGTTTGTTATTACCAAAACAACCCTTTCTATGACAAAATCCAGTGCATATGAACCAAAGATTTCATAGCATGGTTTGTCCAATTAGAAAGCATTCTATCGTATCATGTTCGATTTCAAGTAACGTATATAGCTAATCAAGCCCTTATTTATAGTTTATGGTATATAATAATTCACACTCGAACCTGTCAATCAGTTTTATCACACCAAACCTGTCAATTAGTCTATGAACCTTGTCACTACTTTTTATACTTTATCGCGTTGAGAGGAACATAAATATTTTATATCTTGGATTATTATCTAACGATTAATGGACTGGTTGTTGAGAGGATTACATTGCAACACTATTTTAGGAGTATTACTGGACTATAAACTTTTTTATCGAAGATTGGTATTCTCGAATTTGCTTAAATTGCAAGAGGTACCGCAAAAAATAAGCTGTTCCAATCAAATAAACAATATGATGAAGCGTTTAACAAAAGCGTTCAAATACTAAAGGAGCATCTGTACACAGCGCCAATATTTGCATACTAAGATAAAAATTGAAAGGCAAGACAGATTATCGCATACTTTTAGAAAGACTTACTAAAGTGAGAGCGAAATTGTTATGTAACAAGGAGGGGTTTGTTATTGTAAAATGCATAGAACACTTTCAGAAATATATCTTCACCCAGTCATTTCTTAAAAGAACAGATCATGCGTGGAAGATACATTCGCTGAAAACCGGAACAGACTATTTTGAATGAAGCCCTATAAAATAAGTCTGTGAAAGATTTGATTGGGCAGGATGTAGACAATCTGTTACATACCTGGCGGTAAAAATGTGAAGCGTGTAGCTTGCTGTAAATTTTGAATGTATTGTAAATCTGAGTTGTTTCTTGTATCTTGTAATCCACACTAGGCCGGCTTCAATCTGATGATGATGACGTCATTGAATGACCGTGTGATCGAAAAGATCAAATCCATCTCATCAGGCATATGCTACCGGACTTGATGTTCATACTGTACGATTCGTATATATATTTTTAGTTGTGTCGCGACAGTACTAGTGAATTACAAGAACTTAACTCGAAATATTTTTATTAATTAATTGTGGCGTGAGATAATTTAATTGTATTTGTTGGAGTTGCTCAAGAACGTCACATTACTCCCCCGAAAGTGAATTCCCCTCCGAATAATTATGATTATGCCAAACGAAGAGTTGAAAAATGCAATAAAATAACAGAGGACCATTTGATCGGATCACTATAGAGTTTCAGCCCCACAATATATGGTGACAGATTACTTAACTAAATGACAAGAAGTATATCCAATACCAAAACAAGAAACAATAATGATTGGATAAGTCGATATAGACTATGATATGAACTCGAGCTTTGGAACAGTTGTTACATAAGCTTTGTGTGGACAATCCTATGTAATGAAGGAAAGAACGATCAACGAGAGATATAGAAACTCGTTAGAGAAGGATAAGGACCCGTTGCACATTTCAGCTAAGCTTAGCGAGAAAAATATTTCTCGTTAGCTTAGTTTAGCTCGCCTAGTTCCTACCGTTGTACACTTCAGCTATAACATCTGTCACACATACATTCATGTGTAAATAAAATGCTACGAGTTATCTGTCAAAATATTGTATATAAAAACATTTTGTATATATAAAAAAAAATCAATGTATGTGTGAGCGATATAGCTGCCATTTGCAATGCAAAGACAACTCGAGCTAAGTTAGTTTGCATCGCTCAAAACAGAAAAACGTAGCTCGCATAGTTTAGATCAAGTGTGCAACGTTCCATATAAAACTTTATTTACAACTAAGCACTAGAATATAGCTCTCATCGCTTAGCTTAGCTTAGCTGAAATGTGCAACGGGCCTTAAGCTTTCAAGAGTCGGATAAAAGCTCGATATTATATCCAAGCAAATGCCAGAGGATTTGGAGAAGTGCAGTAAGTCCAATCCATCAAAACGGAATTCGTTATAAGGAATTCGTCATCTCTACAGAGGAGTGGTATAAAATTCTGTTTGGGGCGAACAGAAATGTCTTAGTGTGCCATCTAGTACTATACTATTACGTTATATGCCTATAATTTCATTCTATACTAAATTTAATTTGGTGGTATAGTCTATTACTATGTTTCGATGCTAGGTTGAAACATAGTAAAGTTAGGGTTGGCGTTCATGGAAACAGAGTTTAGGGTCGAGATTCGATAAATGTTTTTAACTCGACGAAACTAGTGAAGTTGAATAGAGTTGAAATTTACTGGCGACGGTTACTTTGGTTGTGGTTTTGTGACCGAAGGTTTTTCCTATGAACTAAATACAGTATTTTAACTTTCTTATTTACTGTGATATTCCCCATTATTAACAAAAATACAATTATTTAGTATTAACGCACGATTAAAATTTTTAACTTCACTGATCTTCAGATGATAAACACAAATAATGACTAATTACAAACAAAAAATATAAAGTTGTCAACTCAACCTAACTCTGTTTTTTTTTCATGGAAACGTTCGACGCCATATTAATTTAACGTAATCCTAATATCAACTCAACCTAACTCTATACTCTACATGGAAACATGATATATCATCGCTCAATTTCCTCAGTTGCTTAAGTTATAATTGTATTCCGCATTTTCATTTATAATTATATAGAATAAGATAAAAACAACTTATAAGCGTACTTCCCCCTTTTAATTGAACATCAAAACACATATTAGCTTTTGAATGTATAAAGTTTTTCGTTGCATTTTTTATAACTATTGCACCTTCGACAGTAATTATTTTGTGAATGAAAGTACACAGGAAATTGATTTTTTGTGCTATCGGATATGTATTATCAGAGCCATCTTAAATTTACAGAGCCTAAATATTAAAAATTGAGCTTAAATTAGAGGAAGTAAAATAGAGGAAAAAACGTAAATTCCCATACAAAATATATGGAAAGTAAACATTTTTTTAAAATGAAATATTTCAATGAAAAGTATGATAAAATAAACATTTTAATGTTGAAATCATATAAAAACTATTTATATAATATATCATTTAAATATTTTTGAATAAAATCAATTGAATATAATATAAATAATTAAATAAATAAATCATTAAATTCAAATATCGCATTAGAACTTTTAATATGTATACGCACAAATACATACATACTCGTATCATATGAAAAAAAATATTCTCATTTATACGCATGAGCAATATGAAATATCGATCGAGTACGATCAATGACAACAGAGTCATCTCTGGAAAAATTAAAACTACTACTAAAAAGCTACTTTGTTTTTGACAAAAAACTTTTTGATTATCAAAATTCAAAATTTCGAAATTAATCCAAACTAATGTAAACTAAATAAATAAATTTAATTTAGATTTAAAATATATACTCATTTACTTAAACGTTTATCTAAAAACTGTCAAACTACTAGAATCCCACTATAATTCTATAGGAATTAAAACTAGAATCGTACAGTAGAATTATATTGTATGAAATTTTATCATAAATGTTATTACATTTTACAGGATAAAATACTTTAACATATTCTAAAATCCGTATGAAATCGAGTATTTGCTGATAAAATTGTGTGTTTTGTCAAGAAACTTATATATGTAAGAATTTTAAGGTTAGCATTTTTTTCGAGTTGGAGGAAAATTTGATTTTATAAAGATATATACGAGTATGTATGTATGTATATATGTATGTATATATACTTACATATAAAATTTAACCGTTAACTTGTTAACTTGAATTGGTAAAACCAAATCTGTTAGACATTTTTTTTAAATCTAACGTCTTTTTGGATAAAAAAAATAACGCCCAGCTGACATCTATTGAAAGATCGTAAGAACTAAAACGAAAGTACTAAAACTTAACATTTTACCCTGAATAAATTAAATTTAAATAGATTTACTTTTATCTGTATTGAATATAATAATTATAATTAATAATAATTATGATATGTGAAACAAATAAATTAATTTTATTATGAATGTCAGATGTCTCTTGTAAAGCTTTTCCGCCATGTCATGTTTCTGGTTTATTTTTTATAGTATAGGGTACACCTATAAACATTCCATCAATTTATTATTTTATAATTAAAATTATTTTTTTAACAATAATTATGTTTTATTTTTATAATTTCTAGAATATAAATGTATTTCAAAGAAGTTACGGTTATTTTGATTCGAAATTAAAAGAAAATTATGCAGTCAGATAAAAATAAAATTTGCTGTTCGTATGGAACACCCTTTTTTTCTTTTAGATCGACATAAAATTATTTTTTTATTTTTTAGTTTCGTTTTTAGTAGGTAACACTAAAAGGCGCAAAATCATTTTTTTATTATATAATTAAAATTATTGTTTATTATATTTATTAAATTTTATTTATGTGCAAAAACATAATTTCTTATGTCTAAATATATTTCAATACAGCTACGGAGATTTTGCTGCAAAATAAAAGTAAACGTGTGCGGTTAGATTAAAAAAATGAACTGCTCTTATTGAAATCTTCTTTAACTTTAAAATCAACATCACATACACATATACATATTTTACTGTGCATTCAATATTGTAAATTCATATTGAATTTTAATTTATGTTTTATTAAATTATTAAGATATTTAGGTAACTGATTTTCAGATATGATTAACTTCAACATTTTATGTACTTAACACTGTAAAAACAGAAATCAAATATATAATTTTTTATTGATAAAAATTATTTCGAAAAATGTGATTTTTACATTGATTCTTATGGGAAAATGAAAAATGTACCTCCTCTAAAAAAAGCTCAACAAAAAATACGTCATATTGTTACGGCTCTAATAAAGATGGCTCTGGTATTATGTAAGGTAACGTGCAAATATCGGAAGTAAATATTGATCTAAAAAGTAGTCATCATTTATTTATTTTTTGTTCTTCTGAGTAACCTGAACCCGTATGTTATCGATAAATAAGTGTTCGTTGGAAAATCGAACCGTTTGCACATATTAGAAAAAACGATACAAAAAAATTATTTCTTCACTTTCAACAACGAATATTAGCTGAAGGTATAAGATTCGGCTATGGGCAGCCTCCGATATTTATAACTCTTGATATAATTATTAATTATTGTGTATAAATTTATCCGCAATATAACTCACTAAATCAGTATCCTCTTGTAGGCAGACTTCAACTCGTACATCCAATATATATATATATATATATATATATATATATATATATATATATATATATATATATATATATATATATATATATATATATATATATAATTTATTTATCGATTGCCATTTAAGAAAAATTATAGTTGTCGTTTATATATAATTTATATATTTGTTAAAAATTATTATAAATTGTCAAATCGTATATACTCGTAATATACGTGATATCAACATTATAAAAAATGTATTGCAATAAATGACTATGATGAAATACTATTGGGAATAATTGGAATGTATTCAACATTGCCAACTATTTTCACAATACTTACTTAGTTTAGCCAGATGATTTTTATTAATGTTCTTGTATATAGTTTCGACTTTAATTTTAGACCAAATCGTACAAAACGATTATTTAGATTTATTGCGAGCGTTGATGTAATCATTTATTTTCATTTAAGAATCATATGTGAAAATAAAATTCGGGTATGCAGTAGTGTAGTAATACAGTGTCGATAATGTAGATTACATTGTTCAATTACAAGATGCCAGATGGCTCTCAATGCCGTGTAGACATTGTCGCCGACAGCGACCTCTTCTCTCACCGAAGGATGCCATTCCTGCATCATTTGGTTCGGATCAGCACGCGGAACGTGGCTGAGTCAGTGTATTCGATGTCCTTTTATTTTATGCACGATTTATGAACATCAAAACTACTTGCAAAACAGCTATACTTGCTCACTTTGAGTAATACAATATATTTATAATGCATCGTCGGTAATGTCGGTTAAGTATCGGGAATGTCATTTCGGTAAGCTGCATTCATAATGTTGGTTGTTAAAAATATCTATAATGTTGGTAATGCAGTAATGCCGATAATTCTGTCTCATTAATACAGTGTTGTTACTATCGATAATGCAGCGTTTATATTTTTTACTAAGCAATTCTATTATGATTCACTAACTAATCACATTATTAAAGTTGTTTGAACTAATGAAGTAAACTGATAAAAAATAAATAATAAACAAATATTTGTATTTGTAGTTAACTTGTTTGATTTAATGGGGAAAAATAAAATAAGTACTTAACCTGCATAACACTATTATGCTGATAATTTTTCTTGCCAAAACATATTTACTAAGAACATGTTCCCAAGACCGGTGTGTGTATACGTAAAATATTTATTTATTTATAATAAATATAAATAATATTTATATATTAAAAACTATTTAAAATTTGAGTTTGTGTGTTAAATAAAACAATTTAAGATATTAATTAACAATTTCTGAACTTCAACTGTAATAGGCACGAGCTTTTTATTATATTTGTTACACCTTTAATAAATATTATTTTAAACACAATACGACACGGTGTAACATTTTCGTTATTGAGTTTTCTTAATTTTTAATATTTTTAAGACTTAATATGTATTATATATATACATACATATGTACTTGTGAATAGACGGAATTGTTTTCGTTTTATAATTCTTATTTACTTGTCTGATCGAATATATTAGTGTATTGCAATATTTCATTGTAAACAAACGATTTTTCATTAGAGAGATGTTTTTGACGTGATCGGTTGCTTTTCATCTGGCATATAAATGTATATGTTTATTATTTATTTCCTTTGAATAAAATTTATTTTAGTTTTTGTTTACTTTAAGAAATTATTTTATAATTCATAAGACTCGTGGTTTCTAAAATAATTCAAGAATATTTAGCATATGCCACACACACCAAAAACGTTAATTAGTTTTGAAAAATAGTTTTGAACTAGAATGTCATAGTTCTATATCATTATATAATTATTTCTGAGGTTAGAATTTAATTATTTTTATTTGATTGCACATCGCTTGTTTGATCTACTTGTTTTGATAAAACAATTCGAATTTTAATTAGTACATTTGAGCTTTGAAGTAGAAAAAAATATTGTACTCGGTTTCAAAGTGCAGAATCAACGAAAGTCTTAAAGAAAGCAATTATTCCTTCAATTTTATTAATTTATCAAACATTAAGTTATGCTTTTTGTAAGCTCCCACTAAATGTAATTCTATTTAAATTTTCTATAATTATATATTATATAATTATATTCTATCATTAAAGTGTTTTTTTTCGCATTTCAAATGATAATTTCATTTTTTTCTCCCATGTATAATTGGTTAAGACATTCTCCACTGCGATAGTGAAGCACCGTCATCGAACATGTTGATTACATTGTATTTTGTAACATGTCAGATATAATGTATGAGCTGCTTTGGTCTGAACTGGAATGACACCAATTCATCACGATTTACTTAATTAAAAACACTTTTATAACTCGAATTATAAAAGTTAAAAACAGTTTATATATAGTTTGTCGTTTAATAAACTATTGAGCAAACCACTAACAAATAAACTTTTTATATTTCAATACAGTACATACATGTACATTAAATATATAGAAACACAGAAATTGTATAAAGAAAATACTAATGTAAAAGAATTATAATGTTGGTTGCAATTGAGGCGGTCAGACAGACAGTATATGATATTATGTTGTAAAGTACGAGGATACATTTTTTGGTGCGATTTTTGCAATATAATATCATGATGAGGTTGACGCATATTGTGCTCATCTATCGGCTAGTAGTATATAGTTTTGATATATAATTGGGATATTATTATTTACTGGCATATTGTACCGAGCTTTTATTTATATACATACTACATTATTTATAAAAAACTATATATTATTGAGTTTTTATGTTCTGATTTTACATATATACAATTTAGTCATGTACATTCGGTCTTTAATGGTCATCGTCAAAGTGAAAGAATATTGTCTATAGTCATATTGTCGTCATAAGTCTTTGCTATATACACACTAACAAGTACAAAAGTGAAATTTATTAAAAGAATACAAATGTTTTAAATTATAAGTGATTTTTATTATTTCTAATCTTTTTGACTAACAATTTGTTAAAAATTTTATTTTGAGATTTTTAATCGCGCGCAGTGTGATTTTTATACTATAGAAAAATATCACTATACAGTCGGTTTTAGTGTTCTATAGTGCTTTTGGTTGGTTGGTTTGTAAAAAAAAAAATAAACTTCTATATGAATAAAAAAAAGCATATATCTTTATTGATTTTAAGTGACATCATTAAGTGTACGCGAATAGATTGTGTTTCTGTTTAATGTGTGTTGTGTATTTCGTTAAAACTTTATTCCAACTATAAATAAAATGATATTAGTAATGAAAACATCATTTCCACTCTCGTACGCTTATACTTATATATATATAAGATATTTTTTATTGTTTTAAATTAAAATGTTAGTGTTTTTGTTGCACACAAGTCGCGCAAAATGATTTAGTTTTTGTTTTATTAATCTACTGTTTTTATTTTATTTTAAATATACAATTACTTTAAATTGATTAATTTGATTAAAGCTGATTAAAATAATAATAATAAAAAAACAGCAACTTTATATATAGTTTATGATATACCGGTTAAATTAATGTATATAATCTTAAGAAATTATAATGTAGATTGTTACGTTATTATATTATAATTAATTAATGTGATATATCTCAAGGTTAATATTTAAATCTATTTTAAATATAATTATGGTACACGATCGATATTTGAATTTTTGTGTGGTCATATTATTCCGCGCCAACAATGTACAAGTTTGATTAATCCGTTGATAACGAATTCGTCTATAAATAAACATAATCACGCACTATTTTATATAAAATATGTAGTTTTGGTCAAACTATATGGTACAATTAATTACTATAGAATGCTATTTTAGTATCGGTACGTCAAATAGTTATATAAAGGGTTTTCCAATATGAGGTTTCATTTTTATGTTTTAAAAAACGATATCTTCAAATCGCTACCCTTGCAGCACCATGTCCTTTTCATGAAATTTACTATAACCAATTGATACCGGCTGTATGTCCTTGATTATTTCATGAATCCCATCTTTAAGGTCTTGAATCGATTGTGGAGTTCAGTTGCACCAGCCTCATTTTCGAAAAAGTAAGGTCCAATCAGCCCAAATACCGCACCAAACAGTGCACTTTGAGGCTTTTCAACAATCACTCTTATATTTTCTGAGCCCCAAATGCAACAATTCTGCTTACTAACGTAGCCCTCGAAGTGAAATTGGGCATCATCACTGACGAGCATATTTCGGAGCCATTTACAGGACCCAATAAGCGAAGATAACGTTTATGGTGATCGACTCATAATCGACGAGGAATCGACAAACCTGGATTTTCTTCAAAACTACAGCAGCAATATTCTCAGTTGTTCGATTCTTCACACCACTTACTTGTTGTAATAGCAAGTTTTTCCACCTGTTTCACTATTGCCGGCTGAGAAGTTGCATCACGACGACCAAGAAGTGGTTTAATTTTGCGAACAATGACTGCAAAATGTCAATGCGTTGTTGAAGCGTATATCGTACCGGTTTTAGTAATGCGTAACTTGTCACATGTCAAAAGATGATAGCTTCAAATTTGACAGCTTCCCAAATAGCAGGCTATTCAAAATGAAACCTCTTAATAGAAAACCCTTTATAATATTGATTTAAGAGTACATCGAATTATTATTATTTTTTGGCTAGTCATGTTATTTTGGGAGCTGATTTTATATAGAATTATTGTATATAAATATATGTACGTGTACTATTAAATAGGGCAGATATAATACGATTATCTGCAAAAACCAAAAATCGATCGTTAAAATGTCTTAGAATGTTGGCGCATACAAGAAATAATATTTTTGTAGCCTTGAGATTTAATATGGTAGCAGATTAATTTACTTGTTAAATCTTACTATATTCACGGTGAAATTTTACACCTCATATATTATGGGGATTATCCTGCTATATGCCCATAAAATATTTCATAATAAGTTATAAGCAATTTAAACTATTTCTATACACGAATATATAATAGGTTTCATCAATATAGTTTATATAGAGTGAATGTTTTTCGGGAAATTATATATTCGTATAGTTAAGATCGATAAGGATTTCGTTGATATAACGATGCTATACTTATATATACCATATAAAAGCTAAATTTCTCCGTTTGGTTTACTTAAATAATTATTTAAAACATTTTAACAAAATCAATCCTACCCAAAATGTAATGATTTTGGGAACAATGTACAGTAAGTGTTCAAATTGCGTCTGTCATAATTCAAGAAGGACTGGGATTCCAAAATTGGGGTGCAGACCATCAAAGTGATAGTCCATATCTCTCTTTAGAGATAATAACGTCACTCGTATAGAGTTGAAGCTGCACCCAAACCGTCCAATACGTGTCCTTTTATATCCATGTGACTAAAGTCTAACTTCATTCAGACTGCATAGTCGAATTGCAATCTCCAAAATAAGTTTCGATGAGTAACAACCTTTGAGTATTGGAGTAACAACCTTTAGAGAAACGTCTTGGCTAACGATCGCTGCAGTTCATTTCATTTGCACAAGGTACTGCTTTCAAAATGCAGCAATTTCCGCCTGTTAGATAGTAGCGTACCTATCAACGGATTTATAATCCAGCAGCAGCCAGATTAAAGCATACTGATTCATCCGTAAAGAATTGTGCTTTTCGGTAATCACTACACAAAATAGTTTCCCGAATACATGTTATACACCATGATGTCCGAGAGCATGTGAACAGTTATGTTGGCCCAACTCCATCTACATTTGGCAGTGCCCAGAAGGGCTAAATTCGATGTGTATAGCTTCCGCAAAACCCAAAACAATTTAAATCTTTGAAAGTGGTTTAACTGATTCTCTCCAGCATACCTCATGTTCTAGGCTGCCAAATATCTAAGTGCCCAAACGAGTTTTTCGATCTGAAAACTGAACACGCGACTGGGTTGCAAACCCCATTAGCTACCAAATATCTGTTGTGTTTTATTGCATTTCTCTTCTTTGTGAATTTGATATTGCGATCTAACCAGATCCCCAGATGCTTAACATCTAAAGGGAGCGGTATGGTATATGAGCCCAATTTTTAGAAGATAATATTGTTCTCCAATAATACTTTCTCATAGTGAGTTTGTTACTATAAAAAACAGTTTAAAATAAAAACTTAACGATCCATCATTGAATCACATATCGTTTTAATATACGGTTCATTAATTTAAAAGCCAAAATTCTATATACACGAATTACATTTATCAAGAATTAATGAACTATTAAATTTTGATCTTATACAACAAAATACAAATTCATTAGGAACTCGTAAAAATTTCATTCATTTATCGACATGACATAATCGACAAGATACATGATATCATTCGATGTTTAACACATTCATTTTTTATATAGTCATTTTGGAAAAAATCAAATAGTTACTTTATTGTTTATATACCTAAGAAAGCTTACATTATTTAGATTTTATTTTCGACGAAATCTTGGTAACATACCGGTCGGTGTTAATTTTTTACATATGTAATAAGACAGACTATATAATTATAACATACTAAGCCTACGATTAATTTTGGATGTAAGGTTATTTATATATCTGTGTAATTAAATTGAACACCTATAAGATGACATAACGATATTGTGTTTAAATCAACACATACAATATTTAATGTTATTATATTTATAATAATAATGCCAGAAGTCCAAAAATTTAGTATCGATATTTAAAATAAATTATATCATGAAGAAAAATAATGTATAATATGTTTACTATAAATTGTATTTATTTACATAAATTTATTTGTTGAGTGATTTTTTATGTTTTATGCAAATATATATTTAAACATCATAAAAGTAGATGTTACCCGACCCATATTTATGTACATATAATATTTATTCTAGTTATAAGTGAATAATTTGTCCTTCGTTAAAAAAAAATATGTTGTGCAGTGTCCAAATTCGTCAGGTCGTAGTAATTTTGAAAAGCTAACTCATTCATAAATATCCTTGAACTACAAAGGCATTATTCTTTCTTACCAAAAATATTTGTGTAAGGTCATAAATTATTCCATATTTTATTTTGGTCGGTTAGAAATTGATTTATAGTTGTAATTTTCTTCTACGATGTAATAAAGAAAAACATTTTCTTTAATACAAGAAAATCGTAATACGCACTTCAATACCGTTTCCTTTTAATTTAATTCGGCCTTTAACTCATGGTCGTGTTTTGTGGTAATCAAGATTTAAGGTATATAGAAGAGCAGGCTTAGTAAGTTTAGTTTGAATCACTGGATGGAGAATCGACGGAGGTATTGACCTGACTACTTTCATATGTCTTGACTACTAATACTAGCTATTAATAAATCACACTGTTTGCCCTAGAGAGATTAACTAAAAGCATTCATGCGCTGTATATTTATATTTCTCAAATTTTACGATCAATAATTTTGGGTAACGGTTTTGTTCTCGTTTAAATTAGCCGGGTTTTTACTGTTAGATCCGCCTCTTTTATTTTAAAAATTACATTTTAATCCCGATTTCCATTATGAAAAATATACTGACAAAATAGTTAAAGTAGGATAAAAATATAATTTTTCTTAAAGTGCGAGAGAAATAAAAAACAGTTCCAGTACAAAAAATTTATTCAGTACTGAATAAATTTTTATGGTTACTGAAAAAATTATTATAGCAGTACTGACAAAATATATCAAGAGAAGTATTTTTTTCAGTACTGGAAAAATCTTTATAGAAATAATGTATATGGAGGAGAAATTGTTTGTATGACGTCATTATGAAGCATTTGATAGTAGTTATTTTATGGTTAATTGATAATTTTAACATTTCGTTTTGTGTCATTCATCTTAATTCATTGTGAAAATAATTTAAATAATGAATAATTATGTTAAGTTTATTTTTTTAAATTTACTGTTGTCAGTGTTTCTTGTCTTTTTTAAAACATGATCTCTGTCACTCTAATGGTATTTTTGGTATTTTTCTCGTTTTGGTTGGTTTTTTCAGTAAAAAATACTGACAAAATTTTTTTCATAATGGAAATCAGGTTTTATTGTTCTGCGTATACCTGTTTTTAGCTTAAAATGATGTCAACCATTTTATTACCTCCCATGTTTTCGTTAACTAAAATGGAGTTATGCGGTTATTTGCCGATCTCTAGTTCTTCTAATCTGACCATTACTTGTCGTTTACTGTGTCTCAATGCTGTTTGAAAATACTCTACTATAATAATACTGTTATACTCTTCTTATTAGTAGTGTTATAGTTTTCTAAAAGAATGTATTTCTTTGTTGTCTAATTTTGTTAACCGAGCGTTGTCGTCCTGGCAAGTTGTTTCTTCCAAATGCATTTTTGTTCATTCTTTCTATTAGGTCTATCTTGTAGCCATGTTTCATAGCCATGTCTTTAATTGTCATCAGTTTTTTGTGTAGTCTTCACTGTTAAACACTTCACTGATTAAAATCAAACTTGTCTGATACAGTGCTTTAAGCCTGATTTCTATTATGAAATATATACTGACAAAATAGTTAAAGTAGGATAAAAATATAATTTTTCTTCAGTGGAAGAGAAATAAAAAACATTTCCAGTACAAAAAATTTATTCAGGACTGAATAAATTTTTATGGTTACTGAAAAAATTATTATGGCAGTACTGACAAATTATATTATAGAAGTATTTTTATTCAGTACTGGAAAAATATTTTATAGGAAAAATGTATATGGATTAGAAATCATTTGTATGCTCACGCCATATTTAAAAAGTGAAGTAATTGCTTAAATATGAAGCATTTTATAGTAGTTTTATGGTCAATTTATAATTTAAACATTTCGTTTTGTGTCATTCATCTTAATTCATTGTGGAAATAATTGAAATAATGAATAATTATGTTAAGTTTCTTTTTATATATTTATCTATAATTCAAAGTGTTTTTTGTCTATTTTTTCAATAACAAAAAAAATTTGAAATTTATTGGTTGTGTTATAAGCATCTGTTAAAATATATTCACAATAAAAAAAGAAAAAAGTTAAAAATGATCTCTGTCACTCTAATGGTATTTTTGATTTTTTCTCGCTTTTGTTTTTTCAGTAAAAAATACTGGCAGTATTTTTTTCATAATTGAGATCAGACTTTAGTACTGCTTATATAAAAATCTGTGTGATTCTTGTTCTTTCCATTCTACTCGCAACAGTCACTATTTCAATCTAGTAGTCTATTTCAATATTGTATATTTCGAGATATTTTCCGGCGTCACTGTAGTAGTGTCTACTACTGGTTTCTTTTATTCGCCATATTCTCATAATGTTGATTCGCTCGTTATATAGTGTTAGCTC
Organism: Tipula lateralis; assembly: GCA_963932295.1. NCBI lineage: Eukaryota > Metazoa > Arthropoda > Insecta > Diptera > Tipulidae > Tipula > Tipula lateralis. The sequence goes on from OZ010737.1 coordinate 21,863,730, forward strand.
TTTACTCAACTGATTATCATTTTTCAAGCTGAAAACGACTGTCAATCCCGCTTGAAGCGCTGAAGAGATAACATCTCTCGTGCTCTAAAATAAACTCAATCATAAAAATATTGTCTTCGGTTGGATTCGAATATCGCTTTTCGTAAGAACATGTTTCGCTTCCATTGTAAATATTTTAAATACATTCAGCTAGACTTTCTGATGGTAGAAAAGACAAACACTATTATTTAAATAGAGTGAGATACGTTTCTCAATATTTTTGAGGCCTTTAAGATTTCAGGGCAAAATAGTTGATGTTTAAACTTTCCTGTGAAGTTATCTGAAAAGGGTTAAAATAGGGTATATTTGGTATTATTTGCTAAGTTCGCCACGTCTTACGAATACCAATTAATTATGATATACAATATAATTTGTATTTATCTTAAGAAATGTCAACGGATATTAATTAAAATTAATTGACATAATCAATTGATCTTTAACTTATGAATACTAATTTAATTTTGCATCACTTAATTTTCATATTATTTATACTTATGTCTTGGAAACAAATGTGTTTGTTGAACTTCAGCTAATTAGAAATTCTAACCTGCTGTTAAACTAGATTTCAAAGCATGTTTTCCTTTGTTTTGGGAAAAATAATAAATTTTTCCAAAAAAGTTATTTTGACCGTGGTACATTGAACATTTTTTACATTGTGCAGTCTTTGTATTTCACCTGTATGGAAAACTATGAAAATATTATATTTGTTGGTATTCCATATATTTTTTTATGAATTAAAATATTTTATTGATTTCCTGCTTGATTTATTATTCTATAAACTTGAATGTTATATTTATAATTGTTATTAATGAAAATGTAGCAATATAATGATTGACAGAACTATAATTATAGTCACGTGGTAGTAACTAGGTCGGTCGTCATAGTTATAGTGTATCTACTTATTTTCTATTATATATATAATTTTCATTATTTTCTTATAACCCTGACCTCCCAAAATTTTGTTATTTTATATTTATAAAGATTATTTCATTTTTACTAAAATGTGGCTGTAAAATGAAAAATTTAATGATTTGCATGAAACGAAATGTAAACAACACATAGCTGAAGCGAGAAAATTGGAAAATTTATAAATGAGTTGGAACATACATATGTATAAGTTCTAATTTGACTCAAAATAAAATACAGTAAAACCTCGATTTAATGAACTTCGAGTTTAACGAACCAAATTTTAATTTATTTCGTATCGTTTGGTTTAAACTACAAATTGGATAAAAAACACGGGCGAATTGCATGCCAAGTTACTCAGGGGTGACAGTAGGACGAAATTATCAATATTTTGGATTTATAAACAAACTGATTCTTAAATTAAACAGACGAATACTTTGTTTTGAACTGAGATCTGCGACAAACACTAGCAATTCAGATGAAAATAATATTTAAAAGGAGTGATGGTTGGCGGTTTCGTAGACGACATGGAGTACTACCTATGAAAATTATTAAGTGCTCCAACTGAGAAAATTGCGCCATCTCGTGAATAAATTCGAAAGATAAGAATTTAAGTCGAGTGTTTGAGTTGTTTAAGTTGGTGTTTGCTTCCGTAAAATAGTCAAGCTTCTCGTCATGAATCTAGGAAGGCAGATACAAATTATACAAAGAAGAATATCAATCCTATTTTGATGCAGCAGAAATATCCAATGAAATAATTGAGCCAGTGCTAGCAGAGATTGAACCCAACCAAAACGAAGCAGATATAGAGCTAACAATAAATTTATCGGTTTGCAATACCGGTCCAACCCCTATAATTGGTCCATTAAATCGAGGTTTTACTGAATACAGTATTGTACTGTTTAATACCGAACAAAAATGTTTCATTTGCATAAAAATGAAAATCAATTAATCACCTCTGACCACACGTTAAATATATATTAAGAAAATTAGTTTATATTTACTTTATACACCGTCGTGTAAAAGCAATTTATATTGGTTTAGGTCAGTCCTTTTAACACTTGTTCAATTAATTTTACGAAAGCTGTTCTAAAATCAAATTAATCAATTTAATTAGGTACGATATGAATTTTTTATGGATAGATTGTTTATTATTAATAAATCTAAAATATATACACAAGAAAACTTTTCGTATTGAAAATGGTAAAGAAAATAAAAACCACTTGTTGGAAAACTCAATATAAAATTTTCCTCGATGACACAATAATATTTTTAAATAAAATCGTAAAAATTTAAGTAACATACTAAATAAAAATATTTAAAATTAACAAAGATTAAAAGAAAAAAAAAAAGTTGAAAATAGAAAAACTTTTCCGTTGTAAAACTTTTTTTGTTTTGTTTGTTGTTATTTATATTTTTCCACATACACAATAAAAAGTGAGTGTTAGTATCCCATAAAATACACAACATATGGATACGTCAGTGTGTTTTAATTGGTGTTCGCAACAAGTGAGAAATGTTTTGACTTGTTTCGGGCCATGGATACGAAGAAAAACAAAAATTGGTTCGAGAGGATCCAAAACATCAACAAAAAATTGTAAAAATGACTGTACAACATCGGATAAAAGTAAGCATGCGTTAAAAAATATATATATTTTTTTATTATTGTTATTATTGGAAAATATAGGGTGTTTTGTGTAAAGAAAATTCCTCTACATGGTGGTAGTATATAAAATTATATTACTAATTTCTGATAAAATAATATTTTCGTAATCGTAAATTTGCTTAAAATAATATTTACTATATAGTGTTCATATATAGTATGTACGTGTCGGTAGTAAATAAACTTTTGTGTCTCTCTCTATAAATTAGCAAATTTTCCCCAACTGAAGTGAAAATTCGTCCTTCTAAAAAATCTTCTACATTTCGATGTCATATTTTTGTGTACATGGTCGCCATATACATATTCAAAATCTAAATAGAAAATTTAACTAAAATTTTTTTAAATTATTTTTCGGAAACATTTTACATTTTCTTCTAATGAAAATTATAGTGGAAAAAAATTATATAAAATAAACAAAAGAAAAATGTGTTTTATAAATAATATTCGTCTTAGTAAAAATATTTATATATATACAGTGAAAAAGTGAACTAATATATAAATTTTCTTGTTTTGTGTTCGCAACGAGGAAAGCGAAAATTAATGGAAAATTTATATGTATAAAAAAAACAATAATTAAATAAACGCCATGTAAAATAAATAAATAATTTATATCATGTAAATTATATTATTATATGTATTGTGAATTTATTATTTTATTAGTTTACATTTTGATTTACATCTGTAATAATGTACTATGTAAAAGTGAAAAAATTTAGTAGTTAAAATAAAATATACTATATGGACAACCAATTGGCGATTACTATCGTGAATTTTACTACATTAGTAAAATAAATAAATAAAATAAGTAGCATGGCATTTTCATCTGTGTATCGAGCTTTGAGGCTGCGATTAAGCCGTAAGATATTAATTATTAATATATTTGTTTTTTTTTTACAATTAACCGGGTAATTTATATATTATATACTCTCTGTATATATTGTGTTCAGAACAACAAAAAAAAATCGATTGAGCTATCTATACACAAGAAAAATATACTCTATATATATATAATCAGCTGGTTTTTCATTATTTTTTATGTTTGTTACATTTTCATTTTGATACGAGCTTTTTATAGTGTTTTTACCCGCAATCGAGATTTTATATTATATGAAAGGTTATTGGTCGGTATCGTTGTGTCTAATTATATATTATGAGCATTATGGAGCATTATTGTGTCTGGAACTATATAACTATTCGTTTTCTTGTATAGGTCAAATATATATATGCTATAAAAATATTTTAATAGCATCTGTTGATAATTTTTGTTTTTATTTTATCGATTATTTTATTGTAAAACAACGTATTTTCTCGCACCTATTAATATTTTATAATTTTTTTTTCGTTTCATTTTATATAGCTAGAACTTTGAGTGGTTTGCTTTATACAGTATGTATATTGATTCATAAACAGTGAACATTTTTTGGTGTATTATTTGCAACCAGAGAGGCTCACAACTATTTTTAGTAATATTCTGATTAAAACAGCAGCCAATTGCACCAAAACCAAAATGTAACGCAATCAATACCACATAGTCACAGTTGGATATTTTTATATTAGATCCAAGTATATTAAAAATTCGAATATATTCTATTTTAGGATCAGCTATTAATCTACTGTTAACTAGACCAGATATTTCATCTTAATTTCATCTTTTGACAGCATTCAAAATATTAAAATAATTTCAACATGATTTCTTATGAAAGTTCAAGGTTCAAAGCAATATTTGATTACAAGACTATTGAAATTTATAATGATGAAATATATTAAGTTACATTAATTGTTTAGATTTATTTTTAGATGATGTTACTCGTATATAAGAAAATAATTAATCATTATAATAATTGTTTTTAGATTTTTTTCTTGGCATTAGAATTTAGTTTAAGTTTTACAAAATTAAGAGTCGTTAGAAGTTAATAATATACTTTGTTTTAAATTGTTTCTACGTACATTGCTACGGTTGCGCGGTAGCTACGTAAACTCATTAGCACTAATAACTTTTACTTCTTCGCTTTTATTATTGTCATCGTTATTGAACTGACTTAAAATATCAAAAATCTGCTTCATTAATATCTTCTGATCCTATCTCTTGAAAACCGTCTCCATCAAGTTTTTTTCAAAATATCACAATTTCCGAAACTGCTAGCAAAGCAAGATTCTGGCCTTATTTTCTTTCACACAGCATCATTCATCGTTGAGTTTCCCATTCGTTCCAAAGAGAATGTACATTTTCTACAGTAGATAAGTATTATACTGTTTCCAAAGTCACGAATTGATACATTATCTGACCCATCAGTAGCATCCATTAATAGTTTAAAAGTTCTTCTTAAAATAATAACGTTGGAATGCAGCGATGGCTGTGTTTGCAGGCAGAAATGTCACTTTACTATTGAGGGTTTAATTCAGCTTAGTGCGTTATCAACAAATGATAAAATCTTAAAAGCAATGGTTTAAGTTTTGCAAATTTCTCAGCAAAAAATTAAAAACTGGGTCTCAAACAATCCGCGGGGTTATCCATCCAACTGAAAGTAAGTTTTTTCAAGTAATTTTCCGAAGTACAAGTGTAAGTAATTTCACATAATAAAACTGTCTTTTGGTATGTTAAAATCTGGAACCTGTTTTTCGGATTAGAAATAAAAGTCCTACTAGGCAGTCCTTTTGAAAATATACCAATTATATCAGTGTTGCAAACTTTTCAAGGTTTTGGGATGTGAAGATGCAGCCAATTGGTCAGCAATTTGTCGCCTGTAAATTTAATATTCTAAAATTTTTTAAAAACCCCGCAGTACTATTAAAAAATCAACTCGAGCAGTGGAAAACAGCCCAGTTCCATTCAGGATTGGACAACTTTGAACTTTCACTGAGAACAAATAATCCAACAGTCAGTGTCAAAACAATTAGTAAATACAACGTTTTCTTCATGGTGAAGTATACGAACGAAGAATGTTTACAATTATTTAAAATTTACTACAAAAATTCGGAGTCGGTGACTGTAACTTATAGAGCGTTAATTCCAATTGTTGGTCATAATTATCGTCCCACTACTGATACTCAATTCATAGTCTAGTGAAAAAATTTAAGTCTAAATATTCGCTGCTGATCGTTACCGTGTCAGTGAGATAAGGAAGGTCAAAGTACTGAGAATACCGTTCAGGCGTCCGTCGCAAACGAACCAATATATTCGATTCCACGGCGTTCTCAAGAATAGGTCATCTCGCAGACCACACTTTGGCGCTTTTTGATCAAGTGGCTTTACTTCAATTAAAACAAGAACTTAAGCCACTCGATCATATAAAGTGACGTACGTTCTCAGATTGCCCTGAAAATGTTGGAAGATACCAATTTCATCGCAACATCATGTTCATTGATGATGCGTATTTTTGGCTAATTGGCTTGGCCAACAAACAAAATATGCATTTTTGGTCAACTGAAAATCCTCATATGCTTCAAGAAACACCACTTCATGCACAAAAATAACTTTATGGTGTGGTTTTCATGCTGGTGCTATCATTGTACCATTTTTTTCGTTGATGAAATGACTGTCACGTTACAGTTAGTGGAGATCACTACAGAGACCTGTTGCAACGTTATTTCGTTGGTTAATTACATGAACTATTAGGTTTTAACAAGACGGTGCGAAAAGCCACACAGCGGAGTTTTACAACCTACTTAGTCCAATAACAAGCTGGCGTCGATAGAGGTGCTCAGAACTAATAAACCCGGTGTGGCAGGGTCATCGAAAATTGGGTTCAAAAATACGACACCTGCAATTAAATTAATTTTCGAGATATCTCAAATGGTATGAGTTTTATTTAAAAAAAATGTCGTTATTGGAACCTCTCTTTATAAGCGTTATGGAATATGTAAATGATCTATGTGAACCGATTCTATAGTCGAATAATATTAATAGAGCTTTTAATATTATGTCCTTTGAATATCATAGATAATTACGCTATGTACTTAAAGTTAGCTATATTTTGCCAAACCAGTCTGCATTTCAAAGTTATTTTTAAAAAACACAAATTTCCGATGGTTTTTTTGGTAGAACGACGACAGGAGTGTGATTGATGAGATTTCCATATTACCGATCGTATAATTGTTTGAATTGTTTGAAGCAAAATGTGGTTTGCATCTCACCCCTTTACTAGGATTTGAAACTGTTACAATTCGTCTGAACTACAGCTTTCAGCACTGAGTCATTTGTTTGGTAATAATCAAGTCTCTCTCGCACATTTCTATTTGGTCTGTTAGCCCTATCAACTTATATGATGTATCGATGATTTATTTTAAGGTCTATATCATTGAATGCCACATATGTCTAGTTGAAGAATATTTTGTACTATTAAAGCTTCATTATGTATATTTGATTTAGTTAAAATAATTTATATTGTTAAATAATATTAGACTAAATCTATATTGTAAATCTATCAACTATCCGCAATCATCAGGCCTATTTTTTTTATGAAGAAGCAGTTAACCTGGATTATAGGATTTCCAAAATGTACTTGAAACGATTTAATAAAATAAATACTTTTTGCAATCGATGACATAAGATCTTCTGAACAAAATCTTAAGAAGAATGCTATTACCAGAAAGTTATAAATCCAGTTTTATAGAGTTAACTTTGTGATTGAGTGGCAAGTTGAGTTCAAGAACGAATCTTGATGCTGTCTACATATAGGGAAAACTCCAATCATCGAAATTTAGTGGAGATATCAATCAACTATCTATATGATAACAGTCACATAAAACTGCGCGTGCAAAAGCTTACTTATAACAATACGAATTTGTTCAAAATATCATATCAAATTAATCTTTTAATACAAATAATTATCATCGAGTTGTACTATTTTATTAATCGAAATTTCTATCATAAATTTGATAATCCATTACACGTGACAATTTTTTGTTTTTATTTCGTGTTATCAAACATCATGTCTGTGCCATAATTTTGTGTAATTTATTATCTATACAATTTTTTCCATTTGTACATATTATATACATAAATATAAATAAATAAATATAATTTATTTGAATTAGAGCTTAAAAAAATTCGAGTAACTAACAACAAATTATTAGGTAGACATTCCATACCCTTCTCGACGTAAAATCAATAAAGATAAACGAATAACTGGTTGTTTAGCTTTGAAAACTAGCTTCTTCTGTATTTCTTGAGCTTAAACCATATCATTTTGTTGATATTATATAATATAAACATATATGTATATATATATATATATATATATATATATATATATATATATATATATATATATATATATATATATATATATATATATATATATATATAGTGTATATATTATATATACAAACTTGTATGTATGTTTATCTCGTGAAAGACTGAAAAATAATATCTTTTTCAGAACCGGCGAGCAAAAATGTTGATCAATAAAGTTGGAAGCTATATGAGATTTTGTTTCGCTTCTGCTGTCTTTTTTACAATAAATTATACCGTTGAAATCTTTATTAAAATTATATTATATAAAAGCTTTTATGATAAATATGGTATAGATTTAAACATAAAAATATTTTAGAGCTTATACGTCTCCGACACATCACCTTGAACTCGCTGAGACTAGTTGTCTGGCCGGCGCCACATCACATGATTCCTTTTTGTTCGCACAATTTCTATTTATTATGTTGATATCAATTTTCTTAATAATTTCTTCCATCATATCAACAGTGTGTCAAAGAGAACAATTGATTTTTATTCTTCGTCTTCGTATTAGTCTTTAAATATGTATATGGCATATAGCTACAATATCATACTGTTTCAAGCTATATTTAATTCTATATTTAAGTTTATACAGAGTTGTATAGAGGAGATGATACTGTACATAATGGTATCGTAGCAAAAACGATCATTAAGATTATCATACCGTAATTATCTAGATTAGATGATATACATTTTATATTGAATTATAAAAGGCAAACTTAACATATTTGTTGAAGTTAAATACGTATATGACGAAGCTTTCTATATATCTAGATTTAAATTTAATGATACAAATGTATATATTTAATTAAATTAAGATTGTTGAAACTATATCTAAAATTTATATTCATATGTTAAATTAAAAGTTCAATCTATATAAGCGAAAATTTCAAATATGTATGTCTCGTTCGAGACCTTTCAACACATTTTATTTATTGGAATTCGATTTAAAGGTCAATTCGAGTGTAATAATTTTAAATGGTATCATAATTTTTAATTATATTTTCATTATAACCTTTTGTAAAATCTAATTATATATATATATATATATATATATATATATATATATATATATATATATATATATATATATATATATATATATATATATATCTATATATATATATATATATATATATATATATATATATATATATCCATATAAATTTTATTTTTCTTCTGAAGGGCGCTGTGCTTCTCACTTATCGACTAAACCCTCACCCTGCGCTCTTCCACACTACGGGGTTGCAGAACTTTTCAGAAGTTGGTTGTCCTTGCTTCAATCATGTTTTTCCTTCACTTCATGTTTTACTTGCATTTTGGCTGTTACATCGCCATTATCATGGTACTTATGGTGATCCAGTTTTGCCCCTTTAACAACATCTTAGGGATAATGTTCTTCATTGTCAGCCCTACACGTTTTGTATATTCTCGATGCTTCGACTCTCACCGTTTACAATGAAAAATAGTCTGTTCTGCTGTAGCTAGTTCTTCACACAGACCAAACAACTATAGATCTTCCTTTAATATGCTTTTTAAAGAAATAACTTTTAAACAGCCATGTTCGAATAAAAATTGCGTTATGTGCAAGTTGATTCCTCTATGGTTACGCTCCACTCACTTTTTGAGTCAGCTGTGCCCACGACGCAGTGTCTGCGTTCTCCCATCCTGCCATTGTTCTAAGTCATGTTTTGCTTGGCGCCTTACTGATGAATCCGGCTGAGTACTGCCACTCTGTGTTTAGCCAGAGGACAGCAATTTTCTGTTACTGGCGCTTGGTTCGTCAGTGCTGGCCGTTAATCGAACAAAGCTTCGTCGATGGTCCAGTCACATCTCCAAAGGTATTTTTTGTTGTTGGTACTGTTCTTATTTCTTCTGTTTTAAATTCCATTGGTGAAAGAACTCTCCTAGCCGCCATTACAACTGCCTCGATCTTTTCTGGGGCCAACAACAACCGATGAGTGCAGAGTTATTTGAAAATTACTTCCACCGCGGCCTCCACTTGATCTACAATTTTCAGAACACTGTCATAAAAAATATTCCAGAGCTACGGTCCTGAGCAAACCTGAGCCTCGCAGGACACCATGCTTAACCACCATCCGAGTGGTTACGCTCACTGATTCTATAATGACGGCCAAGGTAATGACTACTAGGATGCGCCCCGTCTGTTGAGATCCGTCAACGGCTTTATCGACCAGCCTTATGACATCTATAATAGAACACCACGCTTGAAATCCAAACAGATTTACTGCTAGTGTTCCCACTCTATCAACTTTGTCTATTAGGCTGCGGCGTAAGAAGTGTTTATACAGTTTCCCGAAGCTGTACAGCAAGCAGAGTGGTATATATGACGCGGGTATACCATCCGGTTCCCGTTTAGTCTAAGTAAAACAAGTTTAGCTATTTTCAAGTGGGTGGAAATATTCTATTTTTGAATACTTGATAAATAACATCCAAGATTCTTTTTTGGTGGATTTCAAATGCAGTTCTGAACGCTTCCGGAGGAATCCCATCCGCTTTTCTTCATCTTTAACTTTTGCCATGCAGTCTCTAGTCCTTCCCTAGTGAATGCAAAAAGTTTTTGTGATTGTATAGACTTATGGTTTGCTTGGTCGTAAATCAGAAATGTTCATTAACTGTGGCGGTGACAGTTTTTGCAGAAATCATGGGCTCCGTTTGGCCAACTTCTTGGTTTATATTTTAGAGGCAGCACTCCTTCAGCATTTTAGAGGCAGCTGGGTCGTTTTTCACCCTTCTGCAGAGCTTTTGCGGTCCTTAGATTGTTCCTAGCACATTTCAGCTCCTGATATATATATATATATATATATATATATATATATATATATATATATATATATATATATATATATATATATATATATATTCGTTTAGTCGAGACTACCACACATAATCAGCAACCATGTAAACATACTCAGCAACCATATAATTAATGTTGATTGAGTTGAATTGTTCAGGGTTTATGCTGTCAATGATTTGGCCAGGTTAAAACTTTTCTTTTGGAACTATTAGATAGGGAATACAAATCCTGAGCAAAGAATTGAGAATTGTATATAACAAGTAACGAACTTCAAGCTAATTTACATTTAATATGCATTAATGTACAGTATACGGGTATGAACGAAACAATGAACTTGCTTATAAATAAATTAATTATAGTTTATTTATGACGTATCCAGTGTATTTTTAAGGTCATCGATAAAAATTATTTTTATCGATTTTATGGGCAAAATCAATGAACAAAATGATAGGAGTGTAAATTTAGAATTTAATATGTTTTTCTATATAGGACATAATGTAAGTTAGCACAATTTGGGCCCACAGTTTATAACAAACTATAAGTTTGGAGTTTATTTTTGAGGTTGCTGAAAAACTCGGTTTACAACGAATAATGCGATGATATTCCGTAAAATTGAAGAACAATGCCCTTATGGACCATTTCGACTACGATGGCTCCTTGCCATAAAAAGCTGAAGAATTTCATCGTCTATATATATATAAATGGCGGCAATTATTTTGTTATGTTAAAATCACAGAAACATTACAATACATTAATCACACTTTCGTCAATATAAGGGTGTGAACGATATTTGACAACAATATTATAACAATACATAGTTTCATGAAAGTAATAATAAATAATGATATCAAATTAAGTAAACTTTCCCCGAAATATTTAAACCATTGTTATTTAACCGTATTAAGTTAACTAACTGTCTGATAAGTATAATATGTGTACAATTGTACATGTTATATTTAATGTTACCTTAGTTGGTAAGGAACACATTAAGTGACATAACTTGAATTATAATTATAAGGTTTTTGGTATTATACGAACATGAATAATGATTCTAGTACGTGTTTAAACGTATTAGATGAGAAGCGACAAATTTATATTAAAACTTTGTGAATATATATAAATGACCATTCCCGGCTACGGGTAATTATTCATTTGGTATTATACTCGAGAGATAAGAGAAACTTTTCCGTTTCGGTTATTAGGAGACGACCTACACCAACCACAATAGAATAATTCATATTTGCGCCAATCGAAATTAAAAAATATTTTTTAATGGTGTGAATAATTGTTTAACCCTTGGGGAGTATAAATAAAATAGTGGAACAATTTTTGTGTATATTAAAATAAATTGTTAGGAACAAATCCAATTTGACTGTCATTAAATTATAATGAATGTACGCTTAGTTATATTTGGTAAATTAATATTTTATTTTTTTTTTCGAATCGACTTGCAGATGATGATGATGCCACAACATCAGGCGCAACATTGGATGATATAGACAAAAGAGTTATATTTATAAATAAACCACAACCACAGAAATACTGTACAAATCATATATCAACGGCCAAATATAGCCCATTTAGTTTTATTCCATCATTTCTGTTTGAACAATTTCGTCGATACTCAAATTGTTTTTTCCTATTTATTGCATTACTACAACAAATACCTGATGTATCACCAACGGGACGTTATACAACGCTAGTTCCATTAATATTTATATTATCGGTGAGTGCAATTAAAGAAATTGTTGAGGATTGGAAAAGACATCGGGCCGACGACGAAATTAATCATCGCGAGGTGGAATGTTTTCGTGATGGCCAATGGCAGTTGATTAAATGGCGAAATTTACTTGTTGGCGATACAGTCAAAGTATTAAATAATACATTTTTTCCAGCCGATTTATTACTTCTGTCGTCTAGGTGAGTTATAAATAAAATATATATAATTTGACTAAATGATCGCTTACGTTTAAATATAAATATCATTTTAGTGAACCACAGGGTATGTCGTTTATAGAAACATCGAATTTAGATGGTGAAACAAATTTAAAAATACGACAGGGTGTACCGGCCACTGCACGCTTATTAGAAACTCGTGATTTATTACAGTTCAATGGTACACTAGAATGTGAGCCTCCAAATCGTCATTTGTATGAATTTAATGGTGTACTAAAAGAACAGAATAAATTGTAAGTGTGATAAAATCTTAATTACAATCGGTATTCCGGTAATAAATGAATAACAATTTTTTTATGTAATTAACAGATCAGTATCATTAGGGCCAGATCAATTACTATTGCGTGGTGCTATGTTACGTAACACATCGTGGATATTTGGTATTGTTATATATACCGGCCACGATTCAAAACTTATGAGAAACTCTACCTCAGCGCCATTAAAGCGTTCCACTGTTGACAGACTGACGAATACACAGATTTTAATGTTATTTTTTATTTTAATTGTACTTTGCCTTGTAAGTGCCATTTTCAATGAAATATGGACGCGAAAACATTTTAAAACGGATTGGTATCTTGGAATTGATAGTAAGCCCGGCATATTATATATAGTTACAGTTTTATTAATATTAATATTTTACAGATGTTCTTAGCAAAAATTTCGGATACAATTTGCTGACATTTATAATTCTATACAACAATCTAATTCCTATATCGTTACAAGTCACGCTGGAGCTAGTACGATTTTTACAGGCTATATTCATAAATGTCGATATTGAAATGTATCATGCTGAATCCAATACACCGGCAATGGCTCGCACATCAAACCTAAACGAAGAACTAGGTATGGTGAAATATATATTTTCAGATAAAACTGGAACACTGACGCGTAACATAATGGAATTTAAAAAATGTTCTGTCGCCAAAAATATCTATACGATTGATGATCGAATGGATAATTGTCAGCTAGTGCAACATATATTAACAAATCATGCATCAAAACCATTTTTAGAAGAATTTCTAACATTAATGTCCGTGTGCCATACGGTAATACCAGAAAAAGGCGAAGGTGGTGAAATAAATTATCATGCGGCTAGTCCGGATGAACGTGCCCTCGTTTATGGTGCCCAAAAATTTGGTTATGTGTTTGATACGCGAACACCGTCGTATGTTGAAATTGATGCGCTTGGTAAACGGGAACGATACGAAATTTTGAATGTGCTCGAATTTACATCAACGCGAAAACGTATGTCGGTAATAACGCGAAACTCAAAAGGTGAAATTAAATTATACTGTAAAGGTGCCGACACTGTTATTTATGAGCGACTATCGCCGAATGGACAAGGTTTTCGTGAAGTAACGTTACGACATTTGGAAGATTTTGCGACAGAAGGTCTACGCACGTTGTGTTTAGCAGTTGCTATTATACCCGAAGATGTGTATAACGATTGGAAGGAAACGTATCACAAAGCGGTTACATCACTTCAAAATCGTGAACGCAAAGTTGAAGATGCGGCTAATTTAATTGAAACAAATTTAATGCTACTTGGTGCCACAGCGATTGAGGATAAATTACAAGACGGTGTTCCAGAAACGATAGCCGCACTTATTAAGGCGGATATTAATATTTGGGTATTAACGGGTGATAAACAAGAAACTGCAATTAATATTGGTTACTCGTGTAAACTGCTTACGCACGGAATGGATTTGATAATTTTAAACGAAGATAGTTTGGACAATACCCGCGAATGTATTGGCCGGCATAGTGCCGATTTTGGTGATCAATTGCGCAAACAAAATAATGTAGCACTAATTATCGATGGCAAAACACTAAAATATTCGTTGAGCTGTGATTTACGACGAGAATTTCTCGATTTGTGTATATCGTGCAAAGTGGTTATATGTTGTCGTGTATCACCAATTCAAAAAGCTGAAGTTGTCGAATTAGTCACACTTAATACCAATTCAGTAACGCTGGCGATTGGGGATGGTGCGAACGATGTGGCGATGATTCAAAAAGCACATGTTGGTGTCGGAATATCCGGTGTTGAGGGACTGCAAGCCGCATGTGCCTCAGATTATTCAATAGCACAATTCCGTTTTCTATTACGTTTATTATTAGTTCATGGTGCATGGAATTATAGTCGTATGTGTAAATTAATTTTATATAGTTTTTATAAAAATATATGTCTATACGTAATTGAGCTGTGGTTTGCTATTTATTCCGGCTGGTAAGTTATTTATTTAACCACATTGTTAGTGTATTTTATTAATCGGAACACATTTTTCTTATTTAGGTCGGGGCAAATCTTATTCGAACGATGGACGATTGGTTTGTACAATGTGTTATTTACAGCATTGCCACCATTCGCAATGGGATTATTTGATAAAGTTTGTTCGGCCGAAACCATGCTAAAATGTCCGGCACTATATAAACCGTCACAAAGTGCACAGTTATTTAATGTAAAAGTATTTTGGGTTTGGATAGGAAATGCGTTGATGCATTCTGTATTGCTGTATTGGTTGCCCATGTTATCTTATGATACAGAAATTATTTGGGGTAACGGCAAAAATGGTGGATATTTAGTATTAGGAAATATGGTTTATACGGTAAGTCTTCAACTTTTTACCTTGATTAATATACATATTAATGGTTCACTATTAATTTTAGTATGTAATAGTAACAGTGTGTCTGAAAGCTGGTTTAATAACCAACTCGTGGACGCGATTAACACATTGTTCTATTTGGGGTTCTATATTACTATGGTTCCTGTTTATTCTTATGTATAGGTAAGTGTTGTATTTTATAAAGACAATCGACAAAATACCTAATAATTATTCGTTCACTATTCAGTAATTTATGGCCTCGTATACCAGTGGCCGCCGTATTTGTTGGTATGGATGTTATGGTATTTACATCACCAGTATTTTGGTTAGGATTATTTATAATTCCAATCGCAACAATATTACCAGATGTAGCTGGCAAAGTGTAAGTATTTATTTATATATAATATAGTCGTGATTCTTTAAGTTGTGATTCAAACTAGTCGGTATCGCAGTTCAATAATAAATACTTACTGTATGAGTAATTTAAATTTGTCTAAATATACATGTTATACAGTCAATATTATTAATGGCAATGGCCTATATTTAAATAATTGGCATTACGCCAAAATCGGCGACTGAACATTTCATTCATAATGTTACCTTAAAATATTGTCTAAATTATAAATAGTCATAATGTGTCATCATAGCTAACTGACCTTTGTAGCTCAATAAACTTAAAGAATGAGACGAGTATTTGTAATGAAATACATCAATTTAATTATGCATTTCTTTAAATAGCATTCAAAACACTGTGTTCAAATCATTCACCGATGCAGTACGTGAATCAGAAATAAAACGATCTGATCCTACTCATGTGCTAAAAGAATCACGTTCGTCGTAAGTAGACAACTAATTTATTTTATTTTTAAATAATTTTTACAACCATATTTATTATTAATAATAATTGTTGTTTCATTTGTTATATTTTATTTAAATTAATTATGTTTTTTAACAAGGTTATTTTTTCATTACGTTTTCGTTATTTATTTATTTAATTAAATATTTAAATGTTAAGCACATAAATAAAATAAATTTAATTAATTTTAACAGTAATTATTGCTCCTTTAAACCAAAAAATATATAAAAAATATGCATTAACAATATACTAAAAATAAAACATTTTAATTTTGCTTTTCATTTCATTTGTTTGTTTTTAATATTTATTTAATTTTAAATTTGTAAAAACAATATTTTAATTTTTTTTCTGTTAAATTAAAAAAAAAACATTAATAAAATCTAAAAGGAATAATTAAGCGTATACATATTAATCTATTTGTAAATAATATGTTAAACCATTCGATATATTTATTAGACCAAATCGAATCACAAATAATTCATTTTGTCTTAATGTATTATTTTAATAATTATAATTAGTTAGTTTGCACGTTGTTCATGCATGACCCCGTTTGGTTTTCGATTATATACTTTTAAATATAATTATTAAATTGTTTTTATAATTTTAATTTTATGTAAAGCGCTTTTGTTTAAAATAATAATACTAATATAATTTTAATTGTTAATACTGTTTGACACACGTTAATATTTCAATATCTCAAACCGATCTAATGGTTTATATAATTTGTATTACGTACGACGCTCTTAATTCTTTTAACCGATTAAATAAATAAATAAATTTTAATAAGTAACACGTAAGTACAATTTTTAAATTAATTAGTTGCTTTTTATATTTAGACGTTTTTGTTATACATACTAGGGACAGTGAGTAAAGTTTAATAACAAATAGATAAAGTTATAGTAGAAAAGCCATCGTTCAATATAGTATTTATTATGAATTTACATCAGTCAATGGTACATCAATTAATCAGTCGCACGTCTTGATAAGCCGACATCTAACTCTCATCACACATTAAGGCTAGTACTCAGTTCAAAATGAAATAAAATTTTACCGCGGCCTCCAAAAATTTATTTATTTTCACGTGAAATAGAAATGCATTTTTTTTGGAGAATTCAAATGTTTAAATTTCAAATTTGTAGAGTTTTTGCGCGCCATCTTTGGTACATCGAGATAACTATAGTTTTTGCGCTTAATTTTTCATTTCTGAGTTCACTTTGGTAAAATCGTATGGAAATTTCATGCGAAATCGATCTGGGTACTAGCCTTTACTGTTAAACGATATTTTGAAATGTTTGTGTCAATCAGTATTAATAAAAGAGTTTTTGTATAAATATTTATTTTACGTTTTTGCTTATTTTAATTAACGTTTTTTACAAAATATTTTTTAATTAATAATATTAAATCTAAACTTATTAAGACTGACCTTTTTCTATTTACTTCCAACCTCTTAAAAAACTATTGATCATCATGAACTGCTTCGTTAGTTTAGTTTTTCTTGTCTAGTTACACGAAGTGTTTTTGAAATTTAATTTAATCTCAAAACAGGCTAATTTCGAGAGATTAAGAAGTTCAAAAATAATTATCTGATATCGTAAAAGAAGCAAAAATTATTGTTAAATTAATTAATTATTTTAGTTATTTTTTTTTTAATTATTAGAAATTGTGGAACATTTTTAATTAAAAATAATATTTATATATAAAAATTTTGACTTGTTAGAAGTTTTAATTTACTCACTTGACTGGAAAATAGTTTTGTTTTGGAATTATCACCGTGTGAGTTAATTTTGTGTGAGTTCTATAAATTATTGATTTTAGTTTTTTACTGTTTTAGTTATTTTTTTAAAAAAAATTAGTTAAAAAAATTAGTAAAACACATTTAATACAGTATGCGATATAGGCTTTAAATTCACGACGCGTGTTTTTTATATACGAAGACAAGTGAAGGAACTATCTTTAAAACATTTTATTAATATGTTTATATGCTGTAAAATATGCATGGTTTTGGAAATTCTAAAATATTGAGATTGCTTTATGTGGGACTAAATTAAACGTACACTTTGCGTTTTTTTTGTAGGGTGAATGTGTTCTAATAAAAGATTATATAGCGTGGAAAAAAAACAAATAAGTCGCTTAAGGGCTCGGTTTTACTAAACCCACAATTTTAATCCTTAATTTAGTTTGATGTGATTAAACACATACTGTTGATTAAATGCAAGCTTAAATTGTGGTTTAACTATTATTATTATTTAATTGAACACACCAGCTTATTTCGAAATAAGAATATAAATAGAACACTACCACACATAATAACCAATTTAGTTTGGGTACTTCTCGGACTAGAAGTATTTAAAATATCAAGCTTTGTGGTGGTGTGTATCTCAGTACTTTATATTCAAATTTTTTTACTAACTATGCGTAGTGTCAACAAACTCAAGTCGTATACTGTACTTCAATGTGGGCCTTAATTTGTTACTTTTTGTATAAGAATAATAGAACTAATCGTTAAAAAAAAAAAATAGCATACTTTTTAATTAATTGAAAGTGTTTAAAATATAGATTTAGTTTGTTCAAAATTAAAAATAAAATTAATGAATAAAAATAAAAACAAAACTATTTCTAAAATCTTATAGAATATTTGCAAGAAAATTTACCTGGAGAAGAAGTGTATCGGTAGGACCTACTCCTGATTTGGATGATGGATTGTACCGTCAAACTAGTTTACATATATGACATTTATACATTGAACATTTATAATTTTTAAGTTTATTATTATTATTTATTCGTTATTCAATTTTTTGTTGTTATATATTTTACTATCGTGTTTAATTTTTAAATCGAAACAAGTTGTATATTTTGATCCTATAATGAATAAATTAAAATATTTATAATTAATTAAAAATAACTTTTCTGTGATAATAAAAGAGCAGTTACATACATATAAAATCTATTTTTTCGGGATTATATATAATATAAGAATAATAGCGTTTAAGATTATTTAGCAATAAGACAAATTAAAATTGTTAACAATAAAATAATAAGAAATTGTCTTCGAAATTAATAAGCACAAAATATAATTAGGTAATATAATATATTTAATATAAAAATAAAAGATATATTTACAAAACTATTTACTACCACTTCTTAATCTCTCGTTTATTAAAACAAAACAATTGTTAGTTCTAGACTATGACATTAGTTATTAATTAACTACGAAATATTTTATTTTTTATATATGTAAATATAATATAATAATTAATGAATTTTGACTGAAGTTATATTATTTTATTTTAAAAGATGTTCTCCAAACATAAAATAATTAATACAACTGAATATTACACATATCATACTACCTGACCAAATATATATCGCCTTATAAAATTGGTTTTACAATATTTCTTGCACAGTTACACGACGTGAGGACATAGACTCGAAATATATATATATTTCTTCAATTTATTTGCTTCTTCTAACAATAAATCTAATATTTCGTTTAGTCTATCGAACTCGATATGATTGTAACTGATTTTAATTCATAATTAACAATATTTAAATAATAATTTTTTTTATTTTATTTATTTCTATGTTTAATCTACTCTATGAACGAAACATTTAACTATTTATTTATTCTATTTAATTATGTTTATATTTTGTTTTGTTCAAAAATACCAACCAACCATTCAAAATTTATATCTTCAGAACAATGCATGCGTTGGGATCTCTCGTCCGGTGTAAGTAAAAAATAAAATTGATTTTATTCTTTTTAGAAATAGAAATCAATAGAACAGATTATGCATTTTATACATACACAGTTTACACACAAAGTCAAATTATTTTGTGAATTTAACACTTACACAAGTTTAGTTTTTTTTTGTTGTACTTTTTGGACACACTCTACAAATCACATACTATTAGGAACACAGAACATAAATAAAATCAATAAATAATTTTTGTGCAATTTCTTTGCTTATAAGTATTTTTTTTATGTTGTCAATTTTTAATGTGAACTTTCACGAATAGGTTTATATCGTAGATTTCGATTTAATAGTAACATACACACACCACACGTTAGAATAATTTTTATTTATTTTGCTCAGCTCGTCAACATAATGTGCTTTTAATTTGAATAATAGAACGGATGATTCTTAAAAATGAGATTGACTAGCTTTTTTATATTTAACTTGGTGCGATCCTTTTCGAATACGCTGCTAGTCGTTTTCAACTACTAATTTATTGTCATCACTTTCGCTTGCATAACTGCCTTTTTATTTTAAGAATATATTGATGCGTTTAAAATAGTCCAAACGTTTTTTTAACTATTCAAAGTACCTGGAAGCAAATTTATCTTCCCAAAAATATTCAATCTAGGTCGGGTCTTATATAAATCAAACTCGTTTCAGTATTAAAGTGACAAATTTGTGATATAAATATAAGTTTTAGTTAACCTACAAGAGATTCATACAATACAAATTATATATTATAGCTCGAATAGTGATCGTCTAATCAGTCTCAATTTTAGTGATCGTCCGTTTTATAATATTCTGCATGAAACAACAATTTCTGCTTATTTGTTTAAATAATTTTTGTTAAGTTTTTATATTCATTTTTTAAGTTATCTCGACCTCATCGCCAATTTTGTCTATTATTTATATAATATTAAATCGTTAAACATATCAATAAATAACAAACTAAATATATAATAAAATATTAATAAAAATAAATATAACTTAAAATAATATTGATCTGTCTTAATTATTTTTTTTTTATTTACAACTAAATTAAAATATTGTTTCATATTTTTATTCTTTTATGTCAAGTATAATTTTATTAGTTTGTATTTATAAAATAAAATAAACAAAAAAATAATTTTTAGAAATCGAAGATTAGAAATTCCTTTACCAAAAGAAAAAAAATATTCCAGATTAACTGAAACCGCGCGTCTTCTGAGGAATGTAAGAAATGTATTTAGCCGAAGATCAAACACAAGAGTTAATATGGAAGTTGAATTATCCCGTGAGTACACAAGATTAATAATGAATATTTGTTTAAATTTTTAAATTTATTTGTTGTTGTTATAAAAATATAAAATTTTGAAAGATGAGAAATCACGGGATTATTTTTATATATTAACATTGTATATCCATCCCAATATATACATATATTATATATTATACATAAAATTCATTTACATCATTTTATTATTTTAAAAATTTATATTATTATGCGTTTTTGTGTTTAATTTAATTTTTGTTTTTATTAAAATGAAATCGCACAAATAAATAAAAATACAACAAAAAACAATTTTTAAAAAAATGTAATATTTTGTTTTTTATTTATCTTAGTATTTAATTTAATTATTTAAAAAAAAATATAAATATTTATATAGTTAAGTGTATGTTTAAAAAATCAAACACGTATACATGTATAATATTTATATTTAATTCACAAATTTATTATTTTAAATATACATTCTCTTTGTTTTTCATTTAAAATTATAAAATCAATTATTTTGTGGTGATATTATTATTTATTTTAAATTATAGAAACAAAAAACACAAAACATAAACCATTATGGTCAATGATTTTAGTATTAATAAATATTGCATGACTTTATGTATTTATTTATACATAGTTAATTAAAAAAATCCTCGCCCCACCATAGTAAAAAATAAATTAATAATGAATATTACCACAAGCTAAATAAATCGATATAAAAACCGGACAACAGAAATAATTAAATATTTGCACTGAGTTTAGTTTGTTAAATTCGTACACAAAGCGTAAAAAAGGATGTTGGCTTAAGATAATTAGCTTTTTGTTTAACTGTATTTGTTAAGTGGCGAACCACTTTATTAGACTATCTAAAATATGTAAAAAACTTTATTATTTCTTGTCATGTTGTTTTAGTTGTTAATTAGTTAATATTTGTGTAATAATCAATAAGATTAGAGCCTCAATGATAAGTTAAGATATTATATGGCCTTCTACCTTGAAAGTTACCAAAAACCACCAGAAAATAATTTTGTAAGCTTTTAATACTCAATTAGAAAATAAATTTATGTAAAATCGTATTTTCTCATTTGTCCGATTTGTAGTTTCGTTTCCTATGAAGGTACAAAGTTTAGTTAGATTAATCGTGATTTAGTTATCAAAGCTAGGCTATTTCGTTGGGTACTACAACTCTAAATAAGGAAGAAGTAGATTACGTCCAACATTTTTCCGTTTTTATAAGCCAATTGATTTTTTAAAATCGCGTACATGTCCAAACTGCTTGATACGCGCCATGATTGCTTTATCGTTTAAATCCACATTTTTATATTGCTTTGCATCAAGCTATACATATTTGTCGAATTGTTATTGCTTCGATATGTATGAGATGAAAAGTTAATTGTTAAGGTAACTATTAAACATTTGATTGTTTTTTAAAAAACTATATATAAGCGTTTAAAAAACAAATCTGTGTACTGTAATCACAAAAACTGTATATCACAATCGTAATGCCAAAGACTAGTCAACATTAACTCAGTATAAATCTTTGTTATTTCATTCAAACATTTGTGATTGCATAAACATAATATAATTATTTAATTCAATTTATATAAAATACTAATTCTATTTTTTTTCTCTATTTCGTTTTATTTATTTATTCTTACACCAAAATCATAGATGGTTACGCTTTTTCACAAGAAGAAGGTGCTGCGGTAACACAAACCGACATAATAAGAGCGTACGATACAAATATCCCAAAGCCAGATGGAAAATGAGGAAAAAAGTATAAACAATATGAACAATTTGCAATAAATTGTTGAATAAAGTTGAGAATCAGATGAAGGAACAAAACATAAACCAATCGTAACAATACACGTTGAATCAATAAACAAAATTTATTTATGATCATGTACCTATTAATTTTATATGTTTTTTTTAAATTTATTATTAATATGTTAATTAATTTATAGTGACCAACATTTTTATTTTAATTCAATTACAAACAATTTATAAGTAAAAAATTATTAAACATTTAAGAACATAAAATATTTAAGAATTATTTTCCAAAATAATACTTCTAATCGATACTAGATGTCTCTAACCATAACTAAAATGAAGATGTTTAACCAATCATATTTCAGTATAGGGTGATTCAATCTAAACAAACAATTATTAAATAAAGTCATTTTTATTTTTGCTACAAATTATTATGTTAATTAATTAATACAGGGTATTCTTAAAAAAAAGTTAATTAAACTAATTTTTAAATATTTCGTATAAAGAGTACCACCAATTTGTATTATTATTTAATTGTTTATTTATATTATATTTATTTATTGTGGCCAAATGGTTTTTTATTAAACTTATATTTTGTTACAAAACTATCAATAAAATTAATTAAATAAAAGGAAAAACCACCTATTTACCACAAATAAAAACAGGTAACTGTCCACAGCCAGGTCAGTTTAATGACAAAAACAAAATATATTAATAATTTATTTCTGTGTAATTTCAATGTAATTAATTAATTAATAAATAATAAATTAAATTAAATAAATACGTATATTTTTTGTTGGTGGGGATAATTTATTGTATTTTATTTGTTTTTGTTATTTTATATTTTAATAATCGATGTATTGCATTTGAATTACACACGAAATTAATTATAATAAAATTTTTTTTATTTCAATATTGGTTTGGTTGTTTCTTAAATTAACGTTATAAATTATATATATATACATATATTTGATTATTGAAATTCGTTTTGAGGGACAGTGGGATTTTTTAAAATGGTTTAAATATTCATACTTTAAAAAATTAATAGAATTAATTAGACTGGTGTCGGTTATTTATATTTGAATAGATTTGCAAAATCATTAATGAATTTATAGTGACTCATGTAGGGGGTTAATTCTATAAGGTGAGTAAAAATTTCAGGTACGCTTTCAAAGTTCGATCATAATTACAATTAAGCAACTGATGTTGGTAGGTATTTGGGTCGTCGTTTAAAAAAAAATCGTCTGTCCTCTTAAAGTTAATTGTAATCCACACAAAAACAACATAACTGAACATAATTATATTTTCTTATAAATTTTTTTCTTGTTGAAAAATTATCTATATATTTAATAAAAAGAAATAATTAAATTAAAAATAAAATATACAATTAAATGTGCTTTAATTTGTTTAATTCCATTTCTTTAATGTATTTATAATTTTAGTTTAAACTATTAATTTAAAAAAAATATCGATGTCTCTTATTTCTTAAAATTATTATTAATTTATAATAATATTAGATCAATGCAAAATTTACAAACAATTAATTAATAGTTATATAGTCATGTCGCAAATTATATTTATATTTATAAATAAAATCAGAAACACTTTAAATAGAAAAAAAAGAAATATTTGTAATAATAAAATAAATAAATAAAAACCAAAAAATTTAATTATTAATGTTTTATTTAAACTATAAACGTATCGTGGACAGATGTTTGGTTAAAAAATGTGATTCAATAAATTACTCGCCCCTTTAGTAAATTTTACAAAAAAAAATTATTATTAATTATTTATTATATTTTACTGTGCATAACATAATTAATTGTAAGAGATTAACATCGGCAAGAATATTTAATCAAAAATAAACGCGATGTAGATAAACTCTTATCGTTGTTATGTATTAATTTTGTTTCGTTAACATTTTAATAGAACACAACAATATTATTTATAATGAAATTCTTAAATTAAAATAAAAGAAAAAATTTAGATGTTTTCGTATAAACAACGGTTCAAGGTTAAGTAACAGACGTAAACAGGTTGGACACTGGTTATTAAATGCTTGGATAAATAAAATAATTGTGGCACTCCATTAATAAATAAATTGGAGGTTGGATTAATAAATCTCAGAACGTGGAAGCTCAGAATTAATATTTTTTAGCAGTTAGTTTTTTTAAGGGGTGAATCACTGAGCTTTCACCACTTTAAGTTATAAGAATTTTTGGCTATGTAATCATAGTCATAAATTTATTTAGCTTGAATCTC
Organism: Tipula lateralis; assembly: GCA_963932295.1. NCBI lineage: Eukaryota > Metazoa > Arthropoda > Insecta > Diptera > Tipulidae > Tipula > Tipula lateralis. The sequence continues at coordinate 21,888,831 of OZ010737.1, forward strand.
TATCAATAACAGTTTGTTCTTAATTTGTGATTTCTTGAATTTCATATTCCCAATTGTGATCACTTCAACGTTTCACTATGACTCGATTTTAGACAGAGTTGACAATTTTATTGATGGGTCACGTTCATAGTTGTTCTGGGCCTCGGTTTGGAAAAGTGTGATCTTGGACAAGTCTGAGGTTTCAGATTTTAATTCTATATTTTTTGGAGCCTTTATTTTATTGATCGTTTCATCGAATTTAAAGTTGGAGAGAATTAAGGTTATTTTGCGTTGAAATAAATTTTTAGCCAAGATAACATTAATGAATAATATTCCAACGAAAAATATAGCTAAAAATTCCAAGTAAAGACGATCAAATTAAAATTAAGCTGGGGTAAGCAATGTCACTGCTATTACTGTTGCTTTTGCTTATATAATTTCGATTATTTCGTTTTCACTAGTTCCTTCCATCTTCACTCCTCTTTATACAGCTAAGATTTTTTAATGATTTGTACAAAAAGATTCATTACAAAACTAGGATCGAGTGTTAGTTCTCATGTCAGTTGACAATCAGTTGAGTAGATAAGCTCACGTCTGCTACTTTTAAAGCTTGTTCTTTTATTATATGGTAGTAGCACCTCACAAGCTTATGTTTGCAGTTTTCATATATTTATTCAATATTCGGAAGAAAGCCACTCCTGGATGCTGGCGTAAACCTGAAACAAGTATAGTCCATCCTTTAAAATTGTTTTCATTTGGAGTTTTTTGCTAGTTTTTTATGTTTCATGATTATGTTTGTTTTGTGTTTCAAGAACTGGTTGAAAACTAAAAATTTCGTGGCATTAATTTGATAATAGCAACACGCTGGGACGATTTGGTGGTAATGAATCGGGGATTAAGCCAACCTGAATCTCCAATACATATCCTTTTACCTAAATTGAGGTTAACACTGTTCAGAGTTTTTACGTTGTTATATTTTGTCGCTTAAACTCAGATGAAAAGCGCTTCGGGATCACTGAGGAAACGCATGAAATATAAAAAGGGCAGGATGGGACCAAAACGACAGGGCTTACAGCAGGTTACGTTTTATTTAAGTTCCCAATAGGATTAAACAGCGTTAGGTGGATTTCATAACCAATAATAGTAACATGCTGAAAATGAAACTTACCCACTGAACGAGGATCTCCTGGTTGCTTGCATTTAAATAAATACCCGTACTGAACGGGTAGGCATTCTATGTATTTAACATTTAATGATAGCTTAAATAGTTTTCAGAGACTTAATTAGAATATATTTCCAATATATTGGATGCTAATGGATTAGGATTAAGGGGCTCCTGACTTTCACTCAATATTCATTTAATATTGGGCATTAAATTCATTTAATATCTCTTCCAAGACTTTATTTTGCTCAAAGAAACTTTATAAGCTGATCGTCAAATTTTAGTTTCATCAAAATATAAATAATTTTTGACAGTAGAAATTGCAGTGGCCTCAATAAAAGAACGGGGTTGAAATTCATCAAAAACACTTTTTACAGCTCTGTCATCATCGTCATCAATTTCGGTCGTTCATGAAGTAGTACTAAGTATTTAGTTTATCATTTCCGGTATTCACAAGTTTAAGCTGTTGCGCCAGAGGTATATTATCTATTCCATCGAACTCATCTGCGTTTGCTAGCACTTAGACGAACTCGTTGGCCAACCTGTATGTTTGAAATAATTTTTAATTTTCACTGGTTTAACTACTCTAGCTGTTACTCTAAAGTTCACCTTTAGTCAGTTTTTACCCTTAATACAAAACACACTTTAGTTTTGTTATGTCAGTTTTAAAAGGACCGGTCTTAGGGAACACATTTTAAAGCCAATTTTCACAATTATTTTTTGATACAGCAACCGCTTCTTTGGTAGTTTTTCCCACCACTTTATTGTGTCTTTGACGAAAATGGTATCCTTCTGTTCTGGGTTTCTTCCTTTTTTTATTTTCCATCGAAAAGTCTCTATATCAGAAATCGTCCTAATAACGGGGGTTTCGTTTTCCTAATAAACGAAACTTTTTATATTAAAATAATGCTTTGGAAACACAAAATAGAGCCTTGAAAAGACAAAAAAGAAACAAAGTCAGATTCAAAGTCAAGCAAAGATTTTATTCGGTGAAATATCCTATTAACGTAAAGCAAAGGTCCGATGACGCTGTTATCTATGTAAGGTACCGAGGACTAGAACGCAAGGAGAGATGCAGCAATACACCAAGGCAGAATATAAATATAATACACCATACACCAAGGCAGAATATATATATATATATATATATATATATATATATATATATATATATATATATATATATATATATATATATATATATATATATATATATATATATATATATATATATATATATTTACAGTCGAACCTCTTTTATCCAGAATGTTCGGTTCCAGATCAATTCTGGATAAACGATTTTTCCGGATAAAATTTACTACAGAATTCGATTTTGACACTTTTTAAACCGACTATTTTTTGAAGAACTGATCCAGAGTTGTTTGTTTAAGCTTATTTTAGTTCTCTTTTGGTAATTTATTGTGAATTAGGTTAAGACTAATTATTTCCTGTTCATTAATGAATGTTCGTTTCTAAAAAGCCGATTAATCCCCGACAAGATTCTATTGCTTGAGCCATATTCATTTGGTTTTGCATTATTACATGATCTTCTGAATCCTCAGAATGATCACTTCAGTTCAATTTTCCGGATTAAGGGCTGAATGAATGATTTCCTCGTCTGTCATTCCAGCATACACTGGTGCACGCAATCATCACATCTAAGCCAATTCGTGACATTTTCACTATTGTAGGTGTGGCTCGCAATCTCTGACTATTGATTAATGGTTGTTCATCTGTTGTCCTACTACTGAAATGTCTTCTGAATCCATGTTTAATTACGGGCATGTATTGTTCCACCAGTAGTTTTTTAACATCATTGATGGAATTGAATTCCTTGCTTGAAAAATGCATCACATACATTTTTAATAGAATCCGTTTTTGAAATTATATGATGCTTTGGCTCGTATCCGCATATATTCGTAATTTTACTAATCATTACTCTTCGATAATGAGCCTTTAAGCTTCTAATCACATCTTGATCCATAGACTGTATTAAAGCTGTACAATTTGGTGGGAGGTACATAACATATACGTTATCTTTGTCTAATATCAAAATTATTTTACAATTTTTTACAAGACTACTTTTTTTACAATGAACACAAACTTCTTGTAAATACAAAATGATTTTTAAAACAGTTACTCATCATATATTAATCCATGCTCTGTTGTTAAATTTATATATAACTGGCATATTCCGAACATCCTTTAGTGCACGAGGTTAATCACTTTTCCCATTAACTAACAGTTTACACTTATGATGACTTCTAACCAGATGCTCCAACTTCATCAGATGATACTAACGTCTTTTGTGAGAGACATTTCCCGTTTCGTTCACAAAACGTGTAGTTTATGTATTTAACTCGATTTAATTAAATTAATATTTAACAACGCTGTACAATGTAATTAATCTTTAAAATATGTACACTCGATTTTCATTTTATTTGGGGACACCTTTGTCTAAAAACTATGTGAAGTATTTAATTTTTACGTTTAAAGGGAAATATTCTATTTTAACTGATAATAGAGGTTTTTTTCTGATAATAGGTGTTTAATTTATTACTAAAATACTTCCGGATGTTAGAGATTTCGGTTGATTGATTAAGAATAAAAGAGGTTCGACTATATATATATATATATATATATATATATATATATATATATATATATATATATATATATATATATATACATATATATATATATATATATATATATATATATATATATATATATATATATATATATATATATATATATATATATATATATATATATTGCCTCGTTGAAATTATTATTAATAGTTTCTCGAATGGATCCAAAACGGAATGGAACGGAATGGTGCAGAACGGAATGGATCCAAAACGGACGGAACGGAATGAATACGTTATATTTGTTAATTTATGGACAAAATAATTTAATTATAATATTGTTTTTATTTCGTACCTACACCACGAATTAAATGATTAAACACCTGAACGACAAACAATTTATCGTGTATTTTCCAGAGATCCTCGTACATCTTAAAAATTTGTTTTTAATTCAATTTTCATCAAGATAAAAACTAATTTCTATACACTTTGTATATGTTGTATATCTATAAACTTTTAAGTGTCAGAATTTATTTATTTATTTATATTTTTTTTTTGGATAATAATTATTTTTTTGTTTAACTTTAATTAAAAATAATTAAAAAAAGAACGGGGAACGAAGAACGCTAAACAAAATAAATGAATATAAATAACTTAAATTATTCATAGAAAATAAATTACATTTGTTATAAATTTTTTTGTAAATAAGCACATGTACGAGTAAATTGTAATTTGAAACAACAAATTCGTTTATAATTTGATAAGATAAATATAAATACCTGAGTTTATTTATATATTGTGTATTCTTATTTTATGTTATTATAGTTTGTTTTTGTTTGAAATCGAAACTCGTTTCGGGTAAAGCTTTTCTAGAGTGCTTTTTTCTATTTCGCTCAGAGGAAGAAGTTTTACAACCAAATAAATTGAAATTTTTTAAAATTTTATCAATTTTCGTGTCTCCAGATATATGTATAAAATTGTAGTCACACTGTGTAAAAATATCAATTTAACTGGAGGTTGGAAATGAAAAATTATAATTTTATAAAAAAATCAAAAAATTAAAAATTATCTCATTTTGAAACAAAATATATATTTTTATGTCTGTGTACATACATGGAACTTCTAAAAGGTAAAATTGGTTGAAATTTTCTCTAAGGGATATCATAAATTTATTTAAATTTTCTTCTACTATTTTGACCATGCCTTTATCAAATTACAAGAAACATATGTATAGTATCTAGAACATATTAAAACAAAATAAAAATCTACACTACTGTGTGTCTATATAAACCAACTGCCTCCCTTAGGATATTTTTTTTTACATATTACATAAACATACTTCGAATAATCAACCATACATGTACATACCTAACATATAACTACATCAATTGAAGCTTTAAAAATCCTCTCATATAGTATAGCAAGTAGAATAAGAGGAATAACTAAACTGGAAAAAAAATTTTACTTAATTATCGAGGGTTGGATATGTAGAGCCAACACAAAAAAATTGTACGATACACTAGAAAAATCGTACATATATACAATGTGGTGTGGTTATATTTTTATATTTATCCATGAGATCTTAATTTAATCCGGAATTCCTCTATTAACTTAATCAGGATCACGTATGAAATGTAAATTAAATAAAAATCGTGCGATAACAAATTTTTGCTTGACTGCTGTAACAATATAATATTTTTTTTTTAGATACATAATATTTTGTTATCGTCCCTTCAAGTTTTGTTTTTTTTTCAACAAAACTTTTCGAAAAGGTTATCAAATAAACCGCACATAGTACGAGATTATTTGTTTTATAATTATGTATATTAAATTAACACATTTTGCGAGTATATATCATAAATGCCTGTTTGGGTATTATAAAATATTCATATTATTTATAATGGTGGGTTCAAATCTACACGAGAAATGAACCAATAGCAAAGACTAACTTGTTTTAACCACATATGGTTATATATATATATATATATATATATATATATATATATATATATTCGAGAAGATTGGTATTAAATTGCCGACTGCGATGATAGTAGCAGGTTGAACATTGAAGTTCGGAAGACCATTCTTGAACTTAAAGACTATCAGTGGCAGTCAGAAGCAGCCAGAATGTTTGAAGTATTTATCAAATGTCTGAAAACTATTTAAGCTATCATTAAATGTTACATATACTATAAAAGTTATGCAAGTATAAAATAAATTGTTCTGGTTACACAAAGAATTCCTTAGCTAATGAAGAACAGTAACTATATGGACTAAAGGTGTAACCATTTCTCGCAAAGGCAAGAACAGTAAATATACAATCAAGATGTATACGTGTGTACTCATAGCTGATCGTGAGCTGACATAATAAACGCTTTTGTACTAAATATTCTTTGCGATATAGTATAAAGAGTAGCCATTCGATTAGCCCAAAAGGCCATGAGGTTGGAACCGTGATGAGCAAATATGCATTAGAGGAAGCACCAGTAATATCAGCCACATCGTTTATCTCAGGTCAATTGAAATTTTAATTGTATCACTTTTTGCATGGAATTTGATTTCTAAAGTAGCTTTAAGCTCTATTTTCGTTGGAATTTATGCTATCTACATTAAAATATTATAACTCGTAAATTTTAAATTCCATGATATTTTCAATATAGGGTCCAAAAAATATGAATTTACATATATGGACTATTAATTGAAGAAAATGCGAAAGCCTCGAATTTGTGAAAAAGTACTATAGTTCAAGATTCAAGAAGACGATTAGCCTAAGATCAAACTTATCCAACTGAGACCCAGAACAACTTTGAACGTGGACCAACAATAAAATCGTAAGCTCAATGAGATTTTGACTTTAAAATATAGAAGTTTAGATACTATAATGCCAGATACTATAATGCCAAAATGGAGTCTGAAACATTGAAGAAATCTTAATTTAGAATCTGAAATTAAAGCAACTATAAATAAAAAAAATAATTTTATGCATTTTGAATTTTTTATGAGCTTTGATTATTTATTGATTACATTAGCTATAATAATTGTCATAATTTTAAGCGGTCGAAGCTCGGTGAGTCATTCTATAACGTTTAAAAAGAAGTTAGCACTTAGTAACTTAACAACTATTACAGATCATTTATTGAAGTAAACCGAAAAGCTTTTCAATCCATTCTGTTTTTGTAATAAATCCATTAAACGATGATGAAGTCATCTAGAAACCACAATCTTCTTAATACATGCCATATTGAGAGAATTTAGCTATACCTTAATCCTGATGATCTCGAACAAACGGCACGGAACGGATGTACATTCTTGTTAATAGTAAAATTCGAATTTTAGACGTTACTAGACGATTTGGATGTTTGGAGAACCATTTAAACGTTCAGATAAGTTTTGTTCCTTTATTTCATTGGATTGCTTCCTTTTTTTCATTATTACTTATTTAATTTTAGGTTTTTGGCCCGAAACCAAAACTATACATTATAAATTGTAAGTATTGTCATTTTTGTTTCACGCCTCGATTCACATGTCGATTCCCCGTGTCGTGTTGCGTTCTATGTTGGCCGGTAGGTCTCAATCTCTTAATGTAGGTTGCTTGAATGTCCAAAGTTTGTTACCCAATATTGACGAAATACGTCACCTTTTCTATAGTTCACCAGTTGACATTCTTTGCGTTTCCGAAACTGTTTTGCCCTTCAATGTCTCAGACTCAGCTCTATACATTGAGGGATTTAATCTAGTTAGGAAAGATAGGGTAGTTTCCCCACTTAGCTATGGTGGGCTGTGTATGTTTATAGGTAAACACCTGTCGTATAAACCTGTAAATATACCTCCTTCTATTTCTCGAATGTTGGTTTCCGATCTAGAATTTGTATTTGTTTGCATTTTTGTTAATAAACGTAGATATTTATTTGGGACTGTGTACAACCCACCTATAACAAGCAAGAGGTGTTATACACATTTTAAAAAATCCCTACTAGATATTGCACTTTTATTAAGCTATCTCACATGCCAGTATGATGAAATATTCATCTCAGGTGACTTCAATTTTGATTTACTACAGGATAGTATGTTCTCTCGAATGTATTTGAATATTTTGCACAGTCTTAATGTATCAGTTCATAATACTGGTGAGCCGACTTATTTATCGTTAGATACGTTTTCGTTTCCTTTTATTAATCTTAATGGGCCAGTCATTCCGTTTTCAACTTCTGTTAGGAATTTAGGGATAGTTTTTAACAAAACTCTTACATGGGGTGATCATTTAATAAAAGTTAGTAGAAAGGTATTTGGTTTACTAAGTTGTTTGTATAAAGTGGTAGGATTTACGGATAGTCAGTTTAAAAAGAAGAATGTTTATGTCCTATCTCCTTCCTCATTTTCTTTATGGTGATGTTGTCTTATTTGGTATGTTTCAGGAAAATATGTCTATTCTAAAAAGATGTTTAAATGCGTGCACTCGTTTTATTTTCGGAATTAGGAAATTTGACCATATATCACCCTATACTAGGCTTGTTCTTGGTTGTAGTTTAACTTGTTTTTATGAGTTTCGGATTTGCGCTTTTATTAGGAAGCTACTTAAAACTAAAGAACCAAATTATTTATTCAAAAAATTATTATTTAGCAGGTCGCATTACGCCAATCTACGATTGCTGCCTGCGAGAAATTTTTGTAGGGCTTTAAATTCATCATTTTTTGTTAGAGGTATTTCTCTATGGAATTCTGTTCCATACAGTATTAGGAGTTTGAGATCTGCCGATACGTTTAAATCGAGGTTTTTTGAATGGCGTGTCTGAATGACAATATAATTAGTTTAAGTTAATTGTTAAGATTTTTTTTAATATATTGTCTGATCCCTGCTGCTCATCCTATTGTAAATGAGCTTGTACTCAAAATGGGATGTGCGTGCATGGTGTTGACCTTTTGTAATAAAAAAGTTAAGAGGTTTTTATGCCTAATGGAAGCAATAATTTTTTTACAACTTGCTTCCATGCGCATCCAGTTTTTTCATGCGCTTTTCCTTCATAATCAAAATTATAAGCAATATATATAAATAAATAAATAAATACTAGCCTCTTATTTTGAAAATTACTGCATGGCTAAAATTAAGATCGATCAATGGTTTGGCTATCTAAATCCATCTCACCATAAAGCTGCGTGACACATGGCTGTTTTAAAAACATTTTTCCTGTAAATAGAATTTATTTTGAGTTTTGTTATCGACTCTCTCGATATTGATTGTAACATTGTATGTACATTTTATTAAGTTGATCTCATTCGTCTTGTTAGTGGCGACGATCTTGGATCTAATTGATCTTAGAGTTCGATACATTTCGACAGAAGGCACTGCAGATGATAGGTAGATAAGTATCGAAGTACATCGAATAATTAAAATGAAATCCGATAATGTGGTACGAAAATAATTTTAGAAATATAGAAACTGGTTTGTAACTTCTTTGTGTTAAAGAACAAAACTTCTGCAATGAGGTCAGATGACCAGATGAACTTATAAAATCAAAATTATAAAATTGGTTCCATATATAATGATCTTAACCAACGGTTTTATGGTAAAAAATAAAGCTTCTAAAAATATTTTGCTGCAGTCCCAGTTGTAAGTGGAGTTGGATTTATTTTTCATTCACTATTGTTTGTGATACCAATTATTCAGAAATGTTTAAAAAGTTTTGATCCAAAATAGTTAATCTACCGTGAATTGTCAGAATGCAATAATGGTATATTTAAGAAAAGTATCGATGCGATTCTGTGTCACTTCAACGTGAATAGCATAACGATAATTATTTAACTTGGCAAACTGTATGCTAGTAGCCGCCAATTTGCTATCTAAACTATATAGCATTATTAGTTCATTAAAGTTATTTCAGTTGGATAGTGCAGCCTACTCGTGTAAACGGATGTATGTATATAGCTAATAGATATTGTAATTCCTTACTAGGATACAAATTGTGCGATTGTACCATGCCCCACTTAAAAGCTACTAAAGCTGGTTCTTTCTTCCTAAAATAGGAAATCAGTGAATTTGACAACCAATCAAACAGTCAAGATAAAAGAAAATACAAAAATGTAATTTTTTGCGTGAGAAACATTTCGTAGGTTTTAATAAAGAATTACCCCTAAATGTTGGCAAACAAAACTGTATTGTACAATCAATGTTGTTGTTGTCAAGTCAGTGATGTTGTTGTTGTCATTGGAAGAGTATAATACTGGTTATTATTGTAATTTTAGATCATGATTAGAGAAATGAGTGTTATGAGGAGTTTATTGAACATTAATTCTATACTTTTGACTACTATTTAGTTGATATTAGGCTTAGAGATATTTGGGTTTTGTTTGGAGATAGCCGAGTGTATTATTATAGAGTCAGATTGTTTCCCGATTGTTAGTCCTTAAAATTAAAGTGATTCGTTTTATATTTGAATAACAGTCAATGATATTTATTATATATTCATAGAACTATAGGTATAGATAATCCCTAGAGCACTATGGCTTCCACAAAACTTTTATTTTTGTACGTTTTCAACCTATTTATTTCCGTATTTTAATTCTGATTATTTTTTTTCAATAACTCATAATGTTATAATATACAAATAAAAGAGTTTATTATCCAATTAATATTTCATATTGAATTTTTGAATTTTATAAGGATTTAAGTTTCCCACCCTTCGATTTATTATTATTTCTTTTAATTTTCAGGAAAATTAGCTTTTACTTGGAAAAATAAAATATCGAAAAGGAAAAAAATTAAATTAAAATCCTATAAATTTTAATCCAATAAAATGTTTAGCAAAAGTAAGAGAAAATTGAGGCAAAAATCAATTTTTATCATTTTTCGTTTTTATCCAATAAAACAAATTAATTTTATGTAGGAATATTAATGATTAATTTAGATGAAAATTTATATGAATTAAAGTAAAAACGAGCGTTTCAATTTTTTTAGTGGCCTTACCGTGGTGAAATGTATTTCCCATGTCGTTAACAACAAACGACATTTAGTCCAACAATAAGTTTAATATATGGCCTCTTGTGGTATATATATATATATATATATATATATATATATATATATATATATATATATATATATATATATATATATATATATATATATATATATATATATATATATATATATATATATCTGTGCAGGTTACAAGTATCAATAATTTTATTAAAATAATTAAAGAATAAACCATAAAATATTCTACCTAACATACGGTCTCTATTCCGATAATTGGAGACATTTCGATAAAATGGTTATATTTGCTTGTATGAGGCACGTATTTGTTATTAAATCATAAATTTTAGTTGACATGCCCACCCATTTCGAAAAATCAAAATTTTAAACAAATTGTACCTGGCAAATAATAACAAAATATAGACATGCACACATTTACAAAATAAATATCCACACAAACTTACAATGAAAATGTTAACGAGATAATATATAACAACATCCTTCATAATTTAAACCCTTAAAAACTGGTATAAATATTAATCGTTGATGTACTAAATTATTATCATTCCTTCCTTAAAAATATAAATTTTTTTTATGTTATCATCTTCTTGAGTATTAAATATGGTTATCCTGAAAAATATATATAAAATGCCTTTCTCTACAGTGGAGATATATTACTCGTATATATAAAACATAATACAATAAATTTGTTTTCTTAAAAATTTTAAATTCTATTGTTATGATTTTTATATAATATATACAGAAATAAAATAATATTATAGCAAGAATAATAAAATACTATAAAATTTTGCTTTTATTCTATCTCTTATATATAAGTAAAATATATTATAAATATCGCTTGACCTAAAAATATTTCTACTAGAAAATTATTTCAATTATGCGGTTGACCATTTTATAGAAGAACTACGACTATATATAAACATAACTATGCATATACCAGGAATGGGCAAACTTTATTTGAAGCGGAGCCGAATACAAACAACCTTATACGTTCCAAATGCCATCGATATCGTTAAATAAAAATAACTGCATTCTGACGATTTGTTTATTTGAATGGGAGTTTATGAAAGTCATACCACAGAAGTGGAGTGCAATAAGATATGTTGATCTTATAGGCTGTTTTGATCTTATAGCACAATAAGATATTTTGATCTAATAACTGTTCGAAACTGAAAAATACTAGTAAGGAAACCGGCACATTTCGTTGGTCATGCAGGAGACATTGACATTGTACTAGGAGATGACGATGTTTAGAAAAACTACAAGTGTTGAATCAGGTGGATCTCATTCTTTACTTTATTTGATAAAACTGGTCTTGGAATGAATATATTATTCACACTAATAATAAATTAGGCTTTGATAACTTCACTGACGGGATAAATTCCCACAGGGCTAATAGGAATGAGACTGCAATGTATTACTGCAAAGACTTTGCGAGAGCGTTTAAATAATAAGCTCCAAATAATGCTGCTTACAAAAGGCTGGTAAATGGTAGAGATCAAATGGGTATAAGAAATCGTCTACCTCGAAGGATATTAACAGTGAGAAAATGGACTTTGCTTTTAAAGATTTTCAAGCTATATCGATTGATATCCTCTCAGGTATCTGCAAAATTAGGTGTAAGCTATCATATATATATATATATATATATATATATATATATATATATATATATATATATATATTATATATATATATATATATATATATATATATATATATATATATATATATATATATTTATATATCTTTATCGTGGCCTATGGTGGTATTTAGGGTTGAATCTACGCTAACTTTGGTTCATTAAATGGGTAATGCAGTATTCTTGCAAATCTCAACACTGCAATATTCTTTCAAATTCAAGGCAACCATTTAACCGGCAAATCATATTATACTGTACTAAATAGATTATATAGGTCCAAAAGATGTCCAAAAATAAGATGAATAATAGATTCTACTTTCTATTTAAGCTGGGTGGAGATGATCGTATTTTGACTTTGCGTATATATGTCCCAATTGAAAACCAAGCACTTGTTAAATACTCGATCATTAACATCAGTTTAATGAAGTCATTTCAAATTCTGATTGTCTACACATAATTTGACATTTGAACTTGACATCTGATGATGGTTTTATCGAAGAAAAGGATAAACGTATTATCGGTTTTGCAAAATCTAACAAACGACGTATTATCAGATTCGTTAGAAGCATATATACAAATATATAAAAACGGTTTCCACAGTTGACGAAGCATATATTAAGTCCATACATAAATGTGACCATATTTTATTTTTCGAAAAGGGAGTAGGTACTTTATATGTAAAATTTAGAAAACCAATTACTAACGAATATTTTAAGAGAAAAAAGTAGTACAAATATAATTTAAATAAAACAGATTATTTTTGAAAATAAGAATTATTATTTATTCAGGTTTATTTAATGATAAAAGCACAAAGTGTCTTAAGTTATAAGTATTTATCTGCATGGTGAATTTTTCTGGTTAATTCATCATTAACTGCAAAAAGTTGACTTATTTGCATACAATTATAATTTCTTATATTATATTTTACCGTTAATACGGATGATAAGATTTTTACAGACAGTTGAGTTTTCTCGCTACTCCAATAATCATTTCCAAATGGGAAAACCCTCTCAACTGCGGCGTTAGTCCCAGGAAAACACATAGCAATCTCCACTAACATTTGCAAATTTTCAATTGGAATATGTTCTCCGTTAAAATATAAAAAATTTCAACCCATCTCATATCCACTTTCATATTTTTTGTTGTCCATTCTTCTATTTTTTCTATTGTACAATATAATTTTAATCAGTGCACTTCTTCAAATAAATTATCGTCATTTATATTTTATGGTCGACAGTTTGCTGACTTAAAGATTCTATATAGGGCACGCACTATTTCATCCCACTTTATCACTCATCTCAAAAGAGTTTACTCAAAATAATTTATTTCATCGGTATTCACCATCCATTCATTTATGTATTTGTAGCAAATTTTATAAAAAAAATTCACTTCGTTCAAAAATTTTGTTTGAATTCCTGGATTAGATTCCTCTTAAATTGACAGTTTAGTTTTTAGAATGAGTGAAATGAATCTTTCCTTAAGCTTGGCGTTAATTTGATTTTTAAAATTCGTAGGTTTCCATATACATAACTTCTGCTGCTATAATGGTGCCTGACTCAATTTCCTGAACAGTTTTATGGAAATTGGTAGCTTGATTGTGTACAAAATATAGCATGGGGTTTGCTAATTCATTAGTGAAAAAAACTTCAAGAACTTTGGGACATTTTTCCAAACTTAAAAAGTAACTACGAAGGGGCTCGTACAATTTAATTACCCGTTCTAAAGCCGGAGTAGGTGCCAACCATCTAACTTTTGAATACCCTAGTAACATTTTATATTCAACGTCAGCCTCCTCGCAGAATGTTTGAAGTGTCGCTACGCGCACTGTAAATCTACTAAAATGTTTATAGATAAATGGTGGGTAAAATATTTTTAACGTCTATGGACATTGAACTGCTGGCCGTGTTGATTGCATTCGATAAAACGTGAGCGTTGCAACCTATATCAAAAATATTTCTTCCAAGTAGTGATTTTAGTTTCGTGTGTGCATTATTAGTACCTCGTCGTTTACATCCCCCAAAATTATCAGCCGATAGTATTATCAGCCGATAGTGCCAATATTTTGGATCTAACATTGCTTTTTGAAATAACTTTAAATATCTGATTTGAGAGGAGTTCCGCTGTCTCGCCTTCAATAGATTCCAAATTCAAAATTTTGATTTGAACACCACTTGTTACATTAAAATACCGAAGACAGAATAGACACATAAGCTGTTTTTTCTAAGTCAATCACGTAAATTTTGAATTAAAAATTGTTTAATCAACTTACTTGTGCAATCCATACTTCTAAACTTTGGTTGTGTACGATTGTGTGAAAAGCAAAGGTTCCTTCTGCAACAGCGGTCCGACACCATTTTTTATTTGAACTTTTAAAGATATTTTCTAATCAAAGTAACTACTACTTTAAAGGAGTTGCCACATGCAAATCGTACGACCGATTTTTTAAACCGACATTTACATTTTATGATAAAATTATAATATATACTATATATAAATTAATGCCAAATGGTTTGAATATATGAATTATATCATATTTGCAATCAAAATTACAAAATTAGTAGATCTTAATTTAATAATATTCAATTTAATTTCGTCGTCCGACGAGGAAAATTCGGCCGACAAAAAAATTATTGAATTAAATTATTTATTAGTAAAAATTACTAAAACGATTTCCGCATTCACCCGAATTTTGGACGATTACCTCACTTCGTATTATGTATGTATATGTGTGAAATACTACTGCGTAGATTGTAATTTTTCAATATGAATATGTAATTTTACATATTTGATTATATATGTTTATTTTTGCATTTTTATTAAAAATAATTTGATACATTTGTCTAAAAATATTTCAGGAAGAATTTGAAACAAAATTAATAATAGAAGTAGAGGCCTCATCCATGTCTTTATAATAAAAGAACTCCGCGGACTACAAAAATCGAAACAAAAAAAGCGATAGTTGGGAAGAAATTTCGAAAGTTCTTGAAAAGTCTGGTAATATAGTTTAAAATTATAATTAATTTGATTCTAAAATGGTTTATATCATTTTATTTACTTTATAAATTTAGTTAATGAGTGCCAAAAAAATGGTCTAATCTGCGGGCTGTTTAAGGCCGAACGATGCATTCCTAGTGGATCTGGAGCGGTGGCTGAAACAAAGTGGAAACACTTTAATAGTCTACGCTTCCTAAGCGAGTTTACCAGAATACCTAGGTAAATAAGTTTATTATAATAACCCAACGGGTTTGATTTTAATTTAACATTTGCGATATTAATGTTTTTCATTTTCAGTACAATGAGTAACTATGAGAAAGACTCAGCAATATCAGAGCCACAACCAATCAACTCCAGTAATAGCAACGAGTTTGATGAATTAATCGAAATTGTGGATGAAGAGAGTGAAATTACAATATCACCAAGAAAAAGGCGGGGTGGAAAAACGGACATTGCTGAGAAAATATTTGGGGCTATAAGTTCCTTAAACGAGACACCAACACCGCCTTCATCACCACCGTTGGAACAATTTTTCGTTTCCTTAGCTGGACAGGCGATAAACTTAGATCCACACCAACAAATACAACTTCAAATAAAATGTTTGAAGGCTCTAGAAGAAGTTGAGTTTTATAATTATTCTTAAGTTGTATTATTCGTTTTTTTATTTTATTTTTAGTTTAGCTTTTAAGATTTATGTGTAATATATATCTTTAAGAAACCAATAAATGAAATGAATTAAGACTGATAGAAATGTGAACTTATTGAATTTTGTTGAAATATAGACTTTATTTATAAAATAATATTAACAATTTTTTATTTTCAAATCATGTTGACTGAAATGGCACATCTCCCTCACTGTCACACCAATTTGCAAATTTTTTCTCAAATGTCATACCCTTGTGAAGCGACAACTGTACGTCTGTTTGATGTGTCCAAAGGGGTCTCTGCATTACTAATATTTTGTTTGATATTTTTCAACAAATTGACATCTGTTTTGACAATATTATGTAAAATTACACAGGACATCACGATCCTATTCTTTGTTTGGTGATGTTTCACTTCTATCCTTTTCAACAGTATCCTCCATTTATTTGATAAAATACCAAACGCATTTTCCACAATCCTTCTTGCTCGTGATAATCTGAAATAAAAAAAGGCTCAATGAATAAAATAAACAAAAAAATGATTTAATATTTTTAATACCTGTAGTTAAATATTCTTCGAATTTGTGGTAAATTTTTGCCTGGATATGGCGTTAAAAGTGTAGGTTTTAATGATAAAGCTTCATCTCCTATCAAAACGTAGGGTACAATGGTATTGGTTTTAGGCAAGCATTCATCAGTTGGAATATTTAAAGTTTCTGGATTGTTTAACCACCTCTGGCCAAACTCTGAATTCTTAAACACGGCAGAATCAGAATTAGATCCATAAGCTCCAATGTCTACGCTTATAAATTTATATTCTGCGTCAACGATAGCTATGAGTTCTGTTGAAAATCGCTTTTTATAATTATAATTCAAACTTCCAGAGTTATTTGGAGCAAACGTATCGATATGTTTGCCATCGACTGCGCCTAAACAATTCGGGAAGTTCCATCTTTGGTGAAAATCATTCGCTATATACGTATCCAATCATTTATTGTTGGTTTGGGTAGTGCTATTGATATTAAACATTTGTTGATGGTGAGTATAGTCTGATATATGCATTTCTATATAGTAGACCGCCCCATTAAAAACTGATAAATCACTAAAACTACAGCCTGTTGCCAAAAATCTAAATAAACAAGAAAAATCCAGCTTAAATAATTATCTTATACTGTTAAACAATTTTTTATTACATAATTATAAAATAAGATACATACCTCAAAGTAATCACCAATTTTTCTTTAGCTGAAATCGTATCTCTTCGAAAAGCCCTTATGGATGGTTTTATATCCTTTGAAACTTTTGAATATAAATAATCAAAATGTTCTTTGGACATTCGAAAATAAATAATGATGGACATACCGGGGATAAACAAAACTTTCTTATTCTTGTTTTTTCCAAACCAATACAAATGTATTGTATAGTTAATATGTATTTCGTAACGTATAGATGCATTCGAATTTCCGAATAATAGCGACGTTGCACAAACTATAGTCATTTTCACAAGAGATCACTTTTACTCGGTTATTACCGAATACCGAGCGCAGCCTGCACAACGTCGGAATAGTTTGTACAACGTTCGGGAAGGGGAATGCATCTATATACGTTACGAAATATTTATTAAGAGAAATTAATTATTTTTCTTGTAAAGCTATCTTCACTTTACATTTTGTTTGATAGAATGTAGAAAAGACAACCGATTAGAATTTAAAAATTTAAATTATTCAAAAAGGAGGTTATAAGTAGTACATTTAAAAAAAGGAGTACAGAGGCAGAACAAATTTAAAAAGGAGAGTTCATTCATAAAAAGGAGTACAAACCTCCTAAAAGGAGTACGTATATGGTCATGTTAACACATGCCGCATCATACTACTCATATGTCAAAAAGTTATCATTACGGGTTGTTTATGAGTAGTACGTGTGTTGACATTATTCATTCCTGTGATTGAGTAGTATAGGAAGAAACTTAATCGCATCATTCTACAACGATGAAAATATTCTTTTAAGTTTGCGTATTTGGTGCAAAGATTTCGCATTTGAACGGACCATATAACATAATCTGCGACAAGCTATACACGAAAACAAGATAGGCAGTATAATTCGTCTTAGCAGTGAAATAATTACTAAAACCAAATAGATGAACTGTAGTGAATCAAGTAGTAAGTCTACTCGGTATTTGGGTTTAAATCTGATAGAAATACGAAATTGTCTCACTTGACTTAAGATTTCAAACTCCAATCAAAGAATAAATTATTTATTTGAGTTCAAGAAAGTTTTTCTGAAAATATTTGAATTCAGACAGAATGACTTTAGAGAATAGAATACAAAGTAGACATACACAGATTTATAGAAACAGGTATCAGTTTTCTTGGTTTATACATTGTAATACAAACTGAACTTAGCAGCAAAGTTTCCACGAAATTTCAAAAAGCTAGTATTGAATGCATCCAACTAAAAAAAGCCACTTTCTAGCCAAATACCAGAGAACAATTAAATACGGAGACGCAGAAATCCTCAATAGTTGATAAAACTGTACAAGTAAAAACTTCTTTCTATAGAGAGCTTCACTGCAATGATGAATGTGTAGCTCGCAGGCCGCTATTTGCCCTTGTGCGACATATGATTTAAAATAAAAATTTATTAAATATACCATATTATATTTATTAAATAAACTAATATTATTGTATTAAAATGTAAAATATAAATGAACAATTTGTTCTTATTTGATTTACATTTTTTAATCGTTTCTTCAGATTTATATCTAAAGATGGTCTAGTAACTCCCAAACGAGTATACTATCTGTGGCCACTTAACAAAACAACTAGATTTGATAGTCGTATTATGTAGTTTTATATAAAATGAACACTTTTACTATACATACAGTTGGAGAGTATATTTTTACATAATAAACACGAAGGACTTACTTTTCCAATTTTATTTTATGATTCAACAATCATCGTCTATATACAACGAACATCATTTTCACTGTATACATGTTGTATAACGCATTACACAAGTATCTTTATATATACATATATGTATGGTACAGAGCCAACAATTTTTTGTTGTGCTTTTCATTTAAATAGAAACAAATAAAATTTCGGCATTTTCATTTTGTCACTCAGCGACAGTATAAAATATCGATGGACATAAACAAAAAGAGGTTCCATTTATTCACTATATATATGATGATATATAGTCGCGTGTGTTTAGTTTGGTTTTATTATCGTATAAGAATGTCAAGCTCTCTTGTTTTATAGTTTTGGGGTGTTTATTAAAAAATTGGAGAGTTTGTATTTTATTTCTATATATACAAGTATGTATGCTCAGTTTTTATTACTTCCGCATCTAAATGTTACAGCTTATATAAATATATTTAACCGAACCAATAAAATTTAGTACGTGTACGTACCAATGTAATATGTGTCAAATGTACACATGTATAAAGATATAATGGTACGGGCGTCAATATGCTTTGATCAAAATCCAAAACATACGATGGCATTCTATATACATATATATTATAAATTGCTAGACAATTTATAATAAAAAAGCTTAATTAATGTATAATAAATTTAATTATTGAACAACAATAAAAAAATTATATTTCAATTAAACTTGCACCCAATCATGAAAATAAATAATAAAATAATTTTATTCATCGCGCGCAACACAGCATACAACAAAGTATATATATAGATCAAATGAATTCAAACAAAAAAAAAATAATTCCTTTGAAACACAACAAATCAAAATAAAATTCCAATTTTTTTTATCATTCCAATCATTTCATTATTTCCTTCAAAACATTTTTTTTTCGATTTACATTTTTATCCGAGAGCTTATTTATGTATTGAAGAAGAGTATATAGTCTAAAGAAAAGAATTTCCCGTTTTTTATTAATTTCATTTTCTCACATCGTATACAATGTAAAGAATACATACCTTTCAATTATTATATTTTAACTTATATTCGTTATAATAAACTCGACTTGTGTACCCAATTATTAAAGTTTTTCAAAGCGAAATGCCAATACCAATCTCGAAAGTTTTAGCTCAACGAGTAAATTCACTGTTTGTTGGTATAAATAACCAACTCGATACAATGAACCTGCAAGCTATACATAACGCGAATTATATACGATTACAATTATACAGGTATTTGACGAAATTCTTATAAATAAACTATTTTCATATTATTAGTGACAACAACAACATTTAAAAGTTGACAACAACAATTTTGTTGCTAACATTTAGGCGCAATATAAAATTTATTTCATTTGTTTTATATTTTGTTGTTGTTCAATTTCAAACTCGGTTTGAGGAAAATATCAATTATTATTAGCGTTTGAGGTTATAATTTTATGTATAATAGTTGCTTTCCAATCGACCAACCGATGGTACCCGCTAGTGAACCGCTAGTAGTTGGTTGCGTATCTTTGCTAAATTTACTATGGATAATCTAGCAAAAACACGCAACGAACTACTAGCGGTTCACTAGCGGTTGGTCGACTTCCAGCAACTAATATATCTATAATTGGATTTGTAAGAACACTTTAAATTCAAGTTGGACGATTTTGGCGAAAATAAAATATTTATGGGAGATACTTTTCTCTATAATGTCAAAACTTTTACCGGAGTAACTTGAAAACCTCGTTGCATCATTTATTCGCAGAATCGTGCAGAATTGCGAAAGAATTGAATTGCGGAAGTTGAATCATTGTATCATCCCATTCCAGAAGCATAATCTCAGTTCTGACATCTATTTGATCTTTGAATGAAGTAAAATGTATCTGTTATCCTTAAATTGTCGTCAGTCGATCTCCAAATAGGAATTGTGATCTAAAGCAGTTCATACTATGAGGTGCGGTTATGAAGAACAGGTTTACAATAAGTGGTTAATAATTTCTTCTTCTTCTCTATTCGCATTTTGCGGATGAGTGATAATTCAAGAACAATATCTCGTGAGAATGCCCATAAATAACATCCTTAAGGGACGTCTATTATAATTCAAATAGAAATCGAATCTTTTCCGATTTATTATTATACAAAATATTATAGGAAAAATGAGTTTTCATATTGCTGATTTGTACTGGTTTGACTTCCATCAAATTTTGTTAAAGTTTCGATAGTGACCTTCGTATTATCACAAAGATCTCTCTGGAGCTTTGCGGTCACCATTAGGTTATCCCCTTCATGATCTCTATTTTGAGGTTTTTCACTTCCGGTACTCTCTTTGTGAAGATTTGTAGAAGTCCGAATCATCCATTGCACTGGTTTTCATAGTTTTGTTTAGAAGTTTTCTTGTCTGCTGCCTCAGTCTGCCTAGTTTTATAGTCCACCGTAGAGACCCATTTGTTAAGCTTACTTAGAAGACAGTGCTGATTTATGCTTTTTCAAGCTCATGAGCTGCGCTTTCCATTTCTTCGCACTTACTGATTTTCATTACTGAAGGTAGAAGTGACTGGTTGAGATTGAGCCTTAATCATTCATAATCAGGATTTCTTAGCTTCCTAAATTATCTAATTGAAGGTTAGAGAAAAGGATATATAATGTCATCTTGGATCATCCAAGTTAAGACTTTGACACTTACATCCCAATTGTTATAGTCGTGTCACGTCATTTTATACTACTATATAGTCACGTCACTTAATATTTGCTAATATCATAGTCGTTTCTTACGCCTTTAGTCATTTTAAGCGACAGCTGTCAATTCAAACTACATTCATGTCACATCAATTTTCCAAGTCAGTAGAAGTTAGTACTATATAGTTAAAATGGAGCGTAAAAGGTAGGTTATTTTTTGTATATATTTCCAGGATTTTCTTAATTACCATCGTCTAACTTGAATTGACTTCAACAATACGAACTTTGACACGACGTGTGGTGTTAAACTCCGTGAGGCAAGAGTAATATCAATTACTTTGTGGTGTTACCTGGTATTTTGGCGCTACTTCACAGAATACAACTCATGTAAATAGTTTTTTGTATTATTCTAGTTAACTTTGAAAAAACAATTATTTTTGTATTATTCAAGTTAACTTTGAAAAACAATATTCGATAGTTTTTCTTATAGAATAATAAGAGTCGTTTCTGTTCCTTCGTCCGCATAACTTGTATTTTTAAAATGTAAAAGATTAAAAATGTAATTATAAATAAAGTTTATTGTAATTAAATAATTAGTTTATTTTAATTTCAATAAATAATTTATATCGTAAATAACATCGAAATTATGGAGTCAAGTTTTATCGAAATGATGGAGTCACATGAATTATCGAATAATATAAATTCATCATACCCTAATAAATATTAAATACCATATACATATATCTCTGTAAAAACTTCTTGTCTTGAGGACGTTAAAACAATATAGTTCTATTGCCAATATTCAAAATGATTCGGTTAGACGCAGACAGGTCTTCAATAAGTGAAATACCTCTAGAGTTTATGTTGGAGCTGCCCCAGCATAAGTGGTGTGAGCTTGCATCGTATTCGATTATGATTGAGTAGGATGATGATGCTATGAGAAGTAAACAAAGATCACTAGTACCTCTCAACTTATACCCTGTTCGTTTACTTTGATTGCTGTAAGGACATTACATCATAGACATTACTGTGGTTTTGTTATAATTTTGGCACCCATTTAGTAACTATGAAAACTATTTTTTAATATTGGAATTATTAAATCAGAAATGGTTTAATTAATCTTTTATTATCGAATCATTAAGTTTTATTTGAAAGATCAGTAGTTTAATGAAAGATTAACGAAGTCAGTATTTACAAAACCACGACAAAGCGCGTTGAAATAATTAAATCTGAAATAACCATACTTTTCTCATTTCAATTATCGATTTACCTTGCTTAGTATACTGTAGTAATATAACCGCATTTGGATCAGATGACCCTTTGGTAAGAAGCCACGAGTAAAGTTAATCGTATTATGATGGTACAAAACAGCATAACCTAGATTAAAACTAGATTTAGTTCTGGCATTGTAGTTTGGAGAGCTTTGTGGGCTTTTCTAAACCAAATACTCGGTTAGAGATCACCCGTAAACTAGACGTAAATTAGTTCATTGATTGCAATACCTGACTATATGGTAAATTTGTTGCACATAAAGCATTGTGAAAACTGCTACACACAAAGCCAATGGAGATAGTACATTTAACGGTTTTTTTTGTCAACAATGATAAGAAATTGTACGTTGCTGCTCGTAATTGAATTTCTCCACTCATTCCATCTCATAATAGGAAAAAAGCTTTTCGTTTCTCATTTTTATTCGTTTTGTTATTTATTCTTTGTCAATTGATGAGTTTCTTTGATATTCTAATAAAAGTACATAATATTCCAGGAAAAAATAGAACTAAAAGCGTGTAAATCGAATTTCGTATTATTTTCCATCAAACAAATAAAAAGCACAAGAATTCTTATTATTTAATTTCATTTGTTTTATTATTTGTTTTCGAGTCATATTGCAGAAAAGTACAAGTACAAAAATATTGGGTGAGCTTCCGTGTTAAAAAACGTGGTTTGGGCAAAATATTATGAAGGGAGGCGTATTTACACAGGCTAAAAAAGTTGTGGAAGGTTATGCGCACATAAATATGGAACTAATTAAGATTTTCTTTTCATAAAATATAATTTATAAGGTGCAATATTACATTTAAATATCATTCAAAGTATAAAAAATGACAACAACAATAAATTGACAACAACAACTTCAACGAATCAACATTTAGGGGAATTAAAAGTTTTTAAGTGGATGGTTTGTGTGGGTGCAACATATTTAATTCGGTTGTGTGATGGTATTAGCTTTTAAATTATGAGTTGTGAGATTGATGTCTTGAAATTAGCAAGATGAAAAATGAGTAGATCTTTGCTTTAAACATTTGAGTGGTAAAATGGAAAACTTTTGTTTGAGAAATGAAGGGAAATGCGAACAGTGAGCAGGGAAAGCCTAATTTTTCCTTTAAATCCCTTTTCGGACAATCATGGATTTTTGCAAAATTATATAGCACCTGCAATACTTATTTCTGCACTATAACGAGGAGCATCTTGTACGATGCTACCATAGTGGCTCGAATCAATCGACGCCCAAAATGTTGGTTCTATTTCCAGTGGTCACGAGTAGTGGCATGTTGTCAACCAATCGCCCAATAAATTCGACATCAACTTGAGTACGATCTGTATCAGATTCTGCTGAAAATCCCTTAATTGTAACGCAGATTGCTATAGACTTGGCGAAGATTTCCAAATAGTAGGAACGGTCCGTTCCGATATTAGTGTTTATCTGGATCTCGAGTCTACCTCGAATTTGTATGGTACTTTGTTGATTATGACCGTTGTATCCATCCTCATCTCCTTCGACAAGGAGATCTGCTTGTTATAGATTTAGTATCGCTTACTCTTCTAAGATTTTCGTTTTGTTCTTTTAGATGGTCGACGAGTTCACAGAATGCACACGTGGCCCTTCGACGCCACTTGTGCATTCATTTATTTGGTTCATGGTAATTGACCCTCGTGGAGGATACGCAAATACTTAGATAATGGTATAATCTATTTAGACAAAATCTAACCGATGGTTAGCGGTGATTAGCGTGAAGCAAGATGATGAACACCGTCGTCACAATCATGGCCGTAATCATCAGGCATATACCCTTAATTCAATTCGAAAGCGAAGGGCAAAAGTACATCATTAGACCACCAACAACATTCTTGGCAGTGAGACATTTTAGTGCACACAGTTCACTAGTATGTGGGAAATGAACAGTACTGCACTTTATCATGAAAAACGTAACTCTACAAACTATTGGCAAAGGGTAATGACCACAACAAATGGATTTTGAGTATAGAAAATCAAATGGTGTTTGATTTCATTTAATTAACCAAATTAACCATGGTGGTGCATTAAGTGATGAGTATAGTATCATCTACTGCTCCAGTTAGAACAACATCCTAATAAAATAATAAATGCTATCCTCGCCAATCACACTTTCATGATTACCAAGATTAATATGACCAAGATACCGGTACACGTGATTGATACTATATATAGGCAACCCTAGCAAAATCTTTGTATATGACTGAAAAAATATGACTGAAACTGAACTCAATAATTATAGTTTGGCTTCATCAGTAGAAACCTGAAGAATAAATCTTCAAGAATATTATACCCGGATAACAAAAATGGGAATCAACATGTCTGAACAAAATATCTGAACTCACTGAAAAAAACTAGAAGATTTGCGTGTATATAGCTGCTCCATCACATGCTTTTTCACTAGTTTGTGTGCGACCAGGACTCGTGATAGCGACTATACATCAGATATTGTTTCAAATAGTGGACTGAAACCATATACTCCTCTATATAGTTACCGTGAAGCTTTTGATATGTGATTGGCTTAGAAGATTGTCTATAACTATTCAGATGCTATTAAAATGAAACATAGATAAGCCCAACTTATGTGGATATTAATGTTGCAAATTTTACCTTAAATTAATCCTTTGCAACGTTACTTTAACATAGTTTTAGTATGAAAACAGAATATTCATGATTCTGCATGATGATGCAGAATGAAATCTAATTAAAAAACATACATGTACAAGTTTTTTGATCCATTTCGATAAATAAAAAATATCTCTACTATATACGTCACACCTATATGCTGTATGAATTTTATTGTTGGAAATCACATTTCTATCATTTAAAAGCTTTTAAACAGCTTTAATAAATATTGCAACCGGCATGCATACCGATTACATTTTTATAAAGCTTTCCACGAATAACAAATCATATCTGCTTGTCTCCAACACGTATATGTGATTGCCCTTGTCATTTTCTCTTATCGCTGAGCATAAACTTAAAAAAGCTTTTTATTTTATATAATTCTAACTTTAACGGTACCTTATCATTGAATGTTATGTTATTCATGTGGTATGTACGAGAATATATATGTACCCAAGTTCAAAACAAGATAAAAGTTCCACATATACAGTAATATTATATGGTGTATGCTTATTTGTATATAGAAAATCATTTTCTGCACAAATATTTTTCGCTTATCCCTTTATTCTGTTGTTGGGAAAAAAAATTGGAAAACTTAAAAATAAAACGCTAGCAAAATCATAATATAATAAGATGAAGAAACCAATAAAACAACCAAAGATAATTTTTCAAATAACATAAAATGTGAAATTTGTGTGAAATACGAGGGGAGTAACAAAAGTTCGCTTAGAAACCGAAAAATACCAAACCCTTTGCAATTGTTATATAAGACTTCTTTCAAAAATTCAGGACGATCGGTTAAATTGAAGACGAAACTACGTAAAATAGCTACGGATACATCAGACAAATTTCCACTCCCAACGCAAACAGAAATTCTCTCTTCGGTTGTAGGTCTAACGTTCGGAAATTTCATTCTGGTGAAGTTTTTATCTCTACAATCTGTTTCGGGGCTCGAGGCACTTCCAACTCTTTCACGGTTCGCTTATTTACGTCCTTACCTTACGCCATTACAGCCAAATCGAGGACGTATGGCTATAGGTCCGATTTACGTAGAACCATCTGCACATTGCATAGCTCCATGACAGCCTATAGTACTGACATGGAAGATGGGTTGGCCCATAAATTCTACACTACAACAGGGGGTCATATGTGTGTTCATTTACACCACCGATCGTAATCGTATGGTGAAAAATCCCTTTACCATCCTGTCCCTATCGGGATTCGAACCCGGTACCTCCCGCTCCAACTGCCGCAGCTTTAACCACTGAACCACCTGGGGGTCCTGGTGAAGTCTTAAGTTGACGATTGACACAAGAAATTGTTGCTGATGAATTGATCTTGAATGTTATGGCTGTATATATCGCGAATATTAAATAACCATCTGGGATGTACAAAGAGATGTGCTCGATGGGTTACCCGAATATTAAATGAGGCCCAAAACAGGTTTAAGTGCATTTTATTAAATTATTCTTCCATTAATTCGTACTTTTGTAAGGTCAACCCTGGTGACAAATCTTGGTTCTATAACGCGCTATCTTTTATCAAATCTTATTGTAACTAAAGCGCCATCTGTTATAAATTATTGTGACTGTTTTATAAATAGAATTTGTGGAATAATTAACTTTGTACAATTTTTTTCGACTGTATAGTGAATGTCAGAATAATTGGTTTAACTGACTCAGATGAAGGCAAAAAAATCCCTGATTGATTTTACAAAGACGCATTTATCTATGTTAATGATCAAACCTAATGTCGGTAGACTTTTGACAGTTTAAAATTCAGATGGCACTTGGAATGTTTTATTACAAAATCTCAACTGTGATCGATAGATGGTCATATCTAGTTGGGAAGTGTCAGTACCGAGTACGTTATAGGTAGAGTATTCATAACTGTGACTGGACTGTTTAGGACTCTCATCACTAATTTTAAAGAGGTTTTGAACGAGAGGCATTGTTTGTAAGCTTCAGTGAGTCTCATGACCTCTACGGTTTGTACAGCTCTGAAAAATAGACTAGAAGTAGATTATTCCAGAATTCTCTTAGACTGATATGTGTCTTTTTCATCGTAATTTTTGCAT
Organism: Tipula lateralis; assembly: GCA_963932295.1. Taxonomy (NCBI): domain Eukaryota; kingdom Metazoa; phylum Arthropoda; class Insecta; order Diptera; family Tipulidae; genus Tipula; species Tipula lateralis. The sequence continues at coordinate 21,916,412 of OZ010737.1, forward strand.
CTGCATCGTGATTAGTATACATTTACCAGATTCTTTCCTGCTGTTTTCAGAGTCTTAAGTTTTGCACGTGGCTTCTTTCTATTCAGTAATCAATTGTATTGTTCCTCGCCTGTATGGTACGACTTGAGTTGAGCAACTCTTTATTCCTGGAATCAAATTCCCTCTTCACGAAGAATCCAGCAACTTGGCTCAGACGAAATATGTCCTGAAGGTTTTGTGACACCTATATTGTTTCCTGCCTTATAGTTGTTGCTGTTGGGTCGAGGCAGTTGTTCTACTTGATTTTCGCTGTCGTTCCAATTTAAACGGAGTATAAATTACGCGCTAAAACTCGGTCTTCATATCCCTTTAGACATATTTGTAAATAATCATGGACTATAACAACCTGAGCTTTTTTGACAAAGTTTGTAGACTGGTCGATCGAACCGCCCAAATGGCACAGTCGTTAAGACTGCGGCAATTGGAGCGGGAGGTACCGAGATCGAATCCGATAGAGGCAGGGTACAATACAGATTTTTCACTATTTGATTACGATGGTGGTGTGAATAAATACATATATGCCCCCGGTTGGAGTGCATTATTCATGGACTAACCCAACTTTCATGTCAGTAATATATTCTGACATGGGCCTATGCAATGCGTAGATGGTTCTATGTAAATCGGACCTATAACCATACATCGTCGATTTGGCTGTAATGGCGTTAAGCAGGACGTAAATTAGCAAACCACGAAAGAGTTGAGAGAGGCTTGAGGCCCAGATTGATAAACAGACTTACCTATCGGATTTTTTATGTAGCGAACATGTAGTTTTCGTTTTATGTAATGTACGCTGTTTTTTTTTACATAATTTAAATAAAAAATGTAAAGAACGTTTTTTAAATGTAATATCTAAACTGAGCCGGAAACCACACAGCAGTTCGTGGTATAGAGCCCAAGAGAAGCAAGGCCATCCGTAACAGCTAAGCAATAAAAATCAGAATTAAAAATGTTATGATGACAGTTTACTTTACCTATCAAAAATTATAGGTGCTATTCTTCTGGAAAAGCGTAAGATGGTAACTGCCGAAAACGATGGATGTATAGTGGCATGTATACCGAAGACTGTTTACCAAAAGTTTTTAATTTTTTTGTGTAATACCGGCAGAAACAGGATTTGCAGCATATAATTGCGATCTCTGGCATCGGAGAAACGCAACCAGCACCATACTCCTCGGATCAAGCACTTAGATATTTCTGGTTGTTTCCAAAAATTAAAGCGGAAATGTCTTTAACAGTAACCCGAAGATAATTGATGCCGTTAATGCAGGTCAAGATTTTGAAGACTGTTTTGAGAAGTGAATCTTTAGGCTTGCAAGGGCGATTATGTATAAATATAATTTTTTGTCTGGTCAACTAAGTGAGCTTTTGGTACTCCCCTCGTATATAAATGTTTTCAGTGGGTGTTGCAGCGTTTTAATCTAGTACCGCACCCAGAACCCAGTAAATCAAACGAAAAGAGCATAGATTTTATTTCTTCTTCTTCTTCTTCTTAGCATTAAGCATCTCAAGTACGAGTATATATAAAGTGGGGAGATACACGAACAAAATAAAATTAATCAATTTCAATGACAATTAAATTAATATATTATAAGGGATATTCCATCTCATGTAGATGTATTACGTAGAAGATACTTATATAATATCTCAAAGTGAAATATAGTTTATCAGTGAATTTGTTAACAAAATGAATTTTCATCATTATTGTTTTGGCTTTTCTTCTTCTGTTGCTGTTGTATACGATGTTGTTTTTTGTCTTTATACGAGACTCGTATATATATCTTCTGTTTTCACCGCTCCAACCCCCATTTTCCCTTCCACAACATCCGCATTCAGAGTTCTTTATTTTTTTTTGGGTTTTCGAGAGAAAATCTATTTTGTTTGAATATCCAAATGGATTTAATTCACATTAAAACCTTTTGCTTGTCTTCAATTTTTCTTAATTTTGTGTGTGTGTGTGTGTGCGTCTTCTTTCGTCGTTTTCGACGTTGTTGTTTGCGAGTTCGTCTATATATGGTATGTACTGTGTTTTCGGTAAATTCCATGTGTAATCATACGGAGTGGAAAGTTTTGCTGTTTTTCATGTTTTTGATTGGTCATATGGAAACTGAAACAATCCATAATAATGACAAGCGAAGGGTTAGTGTAAGATATTCGATTAAATTTAATTGTATAATTTTTTGACTTATAACGATTCAGGTCTGGATATCACTCCTGAATAAACGTTGTTAGTAACCGTAACTTTTGAAATGTGGAATAACGATATCACGGATTGATAGAACTGTACGGCAAATCCCTAGACATAAGATTCACATATAACGCCGGGCCTATTCGTGCAGTCGTTCAAATAAAACGATACTTCAGAATAGGAAGGTAGGTTAGTTTTTATACGCTAACTCCTCACTTTACCTTCAAATCATATTAGTATCGCGATATTTCCCTATGTCTGAAAAACGAGGTTTTCCTACAACGATTACAGTAAAGTTGAACTACAGCGAGCCTTCAACAAGCTTTGTGAAGGGAAAATGTGGGGCCAGACCAATACGAGTTTTATATTGGAGCACCAACTCCAGAAGATACGACAGAAGAGGCAGCAACTGCCTAAACATCTATTGCATAAACAACTACAATTCAACATACTGGCATCTGCAAATTATGATATGGGACAGTTAGTGGTCACGATACAAGAAATGATGGTCAATCAGGAACAAATTATTTTTATTATCTCTAATCTGTTTTGGAGCTCCAAGCACCTCCTACTTGTTCGCGGTTCGTTTATTTACGTCCTTACTTTTAGGCCATTAGAGACAATTGAGGACGTACGGCTAGAGATCCGATTTTCCTAACCATCTGCACATTGCATAGCTTCATGCCAGCCTATAGTGCTGGAATGGAAGATCGATCGGCCCATGAGTTCTGCACTCCAACTCACACCACAGATCGTAATCTCACAGGTGAACAATTCCTTTTGCATTCTGCCCCTATCGGGATTCGAACCCGGTACCTCCCGCTCCAACTGCCGCAGCTTTAACATCTGCGCCTTCTGGGCGGTAGGAACAAATGATGATTGGTCTTGAAATAAATGCTATTCGGTCAAGGAAATTTGAAAATCGGAATGTTAGCCGGACTGTTGTTCCAAGCTTTGGTTGGAACAAAAAAAGAAAATTCAACGGTTTAAGGTCGGTTTTTAAAAGTTGAAAAAGAATTTATGGATCTTAAAAATAATGGCGGAACAACTTAAATTGTAATATCAGTCAGTGGAATTAAATTAAATCCTTCGACATTCGATGGAGTACCGTCGTTTATCTTTTTCAAATTATAATTTAAGAAATAATTGGTGCATTTAGAAATAATTGGTGTAAGAAAGCCCAGGTAAAACTCTTATAGTGTACCGCCTACAGCCGGTATGCAACAGATTGTTTCAGAAACCGATTGTGGCGACTATGATAAAATCATGCTAGGCTTATAACAATAATATAGTGCGGATCATAAGCGCTAAACAAGATGGAGCTCAAATTTTGATCCCAAAGAATTGGAGAAAGACTACAGAAGTTTGCTGCAGACATAGAGCCGTGATGTAGACACAAGAAGAGCGGTAGTGTTAGCTTCGAAAATAACATTCGATGAAGTGAATCGTAACATCGTGCTATGATATCTCCTAGTATAGGCATTCCAACCAAACTATGGTTCGATCACTGGACTGTGAATAAAATACCACTTGCTTGTTTATCATGAAAGTTTATTATTTATCACAACAATTAATTTGTTCACCACTACTATTTCATTATAACTTTCATTTATTATTTAACTTGTTATCGCTGTTCCAATTCATACTCTAAGCTTTCTCTTCTCACAATACCCAATTGGTCCAGTTTCCTTTTAAAACTGCGCGTTCAATTTGTAAACTGCGCGTTCAATTTGAAATATTTAGTTATTCTATTGGATCAGAGATGTCGCCCGCGTTCGTAATAAATCGTTTCGTAGCTATTACATTCTATTTTTATTCGGCATCAACTACGTTTATAATACTTCGCGAGTGACTCACGTCGCAATTTTGTTCAAACGTTAAGTGACCCATTTACGAAATGGGTTACGTAACGTTTCAAGCAAATAGGGAAATATTTGACACTTACTTTCAAAGTGATGAGTTTTCTACTCAATTTGTAAGAAATAACAAGAAACATTCAGGAGAAATTAAATTCTTACAAGGCGATTTGTAGTTCAATTAATGAAGCGAGTTTGTAAAAGTGCTATTGCTATTGGATAAACCAACACGTACATTTGCAGTCTGAGCATCCTTCAATATCAGATAATTTTGCATTGACGTATGGATTCGTACAAAGTTCAATTCATTTTATCTGGCGAATCTTATTTTGACTGCTTTGGTTTTTTTGTAGGAGCCGTTAAGGGTAAGTATGGACTATCCGTTAAGGATAAGTTAACAAATACTATCTAACACTTGAAAGAAAATTAAAGTTGCCATTGATGAGATGGGAGCCAATATATTTGAAAATGATTTCTGAAAAATTGGATTGACTGTCGATTGGTAATCGAATGTATTGGTTCAACAGCAAATAGAAATGAACTTTGATGTGCTTGAAGTCTTACAAAAATTCCAAAAAAGTCCCATATGTTAATTTCTGGAGGAGGGATGTCATTTGACGACATACTGTGTTTTGATCGAAAAATGAGGCTGAAATAGATTAAATCGAGCTTTTCCAAAATACGCACGAATCGTCTTAATCTGATGAAAATGTGGACGCCGTTACGGGATTCAATACTTGCATTTGAAATGTCTCACATTTACTTTGTAGTACGCTCATTTATTTACTATTATGAAATGCAAATTGAGATAGAGTTTTTATTAGTAACTTGATAAATGGCTTGGTGGTACAAGAAGAGGTGGTAGCCACCATGGTATAGAATTGAACAGCAGAAAAAAAATTGATTCGACAAAATAATAATACAGTTTTGATAACGATTTTTGTCTCGTGCTGTGTCAACAATCGGGCTTCATCGGTAACGAGTTATCTCTTCATAATGTTTTAAACCACTATAAAATGCCAAATCGTATTTTACGTCTTGAATGTCTCGCTGAAAAGAACACCATCGCTTTGAAAGAATAGCTTATTATTTTTGGTGGACTCCAAATTTTAGAAGCTGCAAGGTGAAGTGTGATATGTTAGGCAGCACATGTGGGTTTCTCCTTACAAACTGAATTCGTGTTATGTAACAAGCAATTAGATCAGATTCCCGTTGTGTTGATGAAATCAATTCGTCTTTTTAGGATAATATTGTGAAAGTGGTAGCACCGCGTGATGAAACGCCCGTATTATTTGTTCTAAGAACATGTAATGATAGTTTTTGATATATAATCGACTTCTAGTGGCCATTCTTCGTTTTATAAGTACTTTCCGCTGGACTTTGTGGTCTGGTTTTGTAGCCGTGCGATAAATTCTTTCAGGATAAACTCTATTACAGAATGCGATCAAAGTTTCCAATGACCTACTTCTTCCCATCAAAGTAAAAAATTACTTGTGTTAAAGTTTCTGCATATGTAATCTAGTTGGTGTTATGTTTATGAAAGCTTCTCAAAATTTTGAACTTTCCATGATGCTATTGGTTGAGTAACCAAATTAATTCAACCAATACGTAATAATAATAATAATACATAGAATACATTTTTATTTAACAAAATTATTCAGAGCTTAAAAAGCTTAAAACATTATTTTATATTTAAATAAATTTTTTTTCTGCATGTTCTTTGTGAAAAAATTCTATTGCAGGATGCGACCAACGATTCCAATAAGCCACTACGTTCTATCAAACTACAAAATTTTTGGTGTATGAGCTTCATCATTATGTTCTAGTGGGTGCTTTGTTTATGAAAGCTTCTCAAAATTTTGAACATTTAATGATGCGATATAATTTGGTTACTCAACCAATACGTTACGAATTGATCTACAAGACAAAATAAATGCATTTATTAAAATATATTCTTCGAAGCTTTAAAAAGCTTCAACAATTGTTTTATATGTAAATAAATTTTTATCTCTGTCTTTATTTCTTCATGGTCCTTGTAAATTTTTTTAGGATTAATCATATTACATTCTATAAAAAATTACTTTTGTTAAAGCTTCAGCATATGTGGTTTAGTTGGTGTCACGTTTATGAAAACTTCCCAAAATTTTAAACTTTCCATGATGCTATAAAGTTTGGATATTTAAACAATACGTTACAAAAAGATCTTCAATATCACAAAATGCATCTTTGCATTTTGTGGTATTGCAAAATCTTCAACAATTATTTAATATTTAAATAACGTTTCCAATAAGCCACTACGTTTCATCAAACTATTAAATTTATAGGGTTAAAGCTTTAGCATATGTGCCCTAGTTGGTGTTATTTTTATGAAAGCTTCTCAAAGTTTTGAACTTTAAATGATGCTACATATTTTGGTAATTCAAACAATACGATACAAATTGATCTTAAACACAACAAAACTGCACTTTGTTGAAAAATATTCTTCAGAGCTTAAAAAAGCTTCAACAATTATTTTATATTTAATTACAATGTTTATCTCTGCAAAGTCTTTGTGGATAAATTCTATTACAGGATGCGACCAATTTTTCCAATGAGCCACTAATGCTCATTTGACCAAGGTATTTCTGGCGTGAAAGCTTCAGCATGTGTGATTTAGTTGGTGTTATGTGTTAAAAGCTTCTCAAAATATTGAACTTTTTACATGTTTCTACATATTTTGGTTACTCGACCAATACGAAGGGAATAAAAATGCAATTTTGTAAAAAAAATTTGAAAGCTTAAAAAAGCTTCAACAATTATTTTATATTTAAATTAATTTTATATGGAATACGCACTCGAATCCTTATTTTGGGGTTTTCTTCAATTCCATTTTGAGGACTTTACGAAGAGCAAATAAGCAAAAAAAATATAAATTTTGTGAAGTGAGAAAAAGCTTTTGAATGTCAAGTATATATGAGGTTGGTTTTCATTTTATTTTTTTTATGTGAAATTGATTTAAATATAATGGGCCTCTTTAGGATGAATGAATCATTTAAGAACTTTAAAACTATTAAGAATATTTATCGAGGGTTCAGTTTATTTTATTTATTTTTTGTCAGATTTTTTATTTGGTGTGCTTTATTCATCATATAGGAAGAATGTGAATTAATTTCGAGTGATTGATCATCATTAGTTATAGGTTTATACGAGGCTAAAGATTTTATAGAGTATGTATGTGTGTGTATATATACTTTACACATTATAAATTTATAAAGTGATTGCCTTAGCACAACCATTTTTTTGGTGCGTATATATACTGGGGATGTGATGGTATACTATGCTGCCGGTCTTTTGTATACTTATTCGTACATTTTTTACGATGTGCTGAAACTTAATCAAATATTTACACATTTGTAATTTATTAAATTGGCGCTTGTTTTAAATTTCTTTTTAGACCTTCTGAACACATTTAAATATTAAGTTTTTATGTACTGGCATGAATACCAACCTAGCTTCGTAGAAGGTTGTTCAGTTATGTCTTGAAATAAATAACAAATATCTGTTAAACTAATTGAAGATTATTATAGCTTAATGGTTAAGACAGGTCCATATTATTCGTAGATTAGCACAGGACGTGTTACAAAGGTATTAATATACTTCTCAAAATGGTCGACCTCCAAAAATTCAAATCGAGCAGTTTTCTTGAGATTATAAGCACTGGGCATCCTTTCATGACCTATACTGTACATGATAACCACAGTATAAGTGAAGTACAAATATCCAAATATTAAAGGGCCTTCTTTTTGGGTGAGCCGTAATTCGAACCCAAAAAGAAGGGCCTTCTTTTTGGGTTCGAATTACGGCTTATCATTATTATCAGCTGGCAAAACAGGAAGAATACTCTGCAATATAACCATCTATTCACGTATATTTTTTTTTTTAAATTAGCTTGATTGGGTGCCGGGCGGACCTTTACACTGTCCTAACTCCATGTAACTGTCATCCTTCAAGTAAAGGTTGATAGCTGCCTTAAACTTGTGCATTTTATACTCAAACGGAAACTGAAAACCGGATAACAAATTCCACTTCTTAGATGTTCGATTAATAAATTCGCCCTTTGCACCTTCAGTTCGAGGATTCGGCAGCTTCACCGTAAACCTATGCGCAATAACCGTTCCTCGTGCTACCCGCCGGTTGCACTATCGCACTTTTCCAGGTGTTCTAGTATTTAACTTGCTTATAAGAAAGGAGACAATTTTTAGTTAATATTGGAGCCTGGCAAACTCATTCAATATTTGAACAAGAATTCCGTCAGATCCGGTGGCTGGTTTAGGTTCCTGAAGACAATTTCCTCAAAGAAGTTGACAGGATCCATTTTGGAACTATACGGAAATGACGGAGGCGTAACTTGCTATAAGTTTGCCAGTAAGTCGGCTTGCAAATATAGATCCATTACCGAACCCATCATTACACCCATCATTGTCAGCCTCGTTAAAATGCCATAGACGCCTTTGCTGCTGTATTAATTCTGGAGGTGTTTCGACAGATAATTTTACGGTTATCAGGTTGTGGTCAGAATTTCCAATTTCAGCCTCGACACGCGCTTCCATGGAATGCGGAATTGTTGTAAGACAAAGATCCAGAATATGACTGCTTGTAGAATTTTGACATTCAAATGTGGAATCACCAACAATTTGCGTAAGGTCATGCGAAACAGTAAACCACTCCGTTTGATACCCAGCAAAGTTAGAATTTTGGTGATTCAACCATTCCTTATGGTGGACATTTAAGTCAGGAACCATAATTAATTCGCAGTAGGGATGATGATTGCGAATGTCATCATGGTTTCTGAATCCGTTTGATTGGGAGATCTTAATTAGTTTAACAGGATTTTTTTATTAATTTAACCACTATCAACTGTATGTAACGGCTCATATATGATCGGATGGAATTAAACTGCCTTCATTACATTTAATGCTGATTTATGTTGGGTATATCGTTTACGAGTGGGTTTGTTCCTGTTGCGCTCGATATCATGGACTGCTGTTTGGTTTCTAGGTCGTACTTATAAAACCAAGATTCGTCAACAATTTTACGAAACCTGCTATTCTAACCATTTTCAAATTTATGTATATAATTTAGCAAAATAAATTCGAGCCACTTTTTAGGTCTCACTTAAAATTCATGGAATTCATCGAGCAGATTTCTTTGTGTATAACAAAAATTTCTTGAATAAACTGTAGATGTTCGTCAACTAACGTCTTCACCAGAGCTACAGTAACGTCATCAGTGGATCAGATTTTTGTTAACCTTATCGAGACTCGTCCTCTACAAAAAATGTCATGGCACATTTTGGAAAGAGTAAACACGGCTGATATAGCCGCATGTACTCGTGTAGAAACGCCATCGGAAGGAGACGGGCCTGAAGCCGGAGCTTGTACACTGGCTATTCACTTTTGAAGTTCGACCTGAACTTATGTATGGAGTAAGCGTGTGGTGGCCAGCTCTTGATAAAGTAACGTACAAAAAAGGAATTGAGAAGGTGCAAAGAACGGCATGTTTTCCAAGTAGGACACTGCCTACTTGGAAAACATGCGAGGAGGCCAGCTCTAGAAGCTCATGACTTTTGCAGAAGCTGAATGGACGAGGAGGAGGAATAGATGACAGTCCACCTCCTAGGCTCATTCTAAATGGACTCAAACTGGTTCTCATGGGATAAAAAGGAAGTAGGATCCTGTGGTATCACAACAGACCGTCGCCGATCTAAGTGTGCTGTAGCAGCCACTCAACCTAACCTAACTTAGTTTGTGCCGAAAACAACTGATGTTCTGAATTATTTTGAAAGAAGTCTCATAAAACAACTGCACAAAGGATTTGGTATTTTTGGTTTTTTAAAAGGGTCGCTTACTAAGCAAACAACTCGTTAAACCTAGTAAGAACAACATCTTAATGTGAGCAAATACATTTTCCAGACATTGAATGCTGAAAACAATTTATTAATGGATTTTTAATATTGCATTCATCCAAATTTGGACGGTTAGTAACAGAAACGTACAATCAAATGGATGAAGAATCATTACTCCGTGGCCATTCTATTACTAATATGCATAATCAACCAAACGACGAGTTACAGTAATAACTAACGAAATTATGGAAGGTTAACAAGTTGGTGATCGGATTTTTTTTCCAATATAATCCAAGATACCTGTTAACTCAATGAATTTTCTAACAGACAATTCACTAGGTAGCGATTGTATCATGACAAGCAACTATCGAAGTGTTGTTATGCTGCCAACAACTATATTGAAATGGAAATTTTTTTTCTAAAACTTTGATTAATCAAAACTTAAACACCCACTGGCTTAAATTAACTTTCCCAACAACCATTATGCGATTGTTGCGTGATTGTGACAATACACTGACGAGTACGAACTGAGTTAATAAGCATAATTCCTCTATTTTTGTTATTTAAATACCAAACACATTATTTTCATGGCCCAAATTTTCTTTTGTTTTTCCATCAACAATTTCACCAACAATAACAAATCTTAATGTATTCACATTTGTGTTTATTTAACCATTTGCCATTATGGAAATTTATTTGTTTATTTGTGATTTTTCATCGTGTGAGTGGTGTATAGGAGTATATGGGATGGTTCGCATCTAACCTAATAATCAGAATAATTAAATTCAAGGGGTACTATACAGTTTGTTTCTGTATCTCGTAACTAGGCAAAATTTTAATCTCATCTAAATTTTTAATTGAAGAATGCGATCGATCTTATAAAAAAAAAGGAATAATATTGATAAGCTCATAACGATGTGATGTCCTCGAGTTTAATGAATACGATGATTCGTTGTTGTTATTCCTCGAATTAATTTATTTTATTTTTATTATATTTAAGCATTTTATTTATTTGATCATATTCTATGCCAGCTCTGTGTGTGTGTGTGCTTGCCTATTTGTACGATAAAATAGTCTAATAGTAATGATGAACATATAATAATAATAAAATAATAATGGTAATGATAATAAGGCGATTTTTGTTTTATTTCGTTAGGAGTTATGTCTTCTTATTTTTATATTTGTCATAATTTTACTAAAATAAAATTAGGAAATAACAAAAAAATTTATTACGCTAAATTAATTCCTTTGGGGTATCATTATTATTATTATTATTATTTGCGATGGTTGTTATTCGGTTTTGTCGAATTACTTCTGTGTCGCCCTCACACGCATGTTGAGTTTCGGACCATTTCGAGTTATTATTGTTATGTTTTGTGGCTACTCAAAATTAATGAGGACTCTCAACATGATTTTGTTTAAATAAAATCTTAATGCTATTGATAACACAAATATAATATTATTATATAGCACCCAGGAGGCCTCTGAGTACCCAGGAGTCATCTTGTCAAGACATAACTGTCTAGCCCTTTCGCTTCGACGAAGAACATTTTTTTGATTGCAACGCAAGTCCAACTCACACAAATGTGTTGGTCCAAAATCATAACAATGAAATGCGTTTCAAATCTAAATTTTCATCAAAAAAATGTCCAAACCACACAATTGTGTAAACGTTTGAAAGTCAATAATCGATTTTATTGGACTACCTCTCTGATCTCGAAAACTGTAAAGTGCTAGATTTATCACGCTATACAGGGTAGAGCAAAAGTTTTGCTACCATTTTGATTCCCTATAACTTTGTTCAAAGAAAAGATGTCTGGTTTTCATAAAACGTTTACTTGGTCTTAACAGTTTTTTTCGTTATGATTGAAAAATTATATCGGCTAAATGGTGACCGCGATTCACTGTGCAACATTCGGCTCTTTTCAAGGCATTTTTCATGACATCCTGCCACATCTTAGGCTGAATTTCTTAAATTTCATGATGATTATTATCTTCAAGATGTTGGATCGTTTGGAGCTTTTTCACATAAACTTTTAATTTTAAAAAACCTCAAAAGAAAAAGTCTGGTGCTGTTAAATCCCCAGATCTGGCTGGCCATGCTAAATCGCTATTTCACGAAATTAGTCTTTCGAAAAAATTGACTGAAGATTTGTCTGAACAAATGTCAATTAATCAAGAAACCTGGATATTCCGGATATATTATATAACTTATTTTTACAGATTCATACATTTCCCTGTAAGCCAAACCACCCTCACTCTACGCCATGGATCGTCGCCGACAGTGACCTCTTCGCCTACCGAAAGATGGCTCTCCCGGCGGATATAAAGCCCGATTGTCAGTGGCATGCCAAAACTTGATATCCTCTCCTGCACTATTATCGTGAGTAATGAGAGATCCAAGATACATGAATCTTATTACTCCTTCAAAAGTGTGGTTACCATTACTGAAACCAGTTGCGTCTTGGTCTCTGAAACCAGAGATCAGATATTTGGCTAGTATTCCGCCCTACTTTGGAGCCTTACAACCATCTCTTTCCAAAACTCAATTTTTCTTGTAATTATTCACACGCGGTCTCTTTCTAGTATATATTTCACTCGTTTCGGGTTGAATTAATCGCACCCGTCACCATTCTAGCTAAACGCCCCTTTTTCCACTTCCATGTTATGCCATATCCTATTTTGGAGGAAATAAGAGTGCTTTCAAATGTTAAGTAGAATTAATTTAAAGCACTAACACTAACCAATGCTTTGAGATGAAAAAACTAATCAAAAATTACCAGTCTAACTACCTCCACACGAAACTATATCAAGAAGAGCAAAAAATTCGGTAAACATCCAAGCTCATTAGTCATTTTGTAAACTATGTTCACAAATTTAGTATATGTATGAGTGGTGGATGTACATACATAATACATAATAGTTTATGTATATAAACAAACATATTGTTGTTGTTGGTAAATTTTTAAAATACAAAATAAATTTAATATATTCAATAGTGTAACAACAACAACAATGGATTCATAAAATTGTATTTCATTTTGGGTTGTTCCTCATCATCCAAACAGATCCAAACACAGAACGAGACAAAAAAGCTCAACTGTTACAAACACATATGTACAAGTGTATGTGTATATCCAAATAAACTAAAAATATATCGAATAGATAAGTTTGTTGCCAAAATAATAATAAAAAATAAAGTCATAAAATTTCATTAGTGAACTTTACTTTTAGAGCTTGAACAGACACACACACACATACACATATAGAGAAAAAAGTTTTAGAAATGTAAAAATTCAATTTAGAAAAACCACTAAAAAGAATTTTTTTGTGTGCTTTCATTTCTAGGATAAATAACATTGTAATATTTTTTGGTCTATTTTGCCTGTTAAATGTGTAAACAGTATGCATATATATATACATACGAGTACATACATAATATAATAAGCTAAGATCGGGATGGAAATGGGTCGACTGATATAATATATGTATATGTGCCTATTATATAAAGTCAATAAACCTTACCCGAGGCACAAAAACAAATAATATCACGATAATGTTTTGAGCTTTTTAAGCTTTCGTTTGAAGCAAGATTCATGAATTGCTATACGGATCTAAAACAAAATAAATCCAATGTTTGGTCCTCCTGGCACTATACGGTATAAAATAGGAAGATCATGTACACCTACTTTTATCCATGTTTCGAAACATGTTTGTTCGAAAAAAACATCCATCAACCAATCTTACAGCTGCAAGCACCCTAACAACAATTATAAATTATCTGAAATGAATTCAATTTTTCGAATTTTTCGTTTTTTTTTTATTTTCCGAATTTAAGAATTTTTCGATTTTCAATTTTTCTATTTTGAATTTTTGCAAATTTTCGATTTTTGAAATATTTCAATTTTTCGATTTTTGAAATTTTTCGATTTTTGAAATTTTTCAATATTTCGATTTTCCTAATTTTTGCAATTTTTTGATTTTCCGAATTTTCGGATTTTTTTTGATTTTCCGAATTTAAGTTTTTTTCGATTTTCAATTTTTCGATTTTCCGAATTTTCGAATTTTTGAATTTTTGCAAAATTTTTGATTTTTGAAATTTTTCAATATTTCGATTTTCCAAATTTTTGCAAAATTTTGAATTTTCGAATTTTCCGATTTTCCGAATTTAAGAATTTTTCGATTTTTGAAATTTTCGATTTTTGAAATTTTTGAATTTTCGATTTTTTGATTTTTTTCGAAATTTTGAATTTTGCAATTTTCGATTTTTTGATTTTTGCAAATTTTCGATTTTTGAAAGTTTGTAATTTAATGAATTTTCGAATTTTTGCAGTTATTCAAATTTTTTAATTTTGCAATTTTCGATGATTTGTTTTTTGCAAATTTTCGATTTTTGAAATTTTCAATTTTCGATTTTTTGATTTTTTGCAAATTTTCGATTTTGGAAATGTTTCAATTTACCGAATTTTCGAATTTTTGCAGTTTTTCGATTTTTTTAATTTTGTAATTTTCTGTTTTTTGATTTTTGCAAATTTTCGATTTTTGAAATTTTTTAATTTTCCGAATCCGAATTTTTTAATTTTTGAATTTTCGAGATTTTTGCAAATTTTCGATTTTTGAAATTTTTAAATTTTCGATTTTTTGATTTTTTTCGAATTTTGCAATTTTTGCAAATTTTCGATTTTTGAAATTTTTCAATTTTCATTCAATTGTTTAATTTTTTGATTTTCCGAATTTTCGAATTTTTGCGACTTTTCGAATTTTTCAATTTTGCAATTTTTCGAGTTTTTCAATTTGTGAAATTTTTCGAATTTTCCAATTTTTGAAATTTTTTAATTTTGCAATTTTTTGATTTAATTTGAATCAAGTATCTTTTTCATTCTTTTGTCATTTAATTCAATCACATAGATATCTTATTCTGGTGTCATTTTGCAATGAGCATTTTAATACAGCCTCTGTCGATTGAAATCATAAACAGCTTAATTCTTTTTTGCAGTAAAAAAATTGGATTAGCGATTCGATGTCGCATATATTCTTCATACACAAATTATATATATGGAATGGATCTAAGATAGTCTTTTGATTTACTCAGATTATTTTATTAAAAGGAAGATGCATTGCACCAAATTATAAAGCAAAGTTTGTTTTAAATTTCTTCTTATTGGTTTTTATATACGACCACAAACTTAAATGATGTGGAACATAATGATATTACATGTGGCACATTGAGATATACATATAGTTGAAGATGGAAAACTTTTTCGTTATTTTAAGATCTGTTCTTGCGTCTGTTTAATGTTAATATTAGAAAATTTCCAATTAGAAAGTGGAATAGACGGGGATTATATATAAATTTTGTACTAACTTTGTGTTATTATTGATGTGTTTGATGTGAAAGGCGAAATCTATGTAATTTTTAGTTTGTTTCGGTTTGTCCCATTCTCCGGTGAAGTGCGTTTGTTACAACTTACCAGATTTTCTGGTAGCGATTGGATGTTTGGTGTTGTATGGCAGTGTTGATTTTTCCAATCTCCTCCCAACTCTCATAACTCCTTCCGTATCTAGAAACGGGTTTAGCTGATTTAAACTGCTTTTGACTGGAATTACCTTGTGATTCTGCAGACATCGGTATTTTTAAGGAAAATTAATGATTTGCCAATACCTATTTTAGAATTTGCTGCTTCTAGTGCGACTGGTGTAGGTAATCCTTATATTTCATAGCTTTGAAATTATTGAATACAAATGTACTTGAAAGATGAACTCATCCTGGTTAGAATCCCATGCTATTCCTTATATTTGAGAGGTTCTGGATAGTCACCGAATACCTTTACTTCAGGAGTAGTTTGATTGCTCAAAGTTTTGCGCATTGCTAATTTCAATCTGTTTAATTGTTTGATTTCAAATTCAGCTGTATGAGGTGAAGCCGTAATTTTTGGAATGATGAGTGCCCCCAATGGAGTTATTTCACTGGAATCGAATTTTGATGTCACGTTTAGTGTGGCTATTCCATTTGATCTATCACTGTTGACTTGGCCAATTCCAGCTATTAGACTTTTACAATTTTGACGTGGCAGGCCTAGTTTCTGGATTAACGACTCGGTGACAAATGATGCTGTTAATTGATCATTTCGTAGGTGATAGTTTTGAGATTCGCTACTTGCTGGGTTGTTTGTTGTAATTTTCGTCTTTGATGTTGATCCATTTGTTGTACGGTCCGTGTGAAGTAATGTATGGTGTTTGCCCGAGCATTCGCGGCATTTGCCTGGAATTCTGCATTCATATACGTTATGACCTTTGTTGAAGCCCAATCAAGTTTCTTCGCGAGTCAACTGGTAATTCCTTGAATTAAGGACAGTCAACCAGCCGATGTGGTTTTTCATTGCAGGCTATTCAAATAGTCCTGGTTGTAGCTGCAGTAAAGCTGTGTTTTGGTTTGGTTGATGCACTTGCCCTAGTTGATTTGGTTGCATGCACCTTAACTGACTCAAGTGCGTCAGTTCTTCTTATTAAAAAATCAAAAAATTCTAATGTTGTTAGGTAACTAATATTTTTCGTATGATACGGTTGATCTATGAAGTTACGGATGAAAGCATTAATCGAAGGGCGTTTGTGTTCATATCTTTGCTTGAGCTTCTTTAGTGCTTCTACGTACTAAAGAGAATGCTTCACCTCTAAGCAAGCCCATCAGGTACTGAAATTTTTGGTACTGGAGAAATAGAATCTCGATTTTGAATGCTTAAAAAAAATAAGTCAGAAAAACTCTGCCATTCTGTAGAGTCATCAGAGAGTGTTGGAATTTGTAGCTTTGCAAGACGCACCTCTGGAACCGTATTTATGGTGGACATATTAAACATGGCTTCATTATGGTTAGTAGACATTTCGTTGATGCCGCGGTTCTTAATCCATTCGTTAAGCTTGCCTAGGATTACATAATATGCTTCTTCAGATTCCTCCAGTAGAGATTATATACTTCACTATCAATATCAAAAATTTGATGCGTCTATTTCGATTATTTTATCAAGGATCTCCTAAGCACGAGTCGCCTTGACTCGCAAAATCACGACTGTTTCTCCAGACGCTTTAGGATTGGCAATTTTTTTCAGTTTTGTATTCATTTTTGATTTAGAAAAATCGATTCGGGATGACACTACATTTTTCTGTTATCGCTACATTTTCTCCGGGATGAATATGAATATGCATAAAATTTAGCCAAGAAACAAACCAACAACATTCGTGCTGAAAGTTCGGGATAACTTCACTGACTTGCAAAGGCTATGTGGGCTGGACTAAAATTCATATCGATATGGCAAACCTCATGCTTTTTTTTTCACTATACCGAGAGCAACAAATCCAACAATACTCGTATCATCAACATCGCGGCATCGTTTGACGGTTAGTGATATACGGACATTACTATTTACATTTAATGTTTTTCCAAGTGACGAATTCAGCCTAAACAATTTACTATTTTTTCCATGCGCGAGGAGTATAAATCACATAACACCTTTCAACTCAATAAATAAGCTAAAAGATTGGTTTAGACTTAAGGGAAAAGAATAATGGGTCGAAGACACAATTATTGTTGGGTCGTCCAATTTGCAAATCCAAGAAGTTTTAAACCATCCATACTTGAGGTAAAATGGAATAGGTCATTTACACTAAATTTTGTTGCTCTGGAGTTCTTTTATCCAGCCGACACGTTCAAGATAATTATGGAGATTACTAGTGTCCGCCTTCCTGAAATTGTATTTATGGCCGACATCGTTAACCTTTTGGCCCGTTGATTTCTACGTTCACCTTTCGTTCAGTCGTAGATAGTATCAATGAACAAATGATGTTATCTGATGTCACATTGGTAAAATTTTATCCAATTCATCGCAAAAGGTTCAATTAATAGAAAGAAAGTTATAGAACATGATGAAACATGATGGCTTTCGGAGATATTTTGTTAACATTTTTCAAATAAAATATAAGTTTCGAGGCATTTTTACTAGGACTTAACGCGTGTTTATGCTTGACTCCATCTATGTGTGCTTAAAAGTTACAAGTTTGCTTGTGGTAAGTTGTTGCTTACAAAGTTTCATATTTTTATTCGACAACTGAACACAAATTACGTTTGAAGACGTTAATACTTGAGCTTAATGGATTGTCAGAGTTTCCCATTTATCTAGGAATATAAAAGCTTACACCTAGTTATACTGTAATTCACCATTTGATCATTCAAAATTCATGGTGGCTATACATTTTATCCAACTCTGGAGTTTCAGTAAAATCACAGTTATTGTTGGACCTAGAATCATTAACCATCCATCATTATACATTTTCTTGCTTCAGTGTACAATTTTATTACTATTCCTATTTGAAATCAAACAGGTCTGTCTATATACGAGTAGGTACATAATCATGAAATTCAATTGCCTTCGTTTTTTAATCCTTCAGTGTTGTGGAAGATATCATCCGGTGAATAGATTTTTTCTCGGTATAACAATGCTATATATACTCATATATAACAACACATTATACTATACTTACATAGACGTATATGTAGGCCTTTTTTTAGTAAAATAGAAAGATCTAAAAATTTTATCAAGCAAGAAATTACGATTTTGATAGAATGTTAAAAAATAAAAATTTCTTCGAAATTTAATTCTCGTACATATGTATACACACACAAGAACTGTTACGGTTGACATACGATTAGATTGGTTTCTGTTTATCCCATATATAGTCTATATAGGATATAAATCTATATGTATACTATACATAATATGTATTAAATAGGATTTTTAATTAATGAAATTAAATTTCGTTTTGATTCCCAAAATTTTGTATCCCTAATTAAATTTATAAATTTAAAAGTCAATAGGTTTTTGTTTTTGTTCCAATTTGTAATGAAGATATACGGAAATTACATTTCCAACACTTTATTTTGGACCGAAAATTATTAGACCGCATAAATTTGTTATATTTTTTGCTTTCATGTCGAACGATGTATTCGTATATGTATATCGTAAGTGCGCAAATTCAGTTTCCCAGATTAAATCAAGAACAAATTGTTATTTAGTTGAGAAACTAATGTACTGAGGCGAATCTAACGTAAATTTGCAGCTCGTTGTGGGATAAAGTTTCAACTATCTATCTATCATACTGAACTCCAGGATGATCTGCTATACCGTACTCCTTTCAACTCCATCGCCAAATATATGGTAACTTTATGTAAACACTTTGGACAGGTCCTTATTATGCCACAATTGACGGTTCGTGAGTCTCCACAAATCGAATAACATTTATAATTTAAGCTCCATTTCGTATAACCAGTCATATGAACAGTAAAAACCATATTTTTGCAACTAAATTAAATTTAATAATCTAATAAAAATTGTTAATGTTTAGAATATGTATTGATTTTGTTGTTGAGCCAATTCAGCAGTTAGCATGTACATGTATACATATATACATATAGATATTATTTGTATCTCGATCGAAAAGCACAAGTTCATTTATAGTGATATAAAAATTTTCAATTTTCAATCGGATTCAATATATAGAAATTTGGGGCGTTTATTTTTCATTTTAACATTTTCATCGAGCACAACCACTAAAAATAAAAATACATGATGATAATAATAATAGTGTAGTGATGGTAATAATAGCAATTCGAAAAAATAGTAACACAACAATTTATATGAAAACTATAATATCGTGTATTTATAGGTAACTACAAAATTAGAGCATTAAATCGACGGATTGTTGCTTTCTGTTAAAGTATAAGGGACGAATATAAGTTGATGTGACACTATCTTTATCCGATAGATGTTTACCATAATCAAGAAATCAAATGATAGTCTTTTTTCAATAGACCAAGTGTTTTAAATAAATATATATAGCCCAAAAAAAAATTTCATGAAAAAAGTGTTCACTAAGAAAAAAATTTGGACGTAAACTTTTCAATCTAATTATCTAGAAAAAATTCACTTAGAAAAAGTTTTGGATTTAACCTAAAAAAATTTAGCCAAAAAAAATCTCCGTGAAAAAAATTTTCACCTAGAAAAAATTTTGGATGCAAACTTATCAATCTAATTAACGTAGTTTAATGTTTTTTTAAAATATTATTTCATGAAAATTTTTGATCGGTATACAGTAAAGTTTAAATCCAGAAATGTGAACTAAAACATATAAAAATGAAGTTTACATTTTTTTATTAAGATAGTTTTATGTTATAATATTGTAAAAATATTTAACCATTTAAATATTTAATTTTTTGTTTATAACATTGTAAATTTTATTCCAATAAATGGTTTTTTCAGAAATAGATAGCTCAATTTAATTAATAAAATCTTATAACAAAAAAAAAATTTAACAAAAAAACTTGTATGAAATTTTTTTTATCAGAAATTTTTATTTTATTTTAAATAAAAGTATTAAACTAGCGACATTCAACGTTTTCTGTACTCGGTGGTTATATTTTCATAAAACATTTATGGCAACTTAAATATAAAACAAATAATAAACTAAAATTTAAAGGTTAATTTGTTTAAATATAAGATAAATTTAATAATTAACTTAGTTCAATTTTTTCTTAAATTATTTTTTCATAAAAATTTTTTTTGATCGGTTTGTTAATTGAACATGTTTGTGTGTGCAAATTATTTATTATGAGAAAGATATTTATACAGTAAAGTTTAACTTAAAGGATATGACACAAATTATTTAAATAAACATCAATTTTACATTTTTTTCAATAATATATTTTTATGTTATAATATTTTAAAGTTTTTGATCAAAATGTTTTCTAATATTGTGAATTTCTTTTTCAAAAATTATGGAAATCTCAATATGATCAATAAAAAATTATAACAAAAAATATTTGTATGAAATTTTTTTTATCAGAATTTTTTTTTATTTGAAATAAAAGTATTAAACGAGCAACACCCAACTCCTTTATTCGTTGGTATTTTTTTCATTACAAAATATTTATGGTAACTAACCAAACAAAAGATTGATAAGTGACAAGGTAAGTATATTTAACTCAAAAGTAGTTTATTTACTTTGTTGCAAGAGGTAAAAAAAAGAAATCATTAAGAGACTAACAGCATTCTATTAGACCCACAGTTTTTCATCGTTTCAAAAAAAAAGGAGAAATTTTAAAAATTTTCTACAGATAAGATTGTGGTGGGTTTCTTTATTGGATGAAGCAAGCCATTTTATGTTCAGTTTTTTATGAAAATTTTTATATATAATTTTTATTTAATATAATACAATTTTAAAGGTATACCAAATGTGTTTCGGTTCATGTTTACCAAAGTAACGAATGGCGTCTAGTTACATTGGATATTAAACCGATCATGCTGATGTTGAAAAAATAACTACCAAGAATAAAATTTAAAAAAAAAATTATGTGAAAAAAATTTTTACTTAGAAATAAATTTTGAATGAAAACTTTTAAAACATGATCAAAATATTTATGAAATAGTATTACATTAAAACTAAATAAAGCTTAATTTATTTGCTTTATTTTTTTTAAAAATATTTTTCGATAAAAAAAAATTTAATTAAATGTTTTTTAATAAAAATGTTTGTGTGTAATAATTATTTGCAAAATATTGATACAGTATAATGTTTAAATATAAATTATTTAAATAAAAGCTTCAAGTTTAACTTGTTTTTAGTTAAATATTTTAATATAATAATATTGTAAAAAACATTGAACGAAAAAAATTTTTGTTTATAAAATTTTAATATTATATACTTTTATCAAAACAAATTATTTTAATTTAAATAAACATATTAACTTGGTGACGTGCAAACGAAAGATTGATTAGTGGCAAGATAAGGTAAGTTTTATTATTATTATTATTATTAAATATGGCTGGAACCTTTAAACGTTCCGCACTCAATGCCACATAGGGTCCAGAGGGCCCAAATTTGGATTCCATCAAAGCGCACAGATGCGCTCTGCAACCTTAGCAAACTGAAGCAGTTTGGACCAGGACAGAGAAGACAGTAAATTTACAGGAATATTCCTGAAGTTGAACACTAGGGATCTCATGCGATCGAAAGCAGGACAGCTGCTGATAAAGTGTAAGCTATCATCAACATCTTCAAGACAATCGTCACATACGGCATCACTGGCAAGTTCCATGCGATGAAGGTGGCTTTTGAAATGGCCATGGCCAGTAAGTATAGAAACCAATTTCCTCAAGTTGTCCTTATTCAATGAAAGAACGTAATTGGTTAACTTCGGGTAGGCCCTTTGACAAAGTATTTCGCCTTACGACAAGTTGGTGTGGCTGACCACGCGTAAGCTTTAAAATCGATAGGGCAGCGGTTTTAATTGTATTCTTCACTATGTGAAGAGGTAGAGGAGCAGCTGGTTCAGGACCCACAAAATGTAAGCGAGAACCAGTTTTAGCCAAGCAATCTGCAATTTCGTTGCCTTCAATGTCACAATGGGCTGGAACCCACATGACCGTTACCTTGTTGCTACAACCAAGGAGGTTCAGAAATTTCTTACAATCCCCTACCAGTTTAGAGCTGGTTAGAGGATTGT
Source organism: Tipula lateralis (assembly GCA_963932295.1). Lineage (NCBI taxonomy): Eukaryota > Metazoa > Arthropoda > Insecta > Diptera > Tipulidae > Tipula > Tipula lateralis. The sequence continues at coordinate 21,938,926 of OZ010737.1, forward strand.
TCAAGGAGTTAAGTACAGTTTTACTATCCGTACAAAATATAATCTTTTTGCCGTCGGCAACGTGACTTAGAGCTGAAACTACGCAGTGAGTAATCACAATTAATTCAGCTTAATGAATAGTACAGTAGATTCCCAAACTACCTGAGTATCTCAAATCATGCGATGGACAGTAGTAACCAAAGCCAGTGCCCTGTTCAGAGACAGAGCCATCTGAAAAGAATACAAGTGATTCAGACAACTGTTTGAGCAAGTCTGGTGAAAACCACATATCCCTTGATATCCGACATATCCCAACACCTCAAAAGATCTGTGAAAATTAAATACAGGCAGAAGCCTATCAATAACCATATCGATTTCTGGCATAGTTCGTATAAATTCATCAAGAATTGATCTATGGCCTGAAGTAGTGCCAAGAGCATTCCACGTCCCAACACTCCTCAAGCGAAAGGCAGCCGAACCAGCTGAACCTAAAATGAAGGAATGTAACTGGGGTAGGGATAGAATGAGTTCCATAGCTAGTAGTGGAGTTGAAGCCATGGCTTCAGTTACAGCTCGACAAGCTTAACTTTGCAAACAATTAAGTTTTCCAATTGAAGATTTAACCTTAACCACGGGCCACCAAACCACGGATGCATAAGTTAGCATCGGGAGAACTAGTGATTTGTAGATAAAGTATATTATTTTGGGAGATAAACCCCAAGAATTACCAAAAGCTCTACGGCATTGCCAAAAAATAGTGGTGGCTTTTTGTAGTTTAAAATCCAGATGATACTTCCAAGAAAGTTTATTATCCAGGAAAACTCCAAGGTGTTTGACGTAGACTGAGCTATTAACCTTATATTCAAAAAGTGATGGTACAGAGAAAGCTGCAGTAACTTTGAGCGATAAAACCGGGCTCTCGAAGAATAACAAGAAGTTCGTCAATGACCAGGAGCCACAACAGGGGTTAAAAAAGAACATCTCCCTGCGGGCATCCTGTGGATGCTTTGACCGAAATAAAAGTATCCTCCACCTCGCATATCACAATACGAGATTCAAGCATACATTCAATCCATCTGATGACGTTGGGTTCGATATTATGTTTAGTACATGCATTCGTAATCGAGACGAAAGAAGTATTATCAAAGGCTCCTGCAATATCCAAAAAAGTGCCCACAAGAAACTCATTGTTGTACATAGATCTCTCAATCCTTGTTACGAGGTCATGTAAGGCAGTCTCACAGGATTTGCCATCACGGTAAGCATGTTGTGTGTTGCTGAGCGGAGTGGTAACTAAATGTTGGTCTCTAATAAACCTATCAACAATCCTTTCTAAAGATTTCAAAAAAGTTGATGACAGACAGATAGGCCGAAATGAATTGGGGTCGGTGTTGTCCGACTTTCCAATTTTTGGAATAAAAATTACTTTACTTTTGCTTCAAGATTGAGGAACAAAACTAAAAGCTATGCAAGCCTGGAACAGATGCATTTAAAGGGTTTGAGGGAGAAAAGGCACCAACGTAAGACCTCATAATTGATTAATCTGCAGGCTAGGTCCCAATTGGGAACTACATCCCGATCGTTAGTGACTACACCAGTATTCTCGGTTGCAATGGTTTTACATCCTGGAAAATGGGTAGTGAGAAGTAGTTCGCCTACTTCCTTTTAAGAAGAAGTAAGCTTGCCATTAGGTAGACGAAGTGAATCAAGTCTACGGGTATTGTTCCTGCTCAGGGATTTACTAAGTCTAACTACCGCAGTTGAGCTATTGATTTCCTCACAGAAGTTCACCCAGGAGGTTCTTTGTGATGTTCTTAATTCTTTTTTGTAAACTTTTTGAGAAGCTAAGAAGCTGTCCCAATCAGACTGAAGATTAGATTTCCTGGCCTTATTCTTCAGCTTTCTAGTAGTTTTCCTTAACCTTTTTAGAGCAGAGCACCAGAAAGGTTTGTTACGAGTTTTTTGGTTAGTAATAAGTGGACACGAAATCTCAAACGCAGTTCTGATTGCTTTTGATAGTGCAGAAGCCTGCAGCTCTATATCCACGATTTATATCGAGCGAATTTTCTTAGATGATTCGATTAATGAAACAAGCTCAATAGAGTATATGTTACCCAGTTGGTAAGCTTCCGATTACGCGGTAGGGTTTTAACGGTGTTCTTTTAAGATTAATATTAAAGGAAATGCACCTGTGATCGGAGGTGAGAATATCATTCGTTACTCTCCAGTTTAAAATAAATTTAGAGAAGGACATGGAGCAAAAACTGATGTCAATTAACTCAATTCGAGCAGAGTTAACAAATGTTGGCTCGCATGCAACATTGAGGATGTCCAACTCAGAAGAACTTAAGTAGTTATGCAGAGCAGAACCTCTGTTATTAACGTTAGTACTCCTCCATAGAGAATGATGTGCGTTAGCATCACAATCCACTATCAGAGGAAAGTTTTTAACCTTACACCAACTTACTAGATATGTATATAAACTCCTCAGAGGGAGTGGAGTAGCGGAATCGTAAGGAAAATACACTGAAGCAATAACCACTTCAGTTTGAGAGTTAAGAGTGATTCTAGCAGCTGTAATGTCAGCCGAACTACACTCCTTTTAAGTTTACTCAGGTTTATAAACTTCAGTGTAATCGTGTGACAAATTTTTTGGCAACGACTTTACCGAGCATTCCGTAGATCGTTTGTCTACGTGTTTTGATCTACTGCACTGAATGATAACAATTTCTAAAGCATACGTTCTGTTAAAAACAAATCAGTAAGATACATTTCCGCATAGAATGAATCAAAGTAGTTGCGCTTTAAACCAGTTTAAAAAATAATTTTTTATAAAAAAATTTTCATCTTGAAACGTTTTGATACTTATGCAAAGTGTTTTTAAAGTTATAAGGTAGCTGAAGGTTATTTCACTTGGGGAAATTTGAATTTATAGATTTTTCAGGTAACAATTTTTTTTATGTAAAAATATTTTTTTTTAGTTATTTTTGTGTTAAACGTAATTTTGAAGGAAAAATTGCATTTTTGGAAATTCAAGTGATATAAATATACCCAAACATAACTAGAGTAATAAAGACTGTAGTTGTGGAGCTATTACAACCATGAATCACTACTACCTGGTTGTTCCTAAAATTATTTCAAAAATATTCCGTTTAATTTTGTCGATTCCTGTCGCCTGTATATACCGAAAAAGGTATATTAGCGTTGGCTTATCAACGCTAATAGTGCTATTGACTCTATACGCTTCCTATAGCATATACATATACACACGTATATGTATGATGCAGATATGTGAAATTGTTAATATTGACTTTACTAGATACAACATCATCGTCTAACAAAACCATAACCCTATATATACTCTCTATCGATACGAGTTCATATAGTAGAAAGCAAACTAAATTATGTAGTTATGTGAGCTAATAGATTATTAATTTTATTTATCTAAATATTTTGTTTTGTTAATTGATTATTTTTGTAATGTAGACCGTAAAATGCAATTTAAAATTTAATTTTAGATTTGATTTTATAAATTTTCTAAATTTATTGTAGAATGATCGTCATCCAATCATAATCATCAATAATATGTGTATTATCGGGACGATTATGTAGTTTCGGTGGATGTACATATAACAGTGGAGTTGGTTTAATGACTGTATATACAATTAATCATATAATTAATTGGCAGACAGGGTGTTCAATTTTAATAATTTTGAAGTACTTTTTATGTTGATAGCCCAACAAGTCTTCACTTTGTATGAATACTGGAGAAGGTGTAAATAGTGACTTGTATGCTCGTGGTGCGGAGGACAACGCCTGCTCGAGCGTTAGTATCGGTTCTTTTCCCTGAACACTGTAGTGTTTATGACTTTACGGCACCTTTTTGTAAGCAGACTGCATAAATCTTCGTCGGTAGAAGTCATCCAAAATTATCTGATAGAGAAATTCAAAATAGCAACAGCTAACTGTATCAAAATGATACCTAAAGCAATTAATGGCGTACCTCGTGACCATTCATCATTTAGGATTAGTCTCACTGAAGAAGACTTTGCAAAAGCAGCAAATCCGAATCTTTGTTCCGGATCGGAATCCTTGTCAAAGAATTTGAGTTTAAAAAAAGGCTGGTTTTACGGATAACACCAGAAGGCCCCAACCCAATATAAACACCGTCTCATCAGCTTATCAAGTCGATAGTATCATCACCAAAACCAATCATACAATCTACTATCAAAATGTCAACAAAATGTCTAGCAAAGCATATCAATTTCTTAATTTCGTTCGGAAAACCCTGTTCTCATTCTATATTATTGTGGAAACAAATTTTAATAATAATATTCAGAGCACGGAATTCTTTCCTAGTGATTATGTCGTCTACAGATGTGACCGTTCCGCATCAACGAGCAAGAAATTAACGGGCGGCGGAGTAATAATTGCCGTGAACGCTTCAATTACCAGTGAAGAAATTCAACTCTCTTGTTGTCAAGTCAAATATGCCTGTGTAATAATAACAATCAATAAGAAAAAAATATACATTTATACTGTGTACATACCACCCTCTTCACCAAGTGAAACATACGCAAACTGCATGGAATCGATCCAAGAAATTTATAATCTTACTAAGCCGGGTGATTCTTTGGTAGCAGTGGGAGATTTCAACCTTACCAATGTGACCTGGTCTTATGACGAAGATCTAAAATGCATGGTTCCATCTTCTACTCTATCTGATATTGAGTGTTGTTTTATTGTTGCCTGCTTTTACTTTGATCTAAAACAAATAAATCATCTTCCAAATGTAAATGGTAACTTTCTTGACTTATTCCTAGCAAACGAAGTTGACATCTTTAAAATAAATGAATCACTGTCACTATTTACATGCAACGATATTCATCACAAATCCAACGAACACTGCAATTTCCATCAAGAATCAAGTATACGACATAACTTTGCCAAACCTAACATCGTTGGACTCAAAGGCTTCTTGAATAATAAAAATTGGAACGAGGAAATTGATGGATTAACTGATATTAACACTAATATGAACAATTTCTATGATATATTATTCAATGGATTCGATCAGTTTGTACCGCTAACAAAAACTACAACAATCGTCCATCAGCCATGGTACGATGATAAATTAATCAATTTGAAAAATAGAAAAGACCATGCCTTTAAAAAAAATGAAACGTACCCATTCAGACGAATATAAACAAAAATTTATTGCAACTAAGGAACAATTCAATGAGTAATATCATGATTGTTTCAAGAAATACATAATCAAAGTTCAAAATAATTTTAAAAGTGATCCCAAATATATCTGGAATTTTTTCAGCGACAAGAGGAAAACTAAAGGATATCCGCATCTGGATAGATCATGTGCATCAGAACCCAAAGAAATAGCAAACCTATTTTCATCATTTTTCCAAACAATTTACAGTCCTGATAATTCACCTTGTAATAATCATCCTCCAAGCTACGCAAATTATTCAATACATATCCCAACTTTTTCTGAAGAGAAGATACTAACTGAAATTAAATCATTAGGAGGGGGCTGTGGACCTGATTCTATCCCTTCATCCATCATTAAATTATTGGCTGGTGTAGTTTGCAAGCCTTTAAAACTCATCTTTAATAAATCATTGCAAACCAGAATTTTCCTTGATAAATGGAAAATCGAGACTCACGCCGATTTTCAAATTTGGCAAAAGAAATGAAATTTCCTGCTATCGTGGAATTGCAACCACTTCAATTTTACCTAAATTATTTGAAATATTAGTCTGCAATTCCTTCAAGAAAACAGTTTTAAGCCATCTATCATTTCATCAACATGGATTTATGCCTAGCAGATCAACTACCACCAACCTAGTTGATTTTACTAGCATTACTACTAAAGCTTTAGAAAATCATCACCAAATTGACACCATATACACTGACTTCAGTAAAGCTTTTGACTCCATTCAACATCACCAGATATTGATTAAACTTGACAAGTTTGGCTTTTCATCAATGTTCGTCAAATGGTTTCAATCTTATTTAACGAAGAGATACCTATTTATCGAAATAGCTGGTGAAAAGTCCAATCCTATTTTAGCAAAATCTGGAGTGCCCCAGGGTTCAAATATTGGTCCCTATCTCTTCCTGATATTTATTGACGACATCACTAAAATAATTCAACACTCTTCTGTTTTATTTGCTGATGATCTTAAAATATTCCGAACAATTAACGATAGAAGTGACTCTTACAAGCTTCAAGAGGATATTGACAAGGTTTGTTCATGATGTGAAGTGAACCAGTTAAAACTCAATATTCAAAAATGCAAGATAATGTCATATCATAGGAAAACATGTCCAATAATTGCCAATTATAATATCAATGGAACATTAATTGAACGCGTCACCACAATTAAAGATCTAGGTGTAACATTTGTCAGTGATATTTCATTCTCCAGACACATCGATCAGAGTATATCGAAAGCCAATTCCATGTTCGGTTTTTTTCGTCGCTGGACCACTGAGATTAAAGACCAAAATGCACTTTTTGCACTATACTTTGCATACATTAGATCTCAGCTTGAACATGCAGTAGCAGTTTGGTGCCCCCATAACGCTGATCACATCAATAGAATTGAGGGTGTACAAAAGCGAGTCTTACTCTATATTATGAAAAAAACAAACTGGAACTACAACTACAATTTACCATTCCATGAAAACCTGGGCCTCTTACCATCTTACACTGTACGCTGTAAAGCATTAAATATTGCAACTTTGGTTAATCGCAGGCAACAACATTGTGCAAGTTTTTTGGGAAATATACTTTTGGGTCATGTAGACTCTCCCTTTATTCTTCAGAGCATTAAGATAAACGTGCCCAGTAGAAATCTTCGTCTGCACAAGTTGTTAAAACTTGAAAAACATCGTACTAATTACGGCAAAAATGAACCAATCAATATAATGACCAAATTTTTTTATCGATGTTGAACACCTATTCGAGTTTGGACTGTCTAAGGGACAGTTTAACACCAAATTAAAACAGCACTTCAGACAATTATAATTTTATATACTTAATTTTTAATTTTAAATTTTCATATTTAATTTATATACTTAATTTTTAAATTTTCTATCATTAAATCTTAAAATTTAAATTTCTTATCTGAAATCCTAAATGTATTTGATACTATTTCTTTAAATTAAAAAATAAAATGAGGCTGAGGTATGGACAACAAAGGAAGTCATAAACTGGTTGAGACATTATGTGGTATCCATATTTGACAAAGCAATCTATATTGACAGCAAGGTACAAGCTGCCATTAAGTCACTGGATTTTTCTTTCGTCTAGGGTGGCATTGATTTATATTTTTCCTTTATGAGGTGGCTATTTCAACATTATCTGAGTCCAAGATCTCTCGGACGATACATTACAAGTCTTGCGAAAACTGGGCTTTAAGGGCTTTTATTGTTATAATCAAAGTAAAGTTTTGATGAACGGAACACCTGTTCCATTTATATACTCTGTGGATGATGTTTTATATATAGAAAGACTATAAGGTATATTTTAAAAAGCTCAAAGCACTATATGATGGAAAAACAATGATCATTACAAGTCAGTGTATATAGTAGAATATGAGTACCACCCAGTTAAAAAAATTTAAATTTAATTCAATGCCATTATATGTACACTCGTATAGGTGTATAGCATTTATAAAATAAATTGAAACCTATATGGTTGGAAATTTATACATTGTTAGGGCTATCCTATATATCGTACGAAATAGTTTTGTAATTTATTTATTTTTATACCAAAATAATAACAAAAAAAAATATTTTATTTTTATATATAGATAACCAATTTTGTGCTTACATCCAAAAATTTATTTGTATTTTATGATTTTATCAAACTGAAATAAAAAAAAAAATTATTATTTATGGCAAAATGAATTTTCATCACAAAAAAAATTTTTTAAATTAAAATTAACATTTTTAATGGATTTTTATTCAAATCGAATTAATTTGAAAACATTGGCAAAATAATAACCAACGACATAACCGAAAAAAAAATGATTTTGTTTTTAAGATATAAATCATGTAATTATTATTGATGGATTGAAAAAAATTTTTTTTTCGTCGTTAGATGTGCTAGACGTGATTAGTGTTTTGTATTAATTATGTTTTATAACTGCTACGAACGATTAATCACGATATAGGGCAGAGATTCGAGATTACAATTTTTGAGAATAGTTGAAAGCTTTTAGATCCAAAAGCGCTCGTACAAGGTATTGTACATCAATTAATTTATAGGAGATGTGCCTGTTATAATAATACAGATGTTTATAATACTCGTTGGTACTATTGGCTGGCGAGTACTCTTGAACGTGTAATATAAATGGTATCTCTTATCACACCTATTTATCTAGCAAAATCAGTTAACAAATGTTGTTTCCTCGGTATCGAGTCAATATTTGCGCTGATCATTGTAGTATTATCTGATTGATATCTGGGTAATTAAGAAAGTGAACTGGTTAAAATCTAATTTGGTATCGACAACTGGTCGTCACGACAAAAATTCACCGGATTCAGTTTCACTCACACGCAAGGGTGGTGTTGAGTTCGGGATTTGTAGTCATTCGGTGGTGTGGCTAAACCTAGCTATATGAAGACATTTTGTGTCCAATTTTAATTTGTGTTTAAATGAAACAAATCTACGCCATAATATATGGAAACCAAGCATTTGCTGTGGGTTCTGTTATCTTTGCGGATTTCAATTTATTCACCATCACCAAATAAATCGAAATAAACTTTCGAAATTGGTTCACGGTATAGTAGTTTAATGTTAATGGATTCTAATTATTTAGAACAAGAACTGTTTAAAGCAGATGCCACTGTGAATGGTGCCGTCTTTGTATAATCTTCCCAAATTGAATCTTGAAATAGTTTGGGAAAAAATAGACTGAGGCATTGATTAATAAATTACCTTTAAATGTCTCACACTTTTTTTAGTAAACGCCTGTTGAACCTTATGCAAGACACCAATAAGTCAATGACTAAATAAATATACGCTAAGTATATGCTAAGCTTGAGTGTGTGGTTCATTAGCTGTTGGCAACAACAAATCAGCAAGAATGGACATTTAACGATGTCATGTGTTCCAGACTACATCTTCAGAAAGTTAGGTATCAACTTATTGCATTATACTTACTACATTGTTAGATTTGATGCAACTAGATCGTCATTCTGAAAAGGGTTGAAGGATACTCGAGAAGTGGCATTGATTGAGTGCTAGGGCGGCTGAATCAACCAACCGATGAAGCAGTTTGTCGTCATTGATTAGTTGTGTGATCGAGAACATCTCATCAAGCATAGGCGACCGGCCTTCATGTATGTTGCATTTATGTTTGTTTACATGCTGTGAGTCTTTGTTGCAACAGTGCTAGTGAATCACAGGTTTTGAATGGAAACTGTTTTTTTTATTTTTTATATAATTGTTTTTCAATTATGATTAATTTTGTACCTTTTGTACTTTGTTGTGAACGCTTAGGACTGCAGCCCAAAGCTATACCGAAAGATATTGTTCGGATGCTTCTTCAAACGAGGTTTTATTAGTATCTGCTTCAGTTGAACATAGTAATTGCTGCTGGGCGATGATTACTGACGACATATCTGATTACTGGGCACAAAAACCTTAAAAGTAAGGAATAATAAGGTTTTTATAATGATCAGTTTTTATTAGTTCAGCTGCTGCTCAAAGAGATCTAGAAGTGTAAGAGAATTTGACTGAAGCTACCATTATCATCAACACGATTCGCAGTCAAGATCCTAATAAGTGATGCATTACTTGAAAAAAATTAGAGAAGGCGAAAATTATTCTAGAACTCAATGTCACTAAAACCCACGGTTCAAACCCCATTCAACACTCACATATCAAGAAACACCCACCCGTAATTTTTGGTCACCACCGGGAATCGAACGCCGAATGAAAGATCAAGCGCGCTACTTTAGATTCAAAAGGACGAAGAACTTTTGGGGCTTTTGGGGAGTAACTATTAAGAATAAAGTTTAATGAATCTTTTTAATTTCCAAGGCTTCTGTATCAGTCTCATATTTAGTTATCAACGGAATGGTGAAACTTTGCCGACATACCACGTAGTTGAACGCGTAAAAAGTTCTCGTTGAGCACGAGCATATAATGGCTGTACAAAAATTATTTAAATGAGTGCAGAAGATATTAAATTAAAACACTCACTCAAAGTCGGTGTGTGTTTGAAATACCTACCTGTTAATTGAACGAAGAGCTTTACAGGAAAAATATCATTTATTATATTTTGTTCTTTTACAATTGGGGATTAAGGCAGAGAGGTGATCGTGGTGGCTAAAACGTGTGACTTTTGTACAAGGTTTAATGGCCATCTCGAAATGGGAGGGAGATGGTACAGCAAAGTGCTTGGGAACGTATAGTAGTAACTTTTATAACACCCATATCTAGCGTGGATACTGTTTGTCTTTATTTTTGACAGTGGCCTTAAGCACAGGACCAACAATGGGGATACGGGGTTCCTTATACGTAAGATGGGACCTGGTTCCTTTAGCGTTTTTTTATATTGAGGCAAACATTAAACGATTTCTCTATCGATCTAAACTGTGGAAAACAATGCAACATGAGGGGTAATAGTTTTAGAGCGATTCTGTGAACGATTAGTTTTAGTCATGGGTGTTAGAGCAAAAGTTAGGATTACAAGATGTATATAGCCATACATAAACAAGTAAAAGCATCGTGATGAACTTTTAAAAAACATTCAACTTTGAAATTGGTTTGTTTGTATGTGATTCTAGGAAAGCTGATAAAGCATATGGTATATGGGTATAACATTCATTGAATGTCTATTTATATATAGTCTAGATTTCTGCGAACCGTACCATGGGTTTGTTACAAATAGATTCATAGGAATTTGAAATATATACCAACAATACATCAAAACGTTAAAAATTTGAGAGTATAGAAGATTATTTGGGGTGTGCAAATGACAATTACTTTAAACTTACACCAATTAAGATTTGCGAAACACCTAACCTATTTAACATGTATTTCAAATAGTGTCACATTTGTTCGAAGCTTGACACAACGATTAATTACAGTTGGACAATATATGCCACTCGCAACTAAATTCGTTTTAGTCACACAATAATTTCATTATTGAATAGACACATGAAAGGAAAGTCTAGGTGCATACGGTAAATTATATCATAAAATATACATTTATATCCAACATACGATAAATCCTTATATATTTTATATCGCGTCGTCTAAATAAATCATTTACTGAATAAAATACAATATATCGTACTTTTTGTTTCATTGCCGTATCCACCAGATTTCTAGAACCCCAATGTCAGTATTCGACAGTTTATTTTCACATTGTTGTTTCTGTTTACGATTTATCCTTTTTATATTCTATATAACTTTAAATCACAGATACACCTTCGTAGATCTCGCTTTTGTTTCATATATAACAAAATATTGTGCTTTTGTTTTGTGAGCTTTTGTATTATTATATTTTTGCTTCACTATATAGAATTATGTATGTATATAGGCGATAAAAAAATTATTTATAAAGACCATCAAAATCAGGCCATCCAATATATACTCGTCGAGTTGTGTATGTATGTATGAATGGTTGTGATTGAACGAAGAATTTTTTCGAGCCCAGCTGTGTTATTTGGCAACTTCCACGTCGATGTACATATATATAGGCCACAGCACCATAATAAATAATCGCAAATTTTTCAACTAAATCGAATCAGATTGGAAGGGCCAGTAAATCTAAAAAAATTATTCAATTTATTTCAACGGCACTCGTATAAGAGAAGAAATGGGAGTCTAGTTCGTTTCATCCACGAAATACAAATTTCCTTCGCTTTCAAAACTAATTTTTCATTGATGAAATATGTATATTTCGAAAATGAATGGATACTTTACTTTCGGTAGATTAATTTAATGAAATTTCAAACACATACGGTGTAAAATCAAAATTTTGTTCGCAGTACGAATCTTGATGAAATGATGATGAGTATGCACAGACGAAATATAAAAGCAATCCCATAAGTGGTTGAAGAAGCAAAAACAATAATATTTGAAATAAGCGCCAAAATGACATAAAAAAAACCCTATACACAAACACATTACAAATTCCTGCATTTTGTGATACGGGAATTAATGGGAATATTTACGTTTCAATGAATGCGACATAATCCTTTAATCATAATACTTTTAATCTTTTTCCCCACTTCGCATCCTTTCGAACAAAGGCACAAATAATATTTTTGTTGTGTCTGTTGTTTATGTACATAAATGAGTACCTCCAGCGCTTCCGCGTAACATAATATCTCATATACTGTATTTTTTGGGAGCTGATTCGATATATGGATATATATGGTGCTCCATGGTGTGTGTATATACTTTTTTACATAATACTTGACTATGCTTTTCAAATAAAATATTGTTTATTTTGAATTTATAAAATAAAAACATTTTTTTATTGTGCACTCGTATACATATTTATTTTTTTATGCACTTTAGAGATATCGGTGGATCTGCTGCATTGTTGGTTACCTAATTGCATAACTATGCTCAACAACGATGTTCATTTATGTATTCATTGAATGATGTCATTTTTAATGACGTACGTATATATTCACAATTCTTGTTTTATTTACTTTTGAATTATTGAAGCTTGTCTTTCAAAACTGCTTTGTTTTGGATAAATCATGCATGTGCGAAATAATTAATTTGAAACATGGATATTGTGCTTCTGAATACTCGTAAAGTACTGTTTTATTTTATATGAAAAATTGTTTCATCGCTTTGTTATATTGCTTTACGTGCTTCATACTATCGGTTGGTATATACTGTCGAATGTGATCGGTTCATTCATATTGGTTCATATTGGTTCGTTTCAAATGTTTTAGATTTTTCATCATCATATCCGATTTTATATGTTTGAGTTGATTTTTACCGATTTCCTAAAACTGTACAACACTTCCTATTTAATCCAAATCCATTAAAGTAACCGGTTTTATGTAAACCATTGATCGGAAACAAAAAATTTATCAAACTGAAAATATAAAAAAAAAAATCGGTATTAATTTTTTACGAAAAATATTTTACCATCAAAAATTTACTAACGTGAGGACACCATTATGGCAAATAAGTAAAGATTTGCAAGTATTTAAGATTTTAAAATAGGAAAAAATATTTTTCAAAAAAAAAAAATTTAGTATTAAAAAATAATGGTTAAAAAAATTAGTCAAGAAAATAATTGAATTACTTCAAAATTAATAAACAAAAAATTAATTTGAAAAATAATTATTTTAAATGAAATATTCAAAAAAATGCATACAAGTTTTATTAATGTCAAAGTTTCTTGACTGAAAATAATTAACGACTAGAAAATATTTACGATATATCAATCATGTTTATGATAAAAATAATTTTTTTACATAAAAAAATTCACTAAAAATAAAATTTACGTATCAAAAAGTAACTGAATTTACTTAAATAATTAATTGAAAAAAAATATGTTGGGAAAATAAAATAATTTATAAAAGTGAAAATTTCCAAACAGCAACTTAAGAGAAAAAGTCAAACAAATCTAGGGTAATATATTTTGAACAACATAATTTTGGTTATGTGCTAGTTTTATAACCGTTTAAGTTACTTCATTCAAGATTATTTTGGATATGAAAATTTTCACAAGATAGAAAAAAAAATTTTTCTGGAAAAAAAGTTCAGTTCAAAAAAAAATCGTAAAAAATTTTAAATTGGAAAAGTGAAATTATGAAAAGTGAAATGTGCAAAAAAATTTATGGTAAACAATATAAAAATATTTTTTTTTTCAAAAAAATTTTTTTTACTTCAGAATATTTTCATTGAAAACAATTTTATTCTTCAAAATATATAATATACATATATAAAAAAAAATTTTAGTATAAAAAATTTCATTTATAAAATTTATGTTTACGTGAGTAAGTAAATGGAAAGTTTTACCTAAATAATTTTACTATTAAAATTATGTTGACAAAATAGAATTAAAATATTCAAAAAAAAAGATAATTTTTTTAAATTACAATTGTTTTATTCAAAATATAGTAACGTGCGATATTCATTGAGTGTAAATTAAGACATGAAAATATTAAAGTAAAGTATTCCACAGTTTTTTACAATCAGTTTTTTACGTGAAAACTTTATTTTTTAGAGAAATATTTACAGTGCATAGAAAAATATATTATTTTTTAAGAAATATTATTTTTTTTAGACATAATTGGTGAAGAACTGACTTTGCAACTTTGTGTAAAAGCATGCGATGGAGTAAATACATACGATGTTCATCATTACGTAGTTTTTAAAGATTGTTACAAATAGCTTTTCGTTTTTACATTTCGCAATTAACCCAAAAAATAACGTTTTACTTGAAAAAAATTTCATTTAAGAAAAAAGATTTTTTTTATCACCTATAAATAATTTTTTGAGAAATACAAGAAAAATATAATCTTGATAAAAAATAAAAGTGAATAAAGTAGTAATAAAAATTATTTAGGTTTAACGTGAAAAAAATGTTCAGTGAAGCTTTTTTTCATTGTTGTGTCACTATTTGCTAGTGATTACTGAATTTTCTTGACTGGTTAAATTTAATATTTAATGATTGTTCGGAAAAGTGGTTTATATAAGTATGGCTCAACACTAAGATAAATATATATATATATATATATATATATATATATATATATATATATATATATATATATATATATATATATATATATATATATATATATATATATATATATATATACATATATATATATATATATATATATATATATATATATATATATATTATATTTTAATTATAATATTTGAAACATGAATATTGTGCTTCTGAATACTCGCAAAGTACTGTTTTATTTTATATGAAAAATTGTTTCATCGCTTTGTTATATTGCTTTACGTGCTTCATACTATCGGTTGGTTTATTCTGTCGAATGTGATCATATTGGTTCGTTTCAAATGTTTTAAATTTTTCATCATCATATCCGATTTTATATGTTTCAGTTCATTTTTACCGATTTCCTAAAAAAACTTGAACTGTACAACACTTCCTATTTAATCCAAATCCATTAAAGTAGTTTTTTTTTGTAAACCATTGATCGAAAACCAAAAATTTATGAAAATGGAAATATTAAAAAAAATGTCGGTATATATTTTTACGAAAAATATTTTACATCGAAAATTTACTAACGTGAGAACACCATTATGGCAAACAAGTGAAGACATGCGAGTATTTAAGATTTAAAATTAGAAAAAATGTTTTTCAAAAAAAAAATTTAGCATTTAAAAATATTTGATAAAAAAAATTAGGTGAGAAAATAGCTTAAAATTGAATTACTTCGAAATTGATAACAAAATTAATTTGAAAAGTAAAATAATTTATTTTTAATGAAATATTCAAAAAAATGCATGGTAAATAATTTTTACATAAACATTTTTTGGAAAAACAATTATTTTAGAAAAATAAATTCTCTTAAAATAAAGTTTCCGTATAAAAAATATTCGTTAACACAATTTGTTACAAACTTTTGACACTTGAAAAAGTAACTGAATTTACTTAAATAATTAGTTAAAAATAATTATGATGGGAAAATAATTTATAAAAGAGAAAATTTCCAAACAGCAACTAAAGAGAAATAGTCAAACAAATCTTGGTTAAATATTTTTTGTTATGTGCTATTTTTATTACCGTTAAAGTTACTCAACGGTTTTCACAATTTATAAAAAAATTCGTAAAAAACCTGAATAGTTACAACTGTTTGCTTACGTGAAAGTATAAGTAAAAATAGAATCACATAAACCATTGATGGAAAAGCTTAAATTGGAAAAGTGAAATTTAGAAAAGTTAAATCTGCAAAAGAATTATGGTTAACAATTTACAATTATTTTTTTTTCAAAAGAAATTTGTACGTCAGAATATTTTCATTGAAAACAATTTTAGACTTTAAAATATATATTATATATATAAAAAAAAATTTTTTCTTCAAAAAAATTTTAGTATAAAAAATTTCATTAATATAATTTATGTTAACGTGAGTAAATGAAAAGATTTACGTTAGTAATTTTACCAATAAAATTATGTTGAGATATTAAAATTGAAATATTCAAAAAACTGTTTCAAATAAACTTTGCGTGCGATCTTCATTGAGTGTAAATTAAGACATGAAAATATTAATGATTAAAGTAAAGTGTTCCACAGTTTTTTACAATCGGTTTTTTACGTGAAAATTTTATGTTTTAGAGAAATATTGGAAAAATTGATTTTTTTTCAAGTAATATTGTTTTTTATTTCGATTTCGATTCGATGAAAAAAAAGCAATCTGTGACGACACAAATTGCTTTTTCTGCTGTCAAATCGTTTTATTTGACATCAAAACTTGTTCGGTCAAGCGAAATATTTTCCCGATGAGAAATCTAGATTTTTTGGTCGATTTACCCCTTATTTTACTAATACCAACATAAATTTTTTATATTATAATATTTACAAATATTCGTAAAACCAAAAGACCACTGATTTTTGTCGGTTTTTTGAAAATATTTATTTGAAAATAAACAGTCGTTATTCAATTCATGGTTATTGGTGTCAGTTTATTTTTTTTATTATATATATAAAATATATTAATTTTAAAAATATCATTTTAAGCATTTTTAAGATTCATTTTGAAACATAAATAAATCAATTAAAAACATTTATAATATTTGTCATTAATGTTTATTTGCTAAACGTCAAAAATATAAGCATACTTGTCTATAAAAAAGCGCTTTGTTTATTTGTTCGATTCACAGATTGCTTTTTCAAGGGGAAGTCAAAAACGAATTGAAATCGACATTAGACATTATTGGTGAAGAATAACTTTGCAATTTTGTGTAAAAGCATGCGATGGCCTAACTACTTACGATGTTCATCATTACGTAGATTGTAAAATCTGTGTTACGCATTTCGGATTATTTATTCACATTAAGCCAAAGATTGTTACAAATGGTTTTTCAATTTTATATTTCGCAATTAAAACACCTAAAAAAAACGTTAGTTGAAAAAATTTCATTAGGAAATTTTTTTTTTTTTATTACCTATAAATAATTTTTTGAGTAACTAGGAAAAAAATAATCTTGATAAAAAAAATTTATGTTTAAAAAAAATGAATTAAAAGAATTTCATAATAAAAAATTATTTAGGTTTAACGTGAAAAAATTTTTAGTGAAGCTTTTTTCGTTGTTGACTGTTGTGTAGTTACACTCGTTTTTTCGTTGTTGCTCGTGATTACTGAATTGTTTTGACTTTTTAAATTTAAATATTTAAATTTAATGATTGTTCGGAAAAGTGGTTTAAAATATGCTCGTGCAGTATGGCTCAACACTAAGATAAATATATTCACATATATATATATATATATATATATATATATATATATATATATATATATATATATATATATATATATATATATATGTATATATATATATATATATATATATATATATATATATATATATATATATATATATATATATATATATATTTATATATGTGTATTATATATATATATATATATATATATATATATATATATATATATATATATATAAATATATAGGGGAGAATGGGGTTCATTTGACACAGGTTTCGAAAATTTGGCATAAAAACTTTATTTATGATTTTTCCTGCTTAAATTTGTGCATTTATCATTAAATAAATTTTTATGTGTAGTATAAATGCAGATTTCATATAAAATTTTGTCTTTTTGTATGAAAAATTTGGAAATCATTTCGGTTTCTTTAATGTGTACCTATAGCGGGGTACATTTGACAAGAGCTAAGGAATATTTGACGCTGTGTATATTGCAAAAAAACAATGTTATTTTGCATAAAAATTAAACATTTTTTTATATTATTTGGTGATTCAATAAATATAACATAAATAATAATTTAATTTAGTTCAACAAATTTCAGATTTCATCACGTTATCTTACTAAGTAGTCATTTAAGTCAACTTTAAAAATATATTTAGTTGTTGATCGTAAGGTTCCCGGCGGATGAATTGGCGTTGGCAATTAACCCTCAATATCACCAATATAAATCAATATCAACAAGCCATTTGAGATTTTCTTAAAAGTTTAATTATTACCGAAGTTTTGTTACTAACTTCAATTATTTTACCGACAAAATGGATATCGTTCTTATTTTTTAATTTTACCAATACAAAATATCCAATGTTAAGCGAATCACTATCGGATAATTTTGCAAATTTTGGAAAACCAACTTGATCAAAATCGGGATTATCAGAATTCTCTTCGCGGAAACAATCGGAATCATCTGAGTCCATTAATTTCAAATTGGTATCTGATTCACTGTCAAATGATTCAAAACTAAATTTTTTTATTTTTTTATTTAGAGTCCTTTTTACTTTTCAGTTTTTCGAACTTTCAGTTGTTTTTTAGTGGCCAACTCTTCCAGTCTATTTTTTTCTGGAGTATTCATGTATATACCACATTTTCCAGCTCGATTTGTCTTTGGCTTAGATTTAATTTTTGCATTGGTCTTAAAACTTCGGGACTGAAATACGGAACCACTTCAGCATTGTCGATTTCTAATGTTGATGGAATATCGGGTTCATTTGAACGCACGCTGGTTAATGTAGCTATCGAGTTTTCATCATCGAGGTTTCCTAGCAGCGCTCTACCTAGTTTCCTTTTTCCGACTGATGTCCGAAATTGCATTTTTCATGACGGTTTCGTTAATTAAATGTCTACAAAACTTTACCAATTAATAAAATTTTATTAAATGGAGTACATTTGACAACTGTCATTAGAACCCCAGTGTGGTACATTTGACATCGTCAAATGTACCCCATTGTAAAATGTTAAATGTGCCCCATAGTTGTTTATTTGATTAAATTTTATGTATTTTATTTACCTTGACTAATATGGTAAATTCTCTTTTAAATATTGTATTTCAATATATTTTGTAGAGGTACAACAATAAATCATATATATTGAGGCTTACGAACTAACTGCAAAAAATTACATTAAATTTTCGAATAAAACAAAAACACATGAATCTTGCTTCGCGAATATGTTACGACTGAGGTATTTTCGGTACATTCCCTCTTTTTAAAAAGGAAAAAGACATCTCAGATGCCAGCACAATTAATTAAGAAAAAACCGATAGTTCAGCGTGTGTGAAATGTACCCCACCTTTTAAATACACCCTACTCTCCCCTATATATATATATATATATATATATATATATATATATATATATATATATATATATATATATATATATATATATATATATAAATATATATATATATATATATAAATATATATATATATATATAAATATATATATGTATGTACATATATATATATATATATATATATGTATATATATATATATATATATATATATATATATATATATATATATATAAATATATATACATACATATATATATATATACATATATATATATATATATACATATATATATATATATATATATATATATATATATATATATATATATATATATATATATATATATATATATATATATATATATATATATATATGCCACATCGTTGAATACCTATTTTGGAAAGCTCTTTGGATAATTCCCTGTGTCGAGCCATACAAAATTTCAAATGAGCTTGAAATTTTTTTCCACGTTCATCAGCGAGTTCATTTCATGAAAAATGAGTTTTCAATTTAGATGCCTTTAAGAATTAAAACAGATGTTAATTCAGGTGGATCGCTACTAACTTCTGAGTAAGCCTCTTCAAGAGCTATTTCTAGCAGCTCTGCCTCATTAAGCGCTCTGTCTTCAATCAATTCGGTTATATCATCAACACCAAATCGTTTGAGCTAACGTTAATATTTCTGAATTGACATCATTAATGGAAGCTTTAAGCTGAGAAATGTTATCTGTCGCACATTCTGGCCAAAGAGCCTTCCAATAGGCATATTACACAATCCGAAAAAGAAAATTGCTTCGGGCCTTAATTACCGTCATGTAAGTGTCATTATCGATTTTGTTCAATATGAATTGAAAAAATAACGGTAGCGATAATAAATTGATCTAACGGTTGGATAAGTGACGTTTGTTCTTTGAGTATCGCCTGCCATCATAAATAAAACAACTGTGCAACAATCAGTAAAAATAGCTGAGGTGACCCACCCTTTTTTGTTCGCCATCCAGTGGCCTGGCAAAGTATTTAATTTAATACCCTTCATTGCACTTGGGCAAAGCGACATATTTTTCACCAATGGTCTTCATGTTTCTGTGTTTTAGCGATATAGGTTCTACTTAGCACATTTTTCCAAAACAATCCCGTTTCGTCGGCGTTTAACACTTGATTTGCATTATATCCAACTTCTTCACTTAAATTTGCCACTTTCGTAGGATATTCTCAAGCAGCTTCCGAATTACCAAAGACCTTACATTTTAACGTTGGACAAGGCATGCCTTTTTAAAAAATAATGTAACCATCTACCGAAATCCGATTTTTAGTGTTATCCTCGATCCAAGTTATCAATGCTGTTGTGTTCCAATGCCACATTTCTTGAATACGAAGACGTAGAGCTTAGTTTAGAACCTTATTCCAAGAAAGAACTACACAGAATGAAATACAAAGCAGACGAAACAACGAATTATTGAACGTCGAATTCCCACTAACAATATCAAACACTGCAAAAATAAATGCGTAGTTAAATAATAATTAAATAATTTTTTTGCCGTGTAAAAGAAATTCCGATCGTGTAAGAAAAGGTTTACTTTATTTTTTCCTTACGTATTATTTCGAAATCGTGTTAAAAAAGACCGTGTAAAAACAGGATTGGGTATATATATATATATATATATATATATATATATATATATATATATAATATATATATATATATATATATATATATATATATATATATATATATATATATATATATATATATATATATATATATATATATATATATATGTATATATATATATATATATATATATATATATATATATATATATATATATATATATATATATATATATATATATATAAGGTGAGTTTCCTAATAAATGCAGGGCTTTTATCTTGAGAACGGTGCTAGGTAGGAGAAAATTACTTATAATGAAATTTATTAAGAGTCGAGGGGGACGTCTAGTGGTGATCTTCAATGACCTTGAAACTCATTAGTTTCGAAAATATAGGCTAAAGATAGGTTTTTTTTAAATTAGAACCTATACTTTTGAGTGTTTGTTATTATTAAGCAATCAAAATTAAACACTTTTTGCTCACACATCATTTTTGTAAAGAGTATGATTTCAGAGATATGAGCAAAAATTGATATTCACTAAAGCAATCGAATTTTCCCTAAGTTCTACAAATTAATATAAAAAGTAACAAATGTTCTTTGACTTATTATGCAATTTGTTTCATTACTTTGTGATAAAATTAAAATTATCTTAGAAAAAATTTTTTATCATGTTTTTTATTAATTTAATAAATGTTCAAAATGTCCGCCATTTGATTCCAAACATTTTTCTACTCGTCTTATAAAATTTAGATAAACTGCTTCTAATTCAGCTTCTGAAATATGATTTCTAAAAATATCTTTAATTCTTTGTTTCATATTTTCAGCAGTGGTAGGCCGATGGAAATAGGCTAAGTCTTTCACTTTTCCCCATAAATAAAAGTCCATGCATGTTGAATCGGGTGATCTTGCTGAAAAAGGAATAGGGCAACTTCTTCCAATCCATTTATTCGGAAACATTAAATTTAGTTGTTGTTGGGAAGCTATACCAAAATGGGGAGGCGCACCATCCAACTGAAGCCACATTTCTTGTCTTACTCGTAATGGAATGTCTTCCAATAAATTGGGAAAATCTTGTAATAAAAAATTCACAAATTTTTGTGTAGTTAGTGGTCCATCAAAAAAAAAGGTCCAATTAGGTGAGATCCAACTATTCCAGGGCAAGCATTTACACTCCAACGATAATGATGTTCAACGGAACGCATCCAATATGGATTGACGTCATTCCAATAATGTAAATTATGCCTATTCACATTACCGTCGCTCTTAAACGTTGCCTCGTCAGTCCACATGACAAGACGAAAGAAATCTGGATTTTCTTCAATTTGTTGCCTCGCCGAAAGACAAAATTGAATTCTTGATCTAAAATCATTAGCAGATAACTCTTGCAGCAATGATATGTGGTACGCGTGGAATTTGTTTTCTCTCAAAACGCGAGACGCGGTCGTTTGAGATATTCCTCTATCTCGTGCAATATTTCGTGTTGATGTGTGTGGGTCCTGTGATACTGCGGCTAGCACATCTACAACAATTTCCTCAGGACACTCACGACCTTTCCTTTGGTTTCTTATGCTTCCGGTAGTGCGCAGCTTATCTGCTTAACGTTTAAATACACCTCTTCTAAAGTGCCGACGATCTGGATGTCGTTCAGCGTATAATCTAATCGCCATGCTTTCATTTTGTCGACACTCACCGTAGATCATCATCATGTCGAATGCTTCCTGGTTAGTGTACAACATGATAAAAAACTTTTTCTAAGATAATTGTAATTTATCACAAAGTAATAAAACAAAAAATTGCATAATAAGTCAAAGAACATTTGATATTTTCTATTTTAATTTGCAGAACTTAGGGAAAATTCGATTGCTTTAGTGAATATCAATTTTTGCTCATATCTCTGAAATCATACACTTTACAAAAATGATGTGTGAGCAAAAAGTGTTTACTTTTAATTTCTTAATAAAAACAAACACTCAAAAGTATAGGTTCTAATTTAAAAAAACCTAACTTTAGCCTATATCTCCGAAACTAATGAGTTTCAAGGTCATTGAAGATCACCACTAGACGTCCCCCTCGACTCTTAATAAATTTCATTATGAGTAATTTTCTCCTATCTAGCACCGTTCTCGAGATAAAAGCCCTGCATTTATTAGGAAACTCACCCTATATATATATATATATATATATATATATATATATATATATATATATTTATATATATATATATATATATATATATATATATATATATATATATATATATATATATATATATATATATATATATATATATATATATATATATATATATATATATATATATATATATGTATTTAAATATATGTTTCATTTTATGGCCAAATATATTATTTCTTAACTGATTTCCACTTCAAATAGATGTTAGATCGATGGTCTCTTATTGCTGGTACGAATTTTGTTTTACAATTAATTATTATAATTTGGTCCAATACCAAAACGAACGGTAATAATTTATCACAGTCATATTAAATTATTTCCAATTAAAAATAATTTTGTCCCGTACAGTAAATTATCATACATTTTCCATTTTCATTTGAAAACCACCGACAAAATTAACCTAAATATCGCTTTAATGCTCGATGGTTTGAGCTCATATATATTATTTTATAACTAACGTATGGCTCTCACCAAATAAAAGGAAAAATCTGCTTTATAACTTAAATACAATATTAATTTTCCAGATCTCTGTTGCTATATTATAATACAACCATAATTAATTTTCTCTTGCTTCCTCTGCTACTTGTTCTTCTTTTTCGATTCTCATCAATTTTGCTAATTCAATTTTTTATTTTTTTAACAGTCTAATTAATTTAAATGGATTACTATTTAAAATATAAATATATTTATAAAAAAAAAATTGTAAATGAAAATTAATTAAAATTATCATCATCATCATCATCATAAGCAGCAGTATAGTAGAGTATACTCGTAGCATCGGGAAAAGTGTAACGGAAAATAAAAATTAAAATTATGTGAAAATTATATAAATAACAACCGTGGTGGTGAAACAAAAACCATAAACCAAAATGTGTACATAAATTTGTGTATACTATATATATACCAAGGAGCTGTGCTGCGCGAATTAAAGGGCAATATATTTATTTATTAAACATTTTATGTTTTAATTTCTTTTCCGAAACTCAAAATACCATTATACAAAAAAAAAAAACTAAAATAAAAATTTATTTTCATCCAAAATAATTTGTTAATAATTCCCAAAGTATTTAATTTAACGATTGGTAATTAAGTTTCGTTTATTTATATACATTTTCTCGTGTTGCCATCGACGAGAGCCACATACACACAAACACACACACACACACACTCACTCACTCAAAGCTCTATAGTATGAGAAAATGTACTTGCTGCAAAGTGTAAGTTATGTTTGTCTGAACGTTTAAAAAAAAAAAAAATTGGTTTTTCTTTTGTTTTGTGGATCGGAGAAAATTTATTGAATCTTATTTTTATTTTATTATTTAAACATGTCCATTCATACATAATGAATGGTCTACAAAAAGAAAATAAATAAAATTAGATTAAAGGGACGAAAATGGGGTATATATGTGTGGTTGTGTGTGCGTATACCAGTCATGAAATTAATCGGAAAAAATGTTACCTTGTCCTTTTCGGTTTTATTTTTTTTTTGCTCAGGGTTGGTGTGGTTACATTTTCGAATAAATGAAAGGACAGTAACTTCTGACACATTCTCATAATGTATATGAGAGAGAATATACATATGTACATGTATGTATATGTATATATATAGATTTTGGTTTAAGTGCTCGCTTTTTTCATGTAGAATAATTTAATAAGAAAAATGTTCTGCTTCTGATGTGGATTCTACATATAACATGTAACAAAATATTTTGTTGTTGCTAGTTACATATATACATATACAGACATCGACGGGATTTAGTGTACTGTTGAGAGCTATAAATATAATGACGGCATACGATTAAACAATTTATTTTCCAACTAGAGCAATATTGTTAATCGCGGGACAACCATCTAACGATAGTTGATATTGGTTATGGTATCTGATTATGGTCTACAATAGATAAGCTGCAAATTAATATATATATATATATATATATATATATATATATATATATATATATACAGTACTGTGCGAAAAAATCCGGACAATTCGAATTCCTTTAAAAACGTTAAATATTGTCTAGTTTTTTTTACTTTTTTTTAGATTCTAATTTTAAGATTGCAATTGGTAATTCACCCGAACTCTGAAAGTAAGTTGTTAAAGTTATATTTATGGTGAAAGAGCTTTAAGTATAAAAAGCGAAAAACCACAACAGTGCAAGATAAATATCTGGTTCTTCGTTTCAAGCAGAATCGATTTAAAACTTCACCAAAATTGTTTGCCGGTCTTGCTACAGCAACAGGTATTGATATTTCCAGTTCAACTAATCGGAGAAGGTTACTAAACGCAAATCTTACGGCTCGCCACTCGCTGCAGAAACCTTTTCTAAGGATATATTAAAAAATTTGTCGGTTTCAGCTGGCCAGAGAGCACTCTAAGTAGACCTTGGAGTTGTGGAATAACGTGGTGTTCTCTAACGAAAGCAAATTTAAACTGCATGTGGGAGATGGATGGCTAATTGTGCGTGGAAACCAGGTGAACGCTTCAGCGATATCTGCATTCAACAAGTGCCTAATAAAACAGAGGGTGTAATGGTTTGAGGGTGTTGTAGTAATGCTGATGTTGGTCACATGGCCTTCGTCGAAGCAGGGGTAAGCGGTAATGTGTACTTGAACATTCTGGAAAGGCGTTGGAAAGCATCAGTTTTGGAGCTATTTAGTAAAACTGAGAACTTTAGCTTTCAACAAAACAACGCGCCAGCCCACAGATCAAAACAAATGACTATGCTCTTTTTTTCTTTATTTAAAACTTTTGTATAATTTTCAGATAAAAAATAACAAACAACTTTGTTACATAACATTTTATTTCTATTTGAAGGTGAAAAAAGTACTTGGTTGATAATTCCATCTACACAATAAAATGACCTCCTTAAAACCCAGATATGAACCCAATTTAAAAAATGTGGGCTATTATGAAGGATAAAGTCCGTGAAATTAATCCAGAAACCATCTAGCAGCTGAAGCACTAAATCCAAATTGCGTGGGATGATATTAGCAATGACGTGATTCAAAATTTGATTCACTTCATGAGCAACAGGTAATTCGTTTAAAAAAATATGACAATTTTTTTCTATTTTCGCAAATTCGCACAAATTATTTTACTGAGATAATGAAATTTAAAACCAAATAATATTTTGAGTAAATAATGAGTTAAATAAAAACAAATAAATACTACTTGGTGTTAAAACAATTGCGTCTCTAAAAAAAAATTGGTTTAATTAAAAAAATGTTAGCTGTCTGGATTTTTTTGCACAGTACTGTATATACAGTCATACCCCGTACAACGTTCCCCCTTAGAACGTCGTTTCGCTGTAACGTTGTTACTAAATTGCGAATCTTCCCCGTTATATCGTCGCTGTGTCTCTTTGAATGAACCCATAATGTGTCTCTGTGTCGCTGTGTCGTTTTTGAATGAACCCATAATGTTAACTTAATGGGGAACCAGCTAGTGCTGATACAGAAGCAGCGTCTTAAAAAGATGACGTTGAAAACATTTATTTCCAAAGCAGAAAAATCTAAGCACGAGCACTTAGAATTACCTTATTATTGAGAGGTAACGCAGCAGGACATTTTAAGGTAAAGCCAATGTTGGTTTACAAATCTGTGAACCCCAGAGCGCTCAAAAATATTGATAAACAGAAATTGTCAGTATTATGGAAGGCGAATAAAACAGCCTGCGGGTGACAAAATCCTTGTTTCAGGAATGGGTCAAGCAATATTTTGTGTTAACGGTCACAAACTTTTGCAATCAGAATAATATCCACTAGAGCATTGTTAATATTGGATAATGAACCTGAACATCAAAATAATTTATATTCAACTCGTATTCATCCGACCTAATACAACATCGTTTTTGCAGCCAATGGATCAAATACCAACAGCTATGTTTAAACATTACTACTTAAAGTGAACATTTTTCCATGTGTTAAATGTGACAGAAGGTGTTATCAGTTCATCAATAGTACAGTTTTGGAAAGATCACAAGATATTAGACGCTATTAAAATTATTAAACTGGCATGGAAAGACGTATCAAATCAACTGCTTAAATGAACGTTGGAACAAGTTTTGGATCAAATTAATAAAAAATTATGAGGAACCAGAAGATACAACATCGGAAATTCAAAATAAAATTGTATCAAAAGAGAGAAACGTCTAGGTTTTGCAGATCTAAATACAAGTGACATTCAAGATTTAATTGACTCGCGTTACAAAGCATTAATTGAAAGAGAGCAAGAGATTCTAGATTAGGAGAATTAAAAGAAATTAGTTCTGGAAAGCTCAATGAAGCTTTTTATTTTCGGGATGAAGCTTAAGAATTTTTTTCAGAGCACGACCGTTACGTAAAGCGATAAATACGGTCAATTCAGGAATCAAAAGTGTAATCTATTGTTATAGAGAGCTATACAAACAAATAAAACAAAACCTGCAATGCAAGTCACAGCTGAACAATTGTTTCGAACTAGTGAAAAACGAAAATTAGTTGAAGAAGTTAAAATGAAATCAAATGATATAAATTCCCGCCTAACGTCGTGATTTTATGGAACCAATGAACAACGTTAAGTGAGGTATGACTGTATATATATATATATATATATATATATATATATATATATATATATATATATATATGTATATATATATATATATATATATATATATATATATATATATATATATATATATATATAATATGTACCCAAATTGTCTCGTCAAAGGAAGAATTTCAATTTTGCAAACCTTACAACTGCAATTCTCTTCTGTCATACTCCTTCTTTAATTAAGTCTCACTAAAATAACCTGTAAATAATGAAGTAACATAATTTATGAAAGAAAATATTTAAAATATAAAAAAAAAGTTTACATACAAAATTTATTTACGTGAAAATATATTACATAAAATTTTAGACATGAAAATATTAACGATTTTTGAAAAGAAAAAAATTATTGAATAAAAAAAGTTTTGGTGGAAAAAATATTCGATAAAAATTTTTTTTCTTTAAAATTTTTTTTATTTATCCGTTTTAATTTATTTGTGTTGTGTTTTAATTTATTTGTGTGTTGATTTTTGTAGATTAAATTCTTAATGAAAAAATTTTAAAACAAAAATTTTCTTGTACCATACTTCCTCTTTAACAGTAAAATAATTTATAAAAGGAAAATATTGAAAAAAAAATTTGCGATAAAAAATTTAACAAAGTAAATTTTGTAATACAAAATCTATTTATGTAAAAATATCTTACATGAAAATAATTTAAGATATGAAAATATTCTCGATTATTTCGAAATAAAACAAATATTTTTTCTCAATAAAAAAAATTTTAGAGGAAAAAAGTATTCGGATCATTGGAAAATGGGATTTTTTGTTAAGCCAAATTATTGTTTAAGTCAATTATATGTAAAGTTATTCAATATATTTAAAATAAGTCAATTATTTATTAATTTATTATATTTAGAGCAATTTTTTATTGTTTTGAACTGTACATCCTTTGAGCTTCTAGCTTATTCGTAATAGAATGTATAGTTTATATTTGACTGGATATTTCAGATGGGCCTAAAACTTTCCACACCTTCATTTTTACTGCATTGACATTAGTCATTGATACAAGCAGCACGAGATCACTATTCAATCCCTTCTTTTAACAGTTGTGTTAAACATTTTGCTGCGGTTGTACATATTCAAGCGGCCGTCATGGTGTATAAGTACTAAATGGGCAGAAGCGATGCCATTGGGGCTAGTTCACATTTTGTGAATGCTGGAATACATAACATAAAATTATTAATTAATTTGGAAGTTTTGCTGTTGGGAACTGAATTTCATATGAATTTAGTATGTACATTTTTTTTAATCAAAATATCTTTACAAAATAGGTTCTGATGGCCAAATTGAAGCTGCAGTACACAGTAACTTACATTGGAACTTTGAGCTGGCTTATTTCTAAAGCTTTTCGTTGCTTTAAAAATATTCAAATTATTTCTGCATCTATTTATTCAGCCAAAATGGGTTGGATTGTTCGGAAAATAATAAAATACTTTCGTGGCTCAACAATGGCAGAGCAACGGTTAAGTGCAATTTTGAGCAAATTCATATAAGTTGCTTATACTAAAGTGAAAAAAGTTGGGTTAAGCTAAATTATGATTAGATTTTGATGAAGAAATTTAACCCGTCTAGAAATTGTCGGATAGTTTACAGGTCAGTATTTATAAATGGAACAATTTTTTAGTCAAATTTGAGTAGTCCAAAGCTAGATACGCAAATATTATAATCAGATTATTGAAGAGAATATTCGATGGAGTTCGATCCTTATGCTGGATCAACTAAAGAGACATTAACGTCATTTGCAAATTAGAAGCTTGCGCTAGATTTGTTATCTTATTGACTTCGAGTTTATTTTATTCCGTTATTGTACTGGGCAACATTAGGCAGGACTTGCATGTTTTAAAAACATTTTGTCAGCGCAAGTGAAATAAATATTGTTTAAATATTCCACTTTCGTAAACTAATGTGCTAACACTGAACCCTGAAATTGTTTGTCTTACCAATAAATAAAGCGAAGGTTATGAGAGTATTAACGATTTTTATTATAATCGTCAATTACCCCGTGTCATGTATCCAGATTTCGACAAGTATAATAATCAATGGATTTGTTGACTTAGTTTTCACTTTGTAAGGAACACCATGACCTAAATCAAATAGAAGATTCTAGGACCGTTTTTGTATATTTGGCTCATCATCAAGCTGAATATTATGTAAAATCGAGCGTTTAGTAAAATCGAGCTTGGTTGCGTTAAGTCGACCAAACTGGTGCCGTAGTGTAGTGTTTCTGGCGTAAGCAGTAATAGTTAGTTATTTCCCGTTTACTATGTTGTTTCGTACTGTCAGAATTGCAGAATCAATCACAGTATGTCTCTAGTATTTATATGTGAGAGGTACAATACGAAACCCAATACGCTACTTTGTAGTACAACTGCTAATATTTTATTTAGATTTGAGTTCTTTACTTCATATTTTAAAAGAAAACGGTGATCAATTATGCAATTTCTGTTTGGGAGGGTCCCGCTTGAGCTTGAACTAGAATATTTTGTGGCAAACTCGATCAAATGTTTGTGCTACCACCAGGAAAATGCTAGACCATATTAGTTATTTTAAAGACTTGGTTTACTGTTGAGTGGTGTGGTTTGAAACCAAACTGGTGATAAGGAATACGAATACTTTGGTTTGAAGAACATGATTATGATTGCTACCTTCATCAGTATTGATTATATGGAAAAGCTTTTGTATTAAGGATTTAAATTTATTGTTTTGATTCAGGTAGAGTTACAGGTTATATTTGAAGCTCATCACATCGTATCACTTTATATTACCATTTTGCATCACCATTGTTTGCCTATTGGTAAAATTTGAAACATGTCGGTCTCAAGACTTTATTCAGTATCCTTCTGAGTGGTAAGTGAAGACAAATATGTACTTATTGTTTCATTCTTAAATGTTCTGATTTCGTGCTTTACGTTCTAGGCCACAAGCTCTCTTACTTAATAAATTTTACAGCTCTACTTTTCCACGCAGCAACGAGTGACTTACAAAAATGTTCAAAATAATTTCAAAACCTTAAACTAAGCTTTTTCCATGGATAGAGCTTTTATAGAATTAAACTATCGTGATTTAAAGCCCACTGCGATTTTAGTTATAACGTTAATGGATAAGATTGTTTTCTATGGTGGAAGAGCCCTAACTTACAGGTTATGGGTATCCTACCAATTTTGTTTTACAATAATTAAGTGAACATGAAAGCTTATTACATAACAACAAAAAAGCACACATCATCGACACAAGTTGTACAAAATTTAAATCTGTTTGAACTATAAAAATTATAAACTCTACAATAAAAGCGCATAAAAGCTTTCAATATGTCATTTTTCACATCAAAAGAACAAAAGTTGTTTTTTGTTTCCCCCCTCATATTTATAGAGAGCTTTACTTTAAAAATTAAAATAATGCTAATGAAAATGAATAACAAAAAAAATTGATAACTTGTTTTCCAAAAAGTCATATAATAAAATAAGTTTAACTCGCACATATATACCGAGTTGATGCCGCTGTCTTTTTGCTGTGCCATATCACACGGAAAATGGAATTTTATATACAACAAAAAAAAAATAACATCACAAAATATTTTAACAGTGAAAATGCACGAGAGTAGAAAATAAAACGAGAAAGTTGTTTGAAAATGAAGTAAAAAGCTTTTAAAATATTAAAAGGTGTTCTCGTCGTTTCCTTGTGTTAAATATAAATATATTTTTTTTATAAATTAAAAATAATAATAAAAACAATAATAAGTAAACATAAAATAGATAAAAGTGCATTTTATTATTAATTTCAACTTAACAACAACGAAGGTGTACGTATAAAGTTCATTTTCATGTTCGTGTAGTAAAAAAAAAAATTTTTTTTATTGTAAATTGAATGAATATCGTAACACCTATATCAACCTATTATCGCGGCAGCAGGAAAAAAGATTTTCCATATCGTGATTTTAATTCATGTATGTACATACAATGTACATAGCAGTTAACTGAGTAAAAAAATCTGTAAATTTATGTCATTTTATTGTATGGTTAAGTAGTTTGTTTATGGATTTTCATGTATGTAAGTTGAATTAATTTTCAATACGGTGTTTTTGTTGGTATGTGTGTGTGTATGCACGATTTACGGGCGAAATAAGATGAGACGAAGATTTTGCCGTAAATACATAATCATATTTACCGTCGAGATTATTATAGCGTGTTTGTTTGTTTATATACGAACGTACGTATACAAATAGTGTATATAGGGAATGAATCGGGTTGCGAGCTTTTTATTTTATTATCCTGGAAAAATGGAAGAATTGATTTTAAATTTTAGGATAACAATATTTTAGAGTTATTGTTTATTTTATTTATTGTATTTCTTACGTGGTATGAAGAAGATTAACCTTTAGAAATTTGTTTTGGGATGGAAATTTATTTCGTTACCAAATTTTGTACCTTGAGCTTTTAAAACACTCAGTACAGGACATTAGGACGAGCGTATGTATCCTTTTTATCAACACCAAACGAAAAAATTATGGTCATTGAGACAAGGTTGATAGGTTTTATGTGAACTTCGTCATGGGAAGCCGTTATAAAGGAGTAGGAGGAAAGCTTTTAAGAAAAAACTGGGAAAGTTTATTTTGACTGCTTTTGTCTGATTTGTTTACCAAAACTTTACCACCCAGGTGGCGCAGTGGTTAAAGCTGCGGCAGTTGGATTGGGAGGTACCGGGTTCGAATCCGATTCGAGGCAGGATGCAAAATGGGTTTTTCACCTTCCATCGTTTGGGCGGTGCGATCGGTGGTGAAAAATGAACATATCTGGATCCTTTGTCGTGTTTGATCTTCTATGTCAGTACTATTGGCCTGACATGGAGCTATGCAATGCGCAGATGGTACTACGAAAAGACTCGGACCTATAGCCGAGGGGTATCACAACGGATCAAAATTGGTCTAAGTGTGCGATAGCAGCCACAACAACTTAACTTTAACTTTTTTGGCCAAGACTTTCGTACCTTACGTTTCTTTGCCACGAGCTTTCTAATTACATGTGGTTAATTTTTAATGCGTATATTTAGTGAAACAAATATGTACAAAATATTTTAACGGAAATCCACAAGTACAATTGGGTGAGTTATATCCTATACAAACAAAGCCAATAATTTGTTGTATTTGAATCGGTTATGCTTATAGCGAACTAAGAGTGCCGGGATTTTTTAATGTACCCGAATAGCAAAACTTGCGAGTTTTCTCCACTAACTCTTGTCTGGATATAATGATCTAACTGGTAAGAGAAAAAGGAAAATCTTTGTATCGATTTATTTAAACATTTGGATTGCTTTAACACTCAATACGAATTTAGTGACAGTTTGAATAATGACGTGGCATTAAGCTTTAGGCATATTTGAAATTCGAATCCTTATCCTAATCTATAATTTATATAGGTTTTGGTTGATTAACTATTTTCACCGATATTTTATTTATATACACTCAAACTTTAAGCTCATTAATAACGATATTATTACCAATGCAGTGAGTGGAGTCCATTCCGATGACATCAACCAACTTAAACGGTATACTGATACTATGGTTTAGATTTTATTTTTTTCAGATATTGATCAATTTACAAGCTCGTTTCAGGGTCTATATTAAGCTAGATTTTGGATTTATTAAAAATAATACTTTAGGATAGTCAATTTACTTTTCGTGAGATTTGAATAAAAAAAATTCTACGCGACACTTAAGTTAAGGCCGATACGACACTGTATAATTTAGTGATAAACTGATATAATTCAGACTGAAGTTGAAGAATTTGTTGGAAGTAAGGAGCTTTTTAACATATCATATCCAGTAGTAATAAGAGACCCTCAGAGGTCAAGCATCTCTCACCGTCACTAAGTCATCTCAAACTTAACACATTTTTTCGTATGATTAGGTGAAAATCGAATGCAGTAGAAGTAGTATCCTTTCGATCAAGTTATTCAGTTCCTGAACTACAGGGGACAATTTGTAACCAAACAACATATGGACATACGTAGCATGTATATGTGATGGCATGTATATGTGTGTGAATTTTAAAATCTTTCGGAAGAGCAGTATTTTACCTATCCTGGAGAAACTACATTGCGATCTTGTTTGCAAGCTAAATGTCTGGCTATTGTGGGTTCTTTCGATATTGAAAATAATTAATAGAGAAAAAATCAAAAGAGAGAAAAAATTAATAGAGAAAAAATCATAATGAACTTTTAGTATCTTACTAAAAGTTCATTATGGGATCCTATTTGCAAAATAACATCCGCAGAAGGGAACGGAAGTTAACAACGATATTTTAGGTGTGTCGTATCAAATCAACTCTACCCATTTTTACTCGCTTATTTCATTAATGGACTCTTGATTGTGAGTTGCAAGAGCTTCAGCTATTGGTTTTGCATTCTACCGTCATTCACTTTTATTGAGCTTAAAGCTCTTACCACCTTCATCAAAAAGTTCCCGGAATTATTCAGAAAATTAAAAATACAAGTTCATCAATCTAAATCTATATGTTTCCTTGAAAGTTATCCCCATCGACTACAACACATTTATGCCAGCGCTTGATCGAATATTCGAAACATTTTTTATATTCGGTTTTCGGTATGACATCAGTGCTTCCTGCGATTTTTCCATTATTTCCTCTTGGCTGCTGAAATGCATTCCCCGAATTGAATTGCTTGTTAACTCGGATAAACAGAAAAAAATCAGATGGAGCTAAATCAGATGCATTCGGTGGCTGTTGGATGGTATTTGTTGCATTTTTTGCCCAGAAAATCCGAATAATGATGGTACTGTGCGACAGTGCGTTTTCATGGTGCAAAATTCACGAGTTTTCTGCCCACAATTCTGGTCTCTTTTGGCAAATTTTTCAAGCAAACTTCTCATAACGCCAAAATAATTCTTGTTTACAGCCAAAATAATACTGGCTTTCTGGCAAAAATTCATTATGCACTACACCAATGTAATCCACGAAAACCATGAGAATGGCTTTCTCGTTTGACTGAAAACGACGAGGTTTTTTGGTCTCATCTCATTTGGTGAACGCCACCATATTGGTGAACATTCATTCATTTGGTGAACGCCACATATTCATAAACCCACGTCTCGTCTCCAGTAAAGATCCTTTTGATGAATGTTGGGTCGGATTCCACCTCGCAATAAATGTATTTTGCGAGGTCAACGAGGTGGCATGAAATTGAAGTCGCTGCTACACGACGAAAACCCAAATCATTAACCAAAATGTCTTGGACGGATTCATTGGCAATGATCAAGTCGGATATTGACCAACGTTTCTTTTACTTTAACAATGTTTTCGTTGGTTTTCGATGTCAATGGTCTGTTACTGCGTTCAAGATCTTCGATTGACTCACGACCACATTTAAACCCCTCGTGTCACTGATAAATGACCGTATCTTTAGGAAATCGTGCACCATTAAATCCGTTTTTTACGCAAACTTTAATACAAGTTCGTGCTGTACTCTTGACTACGTAACTTTTGCAAATGTTAAGCTATGACGCTAAGATTTAGAGAGAATATCAACAACAGATGTACCACACCAATTGAACAAAAAGAAAACAGAACTCAAATCGGAACGATAGGAGCACCACACATTGGTTATTCCGTTAACTTTTGGTCAAGGTGTTATAGTTTCGTGAAATGACTGGCAGTCTGATCGACATTCAATTTAACGAAATCATAGCAAAATGATTGGTTTTCTAGGGTTTAAATAGTATAGATATTATACGCATTTGAGTTTCGGTTCAAATTAATCAACCACTCACACATAGGTAGGTCCAACGTAACTATTTTAAATCATTCCTCCCCTTATCAATTAGGCCTCAATAATTTCATAATTTTCGAAACTGTCGTATCACTGTATTAAAATATTTGCGTATTCATTGTCATACTATTTAATTTGGAAAATAAATATCAAAATATGTAAACAATTTAAATTAATAAAATTAAATTAGTGATAAAAAATAAAAATAAATTGTAATAATATATAAATATTTTTAAATATTGTTTTAAATAAATAAAAAAAAATTTAAATGATAATTTTTAATTAAATGTAAATATTTAAATTTAATCAGATTTAAAATTATATATTATATTATTGAAAAAGAATTTGTTAAATAATTTTTATTATTTGCTGCAGTCTGTCTTTTGTTACATAACATTATGTGTGTTGTAAATACATGAAAAACATGAAAATTACATAACGCCAACAAAAAAATGGGCAGAATTTCCTTACAACCTAAGGTGTATAATTTGGTCTCCTTTTCTACTTCCGCATCAGTCTTATAATTATATAATAATAAATAAGAAATTAAAGTAAACTTTATAATTTATCTCGTACCCATTTATTGTTTGACTTCTTCATCAATAATTAGTAGAAAGAATAAAGTCGATTTATAATTATAAAGTTGTATTTACTAAGAAAATAATATTTATTTTGAGGAGCTTTAATAAGAAATTAGAATATATAATTATATGGTACTAATGATAATATCCTTGAATTCTTTAGAAATCAAAAATATGTATCTTTGTAGAACTCTAAACCAATCAAATTAGTTTTATACAAGGGTACAACAACAGTGGAATTTGAATACAAATTAGAAAGATTATCAGAGAAAACTGTATCAATTTTTGGTCCTGCAGCAGTCGTAAATCTCACTCAAATGATATTTCGAACTGGCACAATATTTAATGCAAACATTTTACGTTCACCTAACCCATCCAGGTTAATAGCTGAGCTAAAATATGATAGTACACCGACTTTACACAAAATGTAATTTACACATTTCGAACATACGCATGACAACAGTGTTGCGGAATCAGAATATCCCTTACGGCGGTGCACGAGTTCCATGTTCGAAAACATGACGATGGAAATTTTCGAGTTTTTTTGAAATATTTTAAAATCGGTGCAACTTTTCCAAGATTGACTTTAACAGGATTGGCACTTGTTTAAAATTACATAATTTTAAGATAAAAATAAATTAGTAGGCCAGAAGAATTTTATTTTATTTTGTTTTTTCTTAAAAAGTGTGAATTTTGTTTGTTTCACTTGAATAGAAACGACCATATTATCAATAAATTTGAAGTGTTAGCAACTTAAACTTAAATTAAATTAATTTTTTTAAAAAAGGTTACCAATTTAACATAAAAAAATTTCAATATGGGTCGAGAAAAAACTTAGTAAGGAAGAAATAGCCCAAATTCAAGTACTACACAGCGAAAATTATTCTGTACAAGCAATTTCAGATAAAATAGGGAGAAGTAAGACTGTTATCTTCAATTTTACAAAAAAGCAGCAGATAAGCGGGCCATACTAAGGGCATCCAATTGCGCACTATCTTGTGCAAAAATTAAAGCTAGAGTTGGTGTGGAGGTCAGCCGAATAACAGTATGGAGAGTGATTAAAGAAGCAGATCACCTTATTCGAAGAAAGCTCCAAAAGAAACCACCTCTAAATCAGGACAGGAAACAGAAAAGGTTAGATTTCTCGAGGCAGCATATATGACATGGGCTGAAAAATGGAAACGTGTCGTTTTTCGTCTGATGAGAAAAAATTTATCCTCGAAGCATTTCCCCGCTTCAATGATACTTTTGCGCTATTGCCATAGATATATCAGCAAGATAATGCCCCTATCCATACAGCTAACATAATCAAATCATGAAAATCGCTGCAAAATGTAGAGATTTTGCCGTGGCCTCCGTATTCTCCTGATTTCAATATCACGGAAAACGTGTGGGGTTGGTTGTCTCGGAAAGTTTACTTTTCATTTTCGGAAACTTTTCAAGAATCGTTCTTCCTATTGTTGACAATGTATTCAACGATAATCGGCGAAATTCATCTTGTAAAGATATGATTCATGTATCATTTTCCGACAATCATAAAATCTATTATCATATTGTCTTTTGACACTATGTACAGTATTTCAACACTGGTCGCTCGTGATAGGAGAACATATAATGGTAGAGAATGCGTCTTTTGATATTCATTACCAACTTCATTTAATCTTCGACCTTGGGATTTATGAATTGTCATGACACATCCTGGTACTAAAGGTAACACACTTTTCGTGACGAATGCATCAGCTTACTCCACAAGCCAAGCGTGCTTAAAGAAGTTTTACTTGGTGTTTGGCCTAGTAATGAGGTATTGCGGTGGTCGTACTCACGGAGATTATTTGAATTTGGTCGTTCAGCAAGTATATCGTTGAGTAAAGTGGTTTTATTATGTTGAAACTCATATTTGAAATTTCTCTACTGTGTGACTTATTCCACTTTTAAAATTAATCAAATAATATCTTATTTGATTAAATGGTTTTATTTCTCATTATTCCAAATGAGAAGAAAATAATTTTTTTTTATTGATCTTAGGTTTAATTGGTAGTCTTAGCAAACTACATTTTT
Source organism: Tipula lateralis (assembly GCA_963932295.1). Classification (NCBI taxonomy): domain Eukaryota; kingdom Metazoa; phylum Arthropoda; class Insecta; order Diptera; family Tipulidae; genus Tipula; species Tipula lateralis. The sequence goes on from OZ010737.1 coordinate 21,977,020, forward strand.
ATTTTGGTCTGGATTTAATCAAATCAAACATAGACTTTAGGGTCGTAACTGCCTATTTTGTTAACCTCGCTAAATATATAATCATCCAATGTAATGTAATTATGGGTGCCACTACTTTCATTCAAAGGAGTTATCATTTTAACTTTAACTCAAGCATTAAAATAACGTATTTTCTCCGAAAATGCGATTAACCTAGATTACAAATATTAATGTTGAGAATAAGTGGTTTCAATAAGACAGTGTTACATGCCTTATGATCTGAGAAATAATTCAAATAATGCATGAATCTTTCCATGGTTATATATTACGCGTTTTGGTGATCAGAACCACATATAGTAATATGTTATTGCATTTTTTTTGTGTTATCAAAATGTAATTCTGCTTCACGTGGATCTATTTTACCATCATGAAAAATGGCAATCTTAATAGAACAATATTCATAAATGTTTAAACTGGTACCGAGGATCAATAAAAGTAAAAGGTCTGGCTTACAGATACATTTGCAATAATATAGCACCATCTGTTAAAAAAATATTTAAACTTTGTTTGAACAACTTTCCGAATATAGCTTTGCTGTTAAGCTGAATTCATACTTTGTTATGTTCGTTCATTCATTTATTCATTCAATTTTTTCGCCCAATCGTAGTACTTCACAATGACAATTTTTTGTTCGAACATTTTGTCACAAGAGATAGTTTAAACTTAACTTTTGTCTGAACGAACATTGAGTAAAAGAGACAACATGACATCAAAATGAAAAAAAAAGCACCAAAATAAAAAAAAGCCATACTATTCGGAAGCAAAATACATATAATGTGTACGTGCGTGCCAAAAGGATTTATTAGTGACTAAATCGATCTGAGAATCGTTCAGAAATTTTATCATAGTATGAATCGCCAAAACAAAATTACCGAACGAATGAATGAATGAATGAACGAAGAAATGGAAGTTGTATGAACTCAGCTTAAATGAACATTTAGTAAAAATTTCGACAAATGTATTCAGCATATATTTGCTTAAATTTGACGAAGCTTCACTCTGTAACAATAGATGAAGTAGAAATTGTGGTATAGTATATCAAAAGTCGAATTCAAATTATATAAATAATAAAATATTTAGGAATTAATATTAGATGTCAAACGAGTGTGCTTCCCAATCGAAATTCTTACAAAACCATACTAAGTCGTAGTCGTAACAGGACGACACACCTACAATTGGCCGGAGATAAATATCAGTCATTCCTGATTAGCATTAGTATCATTCCTCGGTGCATTTTGCCGAATCAATTTGTAGCAGCAAATTCGGAATTGCATTAGCTGTATAAAATGCTTTACGGTAAAATATTCAAGACCAATTATCAATTCGTTCTTTCACTCCAGAGATGATAAAATTTGGAATATTTAACGCCAGCTTATTTTCTTATGAGACGTTACTAAATCGAAACACATTAACTATACCTTAAATGTTTCGAACTAGTAAATCATTGTTATAAACAATTTTGGTCTTGCCATTATTATAAAGACCAGGATTGTCATCATTAAAATATAAATCATAGAACTTCATCTTAGCTAAGCTGGCTTAGTTGGAGTTGGAACCGTAAAAACTGATTGTATATAATCAGTTTTTATAGATACAACTACAAAGCGTAGGAAAGAATTCATATATGGCATAAACCCAGAAACATTATTGACAAAAGAGATTTTAATCAGATAAGTAATAAAGTTAATCGACTGATTACAGACCACAAAGAAGCTTGCACTCAAAACTATTTGAAAATACTGGTTCCTGAACTGAAAAAATTATCGTCTTTGGAACACTAATGTACAAGAGGCCAATAATTCGATAAACCAAGTTAGCCAAAGAATACAGCAAATTAAAATAAAACAACACGAGATGAACTGATTAATAGGAAGACAGTGTAAGCTTATAGCCTGTACTGTAAACGGCTTATGTACGAATCGATAATTTAATCAATTTGGACGTGTGGTATCCAACTATGAGGCTGCACTTAACAATGAAATGGTTTTAAAATTTAATACTGCCAAAAAATGTTTCTATACGTATACAATTACGAATGCCTACCATTATGTAACCAACGAGGAATTACAAAACGTCCTTAATGTTAAATGGATTGACAGTGAAGCCATATAACGCATGAATTGATGAGACGCCTTTCAAAAATCGAATGATAAGATGGCTTATAAATATATATATATATATATATATATATATATATATATATATATATATATATATATATATATATATATATAATGTCAAAAATAATTGAAAATTTATGGATAAAATATAAATATTGATAAACGTTTTAAATTGATTAAGTTTCAATAAATTTTACCCTAATAAAACGATCGGCTGTTCCGAACCATAGCAAACAAAACACACAAATAATCCAATAAGGTTGTAAGTCTTTACATATAGTATAATCCACCCTAAGACTATTCGGCTTGATAATTTAATAATAAAATTTTTACTTTCAATATTGTCAATATGCAACCCAAAGTTGGAAACTTCGAACTATATATACATTCATATAACATACGGAAACAATTATGTTACCTCTAATTTCATTACCGATTTCCCATTTTATTTTTTTATATAATATATAGAGAGGCAAACAGGAGGACTGAGGCAAAACACATTTAAATTCATTTTAATATAATAAAATTGAACAAAATATTGAACAATTTTCGTTTCACCAAGAAACATAAAAAACGGAAACGAAAGCCATCGAAACATCTGTTATTTATTGGCACAATCATTTTATGGTTGAATATAAAAAAAAAATAAAAATAAGCACAACCTTACGTTTTTACGTTCCTTCTTCTTCATCTTATATAATATACTTTTTAACAATTTCACCCTGTTGTTGTTTCTGGTAATATGATAAAAAAAAAACTGTTCGATTATTTTAAAATACATAAAAAATATTGATTGCATAATATTATTATTTACCCTTATATTGTCGTATCAATAATGTACATACGAGTGTATATAAGACATGGCGAATCTCTAGATTAGTCTCCGTCTTTATGGGAAAGTTGACTTTTCGAGTTCGATCCATTTAGATTTTATTCGTTTAAATTCGATAAATTGATTAAAATTTGTTGATACCACTTAGCTCGCGGGATCCATATATACATATATGTATATACGTATATTGAGTCAACAAAAATCCCATCGAGCTTTATCTACGTCGATTCTCGATTCGATATATACAAATATATTTATCTTCACATCTATATAGATAAAAACTAAAAAGCTTCACCTTTTATACGAACGTGCATAAATTGAATTTCGTTTTTCTTTTTAATTTAATTTTCAGTTTTAGTTTTATCTACACATACACACCTATATAAACACACATACACACATATATACATATATTGTGTGCATATACAATTTTTTATTTAGCTTTTTATTAAATAATAAAAAAACTGAGCTTCAATATCATCATTCATAAAATCTTTTGGGACACATTAGTTGATGGATTTTTTTGTGCTTTACACTTCGTTTAAATAATTTTGCTTACCTGTTCGATACGTATATATGTGTGTGTGTGTATGTGAATGTCATCATTTTATATGTAGTGGTTTGCATTGGATGGCAATAGAAAATAGTAGTTCGGATTTTATATACAACATCATGGTACAAAGTTATACGAAAGCTCTTTATACAGTAGAATTTATTTCCACTGTGAATAGGTCAGTGGTTTCAAAATACTGACATATTTATATATAAAACTAGGAGACGTTTATAGTCCGTATATTCTCTTTATATATACACTATATATTTTCCACTTAAAACAGTAAAAATCTCTATAAATGTTAATGAAAGCACACGAAAGCTTTTATACACATTAAGTATATATATTTAAAAAAAAAATAACAACTTTTACAGAGCTGTTATAATAAACCAAGTAGAAGCTATATCATTTTGAACTCAATTGAACAATGTTCCATTCAAACAGGTGAAGCTGCTGTATAATAAAATCTATATCCGTTCTTGTATACACAAAAGGGAATTCATTATTATGTGTACACAGCGAACGAGAAGATTGGTCTAAAATAATTCCATCTAGCATCTCACTTCTTATACATCTCAACTATATCGTGAACGCGATACACTTTTACTTCGTATCGAAAACCTGCAAAAAATTAATACATTATTTATTAATTAATTATTTTAATTAATTTTTTTTTATTCAAATTTAGAATTTATACATTATATATAATATAATATGATTAAATATATACAATGCACATGCATACATACATGGATGGATCATTAAAAATGAATAGTAATTATTGTATTTGCCCTCGTCATAATCTATTCATTATTTGTATAAATGTATCAATAATAATTTATGCTAATTAATAAATTAAAAATTTATGAAAACTAAATATTTAAATATATATTTCGAATTTAATTTAAATTATAAATAGTAAATAATTAAAACCAAAACCAGATTATAATTAAATGTTTGATTAATACAGGACTACTATATATATATATATATATATATATATATATATATATATATATATATATATATATATTTATATATATATATATATATATATATATATATATATATATATATATATATATATATATATATATATATATATATATATATATATATATATATATATATATATATATTATATATATATATATATATATATATATATATATATATATATATATATATATATATATATATATATATATATATATATATATATATATATATTGGGGTTGGGAGTGCGCTTTAATAGGGTAGGGGTTGATCGTCTATAGTCATGATTTTGTGGTCTATATTCCAACTTTGCAGCTATGTAGAGACCACCAAATGTGTCTAGTATACCTCCACGTGGTAGCTCCCGGGCAACGTTAAAAAAAACGGCTAAATACTAGAGGCGAGTGGATTACACTATCTCTAACAGAAGGAAGTAATACCCCAGGTGGTACACCAATGGAAATATTGGGAAATCCACTATCCGATGAGACTGGCTCTAACGATTCTGGGGAGGGCCAATCCTTGCATACACACAACAACAAGGATATGGAAATAATAAGCAGACCGTTCGAAAGACGAGGAAGGGTTACTAGATCTCCTCAAAAAACTTTTAATTTCGCATTTGAAAATACTAATATGGAACATTTCCAAAATAATATGGGTGCAGCAGCTGCACCCCAACAAGCAGGTATAACAACCACATATAATAATTCTGAAACACCTTGTCTTAAAATGTTTTGACACAGAACAAGAGCAAATGTTATACAACCAATGGCAAAAAGTAACAGAAGAGAAAAATGAGCAAAGCATTATTATTCTCAATTTACAACAACAAATTAACGAACTTAAAAAAGAAATGATGCAATTAAAGCAGCATAAAATCCAAGCAAATAAAAAAGTTGAATATCAAACTGATGAGGATGACTTAGCTAAAGAAACCGAATGGATTCGTGCTAAGTCTAGAAAAAATAAAAAGAGAAGGTTAAATAATACATTGTCACCACCACAAAAACCACAAACATTGTATCAAAACACTCCTCCTCAAAAGGTTGAGACAATTGTCAAAAAAGATTAAAAAATGACTCCCCCACCACCTATTATAGTAGATGATGTTAAAAACTATCACGCGTTCTACGATATAATTAAGGCGAGTGTTCCAGAAGAACCATTCATCACAAAATTGATGAGTCAAAATAAAATAAACATCAATGTAAAAAGCGGAGATGCATATAAAAACGTAGTGAAAACTCTGACCGAAGGCGCATTTATCTTTCACACGTATGAAAATAAACAAGAAAGGCCCATCAGAGTCATGATAAGGAACTTACATCATACATGTAACCCAGAACGAGTTTAAGAGGAATTATCATCAAAACAATTTAAAATAATCAGTGTAATGAACAAAATTAGCTGGAGAAATAAAAAAAAGCTAGACATGTTCGAACTAACATTCAACAGTGACGAAAATATAACTAAAATTTATAAGATCACTAGTTGATTGGGCTGCAAAGTGGAAATTCAACCACTTAGAAAGTCTAACCTAATTCCGCAGTGCAAAAAATGTCAAGCATATGGACACACGCAAAAATATTGTGGCAAACTTCCAAGGTGTGTTAAATGTACTGGACACCATCTAACTGGTGAATGCGACAATCCACAAAATAATTTAAAGTGTGTACACTGTGATCAAGGTCATCCTGCTAATTATCGAGGATGTATTGTTGGAAAGGAAATGCAGAAAATTAAAAATCAAAGGATGAATAAAGCTCAAATGTATGGTCTGGCAAATCGGTATGAGAAGCAGACAGAACAGAATAACGGGCAACCTTTTAGCCGCCAATTAAGAACTGAAGGTGTTACATATGCCGAAGCAACTAGAAGCGCAGTCAATAAACCCCAGCAAAAATTGATAGATGTTGACATCAGTCAAACATTACAAGATATTCTCATAAAATTAACTAAATTTGATGAGAGGCTACAAAAACTGGAAGAAAAAGCATTGGGAGCTAAACCCAAATTAATACAGAAATGAACGGCACAATGAAAATCATGTCATGCTAATGGTTTGCTCCGACATCAGCACGAGCTACAAGCAGTCCTCGATATTGAGAATATAGATGTGTGTCTTATTTCGGAAACACATTTTACTAAACAATCCTTCATTACATTTAAAGGTTGTTGTGTTTATCATACTATTCATCCAGATAATTCAGCCAGAGGAGGAAGCGCAGTCATCATTAAAAAAAATATGCAACATTTTGAAGAAGCAAAGTATGAAAAAGAAGATATTCAGGCCACAGTTGTTTATATAAAAACTAACAACGTTCCTATTGTTGTGGCAGGATTGTACTGTCCACCAAGACATTCTATTAAAAACAAACAATATTCAGAGTTTTTCAAACGGATCGGGAAAAGGTTCATCATAGGCGGTGACTTCAATGCGAAGAATATTCACTGGGGTTCTAGATTGAAAACAACTAAAGGAAAAGATTTACTAATCGCTTTTAAAGAAAATGGATGTGAATCCATTTCAACAGGAAAACCAACATATTTGAAAGTTCCTTTAAAAACTATAGCCCACCTGGACAAAGAAGTAGAAAAGTTCACTACGGATATCCAGCAATCAGCATGGAAAAGTACTCCAGAAATCAAATCAAGGTTAAAAGGAAATAACTATCCAATAGAAATAAGAGATCTCCTTAGGGATAAACGCAAATCCAGAAAAAAGTGGCACCAAACAAGAGCTCCACAAGATAAAAAAGGACTAAACAATCTTACTCAACAATTAACAAGAGAAATTCGGAAATTAAAAAATGAGGTACTTAATTTCTACTTAAGTAAATTGACGAATGTCAGTAATACCAAATATTCACTCTGGAAAGCAACTAAAACTCTGAAATGGCCAATAATGTCAATACACCCTATCAGGAAAATGGATGGAACATGGGCGAGGAAAAACAAAGGAAAAACTGAAGGATTTGCTAACCATCTTGAAAATATATTTCAACCTCATGAATGTCAATTGCGAGAAACATTTGATGAAAACATAATTCAAATACACGATGATGTTACACCTACATCGTCCAAAGAAGTAGCAAACGAAATTAAAAACAATTTAAACTTAAAGAAAGCACCCGGGTTTGATTTGATTACCGGAGAAATAATAAAACAGCTACCGAGAAAAGCTACGGTGAAGTTAACTAATATTATAAATGCTTTATTCAGATTAAAATATGTGCCAAAACTTTGGAAAGTAGCTGAGGATATCATGATTCCTAAACCAGGAAAACCACCACATCTAATAACATTATATAGGCCTATATCGTTGCTGCCGATAATGTCTAAGCTCTTTGAAAAGTTACTTTTAAAAAGACTCAAACTAATAATTGAAAGAAATAACCTAATTCCGAATCACCAATTTGGTTTTCGCAGTGAGCACTCAACTATAGACCAAGTCCATAGAATAACCAATATTATTGAGAAGACATAAGAAGAGAGAAAAGTTTGTTCTGCAGTATTCCTTGATGTAGCACAGGCCTTTGACAAGGTTTGGCACGAAGGTTTAATCTACAAGCTCAAAGTAATCCTACCTAAACAGTACAGCATAATACTGGAATCATATATAACAGAAAGATATTTCAGACTTAAGCAAGAAGATAAATACACTGAGTTAAAAGAAATAAAAGCAGGAGTTCCACTAGGAAGTATACTTGGGCCACTTCTGTATTTATTATACACCCGAGATGTTCCAATCCCACACAACAATACGATTGCCACTTTCGCCGATGACACAGCCATCATAGCAGTAGGTGACAACAACTCAGATACAACAGAGAAATTGCAAGCCGCCATAGATCAAGTATTGAACTGGATAAAAAATGGCGCATAAAATTAAATGATACTAAATCTGTCCACGTCGATTTTACGAACAAGAGATTGGTATACAAACCAGTATATTTAAACAACCAAGAAATACCGTATGAAAACACTGCTAAATATCTTGGTATGACATAAGACGCTAAGCTTCACTGGAAGGCTCATGTAAAAAAGAAAAGAAATGAGATGGGTTTAAAATACAATAAAATGTATTGGTTACTGGGAAGAAATTCTCATCTATCAATCCCTAATAAGGTTCTGCTATATAAGCAAATATTGAAGCCTGTTTGGACTTACGGTATACAGCTGTGGGGCTGTACTAAGCAGACCAACATAGATATTATCCAACGGTTCCAAAATAAGGTGTTAGGAAACATCGTGAATGCACCATGTTTTGTCAGAAATATAGACATACACAAAGATTTGGGCATAGACCCCATCAAAACTGAAATTATGAAATTTGCTAGAAGTCACGAACAACGACTGCTGCATCATGTCAACATAGAAGCTATCCACCTACTGGATAATACGGATTTATTAAGAAGGCTAAAAAGAGTAAAGCCTTTTGAGTTAGTGTAAAATCGATTAAAATAAATGTATCTAGCGCACAACAAAAGCGCGATTAAATAACAAATATCATGTAATAAGGAGTACATCGATGGATGAACCCTTCAATTTCAGTAAAATTTAGTAGTTTAAGTTTGAATAAAATTGCTTTTTAGTCTAAGACTAGATTGTAATTAAAAAGAAATAATAAAGAAAAATTATTTAAAAATATATATATATATGTATATATATATATATATATATATATATATATATATATATATATATATATATATATATATATATATATACATATATATATATACATATATATATATATATATATATATATATATATATATATATATATTATATATATATATATATATATATATATATATATTTATATATATATATATATATATATATATATATATATATATATATATATATATATATATATATATATATATATATATATATATATATATATATATATATATATATATATATATATATATATATATATATATATATATATATATATACCTAACATTTCATCTTACATACAGCTAACATTTCTTAATGAAACTCAATTGTTGTAACACCAACAAGTAGTTTTTTTTATTATTTAACTCATTTTTTATTCAAAATGATATTTGGTTTTGAAATTTTATGATCTTACATAGTGTAAAATAATTTAGTCGAATTTGCGGAAATAGAGAAAAATTGCCATATTTTTTGAAACGAATTAATTTTTATAAATTCAAAAAAAATATTTTAATTTCGTAATAAGGCATATTTTCTTTAATTACCGCTGCACACCTGTTGCTCATGAAGTGAATCAAATTTTAAATCACGTCATTGTTAATATCATCCCACGCAATTTGAATGGTTCAGTTGCTGGATGGTTTCTGGATTACTTCGACGGACTTTATGCTTCATAATAGCCCAAATATTTTCAATTGGGTTCATATCTGGGCTATAAGGGGGCTATTCCATTGTGTAAATGAAATAATCAACCAAGTACCTTTTCATCTTCAAATAGAAATAAAATGTTATGTAACAAATAAAAAAAATAATTAAAGAAGGCGAAAATAATTCCAGAACTCAATGCCACTATAGAGGCCCATGGTTCAACCCACATACACATACAGATTGAGGAATCGTCACCACCCCGGGAATCGAACCCGAGACCCCCGCATGACAAGGCAAGTACGCTACCTTCTCTGCCACGAGAGCGACTATGTGACAAAGTTGTTTATTATTTTTTACCTGAAATGTATACAGAAGTTTTAAATAAAGAAAAAAAGTGCATAGTCATTTGTTTTGATCTGTGGGCTGGCGCGTTGTCTTGTTGAAAGATGAAGATCTTTGTTTTACTAAAAAGCTACTAAACCTAAGGGTTCAAATGCGTTTCTATGTTATTAAGGAAAATATAATATTCGACTTCAGAACTCCAAACTTTTCAGATCGCATTTTAATGTTTTGGACTCTATAGCACCCATAAATGGTGACCGACCGACGATTTTAATACGCCAATATTTTTATTTTACTCATAAATATTAAATTCTAAATTAACAATATCGAAAGATCGAGAAAAAAGAAAGTAATCGAAAAATCTAGAAAAGAAAATAATCTAGATAAGAACCACACGCCGTCAAGAAATATGGAAGGGACCAAAGAATTGCCTGAACAATAACAGTGGGTGGAAGTTAATTCTTTCGCTAAAATACCGATGCCACGATTACAAAACCACGATATTGAAGCATGGTTTTATTCGTTAGAATTCTGGTTTCCCGCATCGGGTATTGTTGCTGATGCTAAAAAGTTCAACACGGTCTTAGCGTCAATAGAACCGTCTCTTTTAACACAGCTAATGGGAATTATCAACGCTGCGCCAGAAACTCGACGATACGAACATATAAAAAACCAATTGCATAATTACGTATTTTTCCGAAAGTAATCAACGTCGCATAAATCGATTACTATCCGAACTACCGCTGGGTGATCTACGGCCAAGCCAATGATTTCATTAAATGCGCCGGCTGGCTGGAGACACTATGAACAATGAAGCCGTTAAAAGTCTATGGGCTCAACTTCTGGGAAGAAATTGCCAGAATTGCTGACGCCACTATGGATGTATTACCATCACGGAAGATCAACGTAACAGGTTTACATCCAACCGAATCAACTCCAACTGCTTTAACATGTAAGAAATGATTAGATGGACTGGACCAAATCCAATTGGAAATTAATAAACTAACTAGAAATATGGAGAAATTATTGTCGCAGTACGATCAAACTAGAAATAGGAATCGAAGCCAAATACGAGGCAGTAGCGCACGAAGTCGAAGTTTAACACCAGGTTATTTTTTTTTTTTTTTTTTTTTTTTTTTTTTTTTATTTTTTTTTTTTTTAAATATCATTACCAGCTTTATTAAAAACGATTTTTTTTTTCAAATTATAACTAATATATACAGTTGTTGCTGATAAGATAAGTGGAACCATTGGATCTAAAGATCACGTGCCTGGTCCACTGATTCTTTACAAAAAAAATTATATTTAATTAGCAATTAACAATAAAAGAAATAAAAATTAATAAAATTTAATACACATTATAATAAACCATTACTGTACAAAAAATCACTGCTTTCTTTTTTTTTTTTTTTTTTTTTTTTTTATAATTATTAAACTAATAAAACAAATAGATGGTCAATATTTTTGGTTTGATAAAGCCATGTTTTAAGAGTTTTAGTAAAAAGAGAAAATTTATTACACATTCGGATATCAATCGGCAAATTGTTATAAATTATTGGTGCTGCAATATCGAAACAAGTTTTTCGCAGATCTAATCTAAAATTTGGAACATGCTTAACAAAATTCTGATTAGTACGAAGATTATAACCTGCGTGAGTAACAAAATTATTACCACTTTTAATATAAAATAGTCTCAATACCTTGAAAACATATATATGACGCAAGGGTAGTATGTTTAGATTACGAAATAAGGGCCACGAGGGTGAATATGATGGTTTAAAAGACAAAATTCTTATTAATTGTTTTTGTCGTACGTATATAGGACGTAACATCGTTTTGCAGGCACTACCCCAACATGATAAACCGTATTGTAAAATTGAATCCGCTAAGGCAAAATAAATCATTCTAAGTAAATATTGCGGACAGTATAAGCGTAAAACATACATTTTTCTCGAAACCAATAAAAGTTTAGATTTTACAACTTGAATGTGAGCTTTCCAGTTTAAATCTTTATCAATTAAAATACCTAAATATCGATATTCATTAACTGGATTTATTAAGAAACAATCATTAATAGAGCACTGGTTGATTTTGATGCATTCAAATGCATGGTATGTTGTTTGGAGATCTGCTGCTAGGGTGTTTCTAAAATGTAATAATTTCGTTTTGGGACTCAGAACAAAGTTATGAGCTTTTAACCATACAGATAAAATGTTTAAATCACGATCTATGATAGTAATATTGTCTTTCATACTGGGACTAGCGTAAGTAAACGAGAGATCATCAGCAAAAGCAGTTAATGACCCACAGAATTGTTGCTGAAATAATCCATTTACATAAACTAAAAATAATAAAGGTCCTAAAACAGAACCCTGTGGTACACCCACATTAATTGGTAATTCATAACTTAATTGTTGGTTTACTCTAACTACTTGGGCTCGTCCATTCAAGTAGGAACACAACCATTTAAGACTTGAACCTCTGAACCCACAGCAATGCAGCTTTTTTAAAAGTGTGGTATGCTCAACGCGGTCAAATGCTTTAGTTAGATCTACAAAGAGTGTTGAAACTTTGAGTCCTTTATCAATATTTTCAGTTACTTGTTGTAAGAAAGACAAGACAGCTTGCTCTGTATTTTTGTTTTTCCTAAAACCAAACTGAACGGGAGAGAGAAAATTAATTTTGTCTAGCCAAGAAACAATTCTGGTTTTAATAGCTTTTTCAAATATTTTAGAAAAAACAGAAAGTAGTGCAATTGGTCGATAATTATTAAGACTAGTTCTATGGTTATTTTTATAAATTGGAACAACTAATGCTCTTTTTAATGATGTAGGAAAAACCCCTATATCAAGACTAAAATTGAAAATAAAAGTTAGCACATCAACTAGAAAGTATGCTATTTTTTTAACAATAGAATTAAATATGCCATCCAAAACAGGAGAGGAATTGTTTTTGAGCGTAGAAATAATGAGATATACTTCTCTGGAAGAAATTTCCGGAAGAACACAACTATTTATTGATTGATAATGTTGAGATATTATTCGATATTTGTCAGCTTCTTTCATAAGGAGTGTAGCATTACTTGAGTTACCAACACTTGTAAAATACTTGTTGAATTCATTGGCAATTTGCATTGAATCTGAAATTAAACGACCCCTTTGATCAATAATTTTTTTAATTTTGTTTGGATCTGACTGTCCGTTATTATTTCATTAACTGTTCTCCAATTTTTGCGAGCATCGTTATTGTTATTACTAAATTGTTTAGAATAAAATTTTTTTTTGGTAATTTCAATTTGACAATTAACAGAATCACACAGCATTAAGCTATATTTCTTTAATCTCGTGTTGTTGGGGTGTTTTTTTGCAAGCAGACAACTCTTGTTTCTCTTACGTATAAGTCTCAATAAATCATCAGTCATCCATGGTTTTAGTTTCATTTGTCGTTTTTCAACGTTCTTGATTGAAGTTGATTGGTAAAGATGGGCTTTAAAGATGCTTATAAAATTATCGTAGGCCTTTGAAACATCTCGGCACAAATAAACATCAGTCCATTCTTCAAGTAATAACAATTCCTGCAATTTATTATAATCGATATGAGAAACTACAGATATTCTTCTAGAATTGGATTTGGAATTAAAAATAGTTCCTGATAATTTGATTTCAATTAAGCAATGGTCTGAAATATGTAGGTCTAAAACTCTGTAACAAACTTGCGAAAAATATCTTTGGTCGAATCTGTGTAAAACGTTATCAATACAGGTAGCTGTTGTGTTTGTGATTCTTGTTGGTTCAGAAATATTATCCAAGCCATGTTCCGACAGTAAAAGCAATAACCTATCTAACATTAAGTTATGTTTTAAAAAATCAATATTAAAGTCTCCCATTATAAAGAGGTTAGAATGATGTAGGTCTTGCAAAAGCATACTGAACTCATCAATAAAATTAGAAATATTAGTATAACCAAGTCGATAAATACAAATAATACAAACCAATTTAGAATTTATAAGAAATTGCTGGTATCACATAAAGTTTGGGAAAAACTCACGGAAATGTCGAAGTCCGTGCCGTTATCATAAATCAAACGGCCCGAATGATAATGTTTCAAACAAATGAAATTGATCTGCCGCCACTTGTGGTTCAGCTGATTATCCACAAGTAGGCATAAGTAGACTTTCTATTATTGATAAAAAATCGGCACGATCATTTCTTATCGACACCGGTGCCAATTTATCAGTTTTACCACTATAAAAAACTAACGCCTATGTTTAATGAAACTATATGCTGCAAACGGCTCACCTATAAATACTTATAGTACAATTAGGCTCCAGCTAGACTTAGGATTAAGACGACCATATGATTAGGAATTTCTTATTGCTGATGTCCAAACGCCTAAATAAGAATCCGACTTCATCTCATACTATGATTTACTCATAGATTTAAAACGGGAAAGGCAGATAGATCGCGAAACTAAATTAGAAGTGAAATGCATAAATCGACAGCTCAATATTTCGTCACTAAAAACTTTTGACAGAAGCAACATATTTGCAGAATGAATTCAACGATCTAACACGTCCAGCGCAAATAAAGCTGATCAACTCAAAAAACTTTCAGCATATCGAAGCAACTGGCCAACCAGTATTCGCACGTCCAAGACGCCTGAATCTTCAAGCAACTGGGTTAGTCCGTTACACATGGTCGCAAAACCAGATGAATCATGGCGTCCATGTGGTGACTATACCGTGGTTTAAATGCTCAAACCGTACGTGACCGCTATCCGATACCCTTCATACAGGATTTTACTGCAAATTTGTTCGGTAAGGAAATCTTTTCAAAGATAGATCTAGAAAAAGCATTTCATCAAGTCCGTATCAATCCAGATGTCATCCCAAAAACAGGTATAACGCAACACCTTTCGGACTCTTTGAGTACACCACCATGACGTTCGGCTTATGTAACGCTCCATAGACGTTCCAACGGTTGATGCATGAGGTGTTAAGAGGCCTCGAGTTCGTCTTTCCATACCGCGATGATATACTCATCGCCTCAACGCAAATGAGGAATTCGATTTTGACATCAAGCCTTTATCATTTTATTCAGGTTCATCAGAAGTTACAAGATCGACCGATCAACCTCGACCCAGGCGACGTGTAATAGTATCTACACAATACCGTTGATCGATCTGACAGGGGAGTATGTGGCACTGACTATATTTAAATTGAACTTTACGCTGTAGTCGCTGTAGAAATAATTTGTATTGTATTTGTTTGTTCATCTTTTTTATGTTTTTAAGGAAAATATATTATTCGACTTCAGAACTCCAACCTAGTCAGATCACATTTTAATTCTTTGGCTTCTATAGAACCCATATATATATATATATATATATATATATATATATATATATATATATATATATATATATATATATATACATATATATATATATATATATATATATATATATATATATATATATATATATATATATATATATATATATATATATATATATATATGTATATATATATATATATATATATATATATATATATATATATATATATATTTATATATATATATATATATATATATATATATATATATATATATACATATATATACATATATATATATATGTATATATATATATACATACATATATATATATATATATATATATATATATATATATATATATATATATATATATATATATATATATATATATATATATATATATATATATATAAGAGTTGCTTTGCTTCTCATCGAATTTCCAGTTGAACGTTCTTGAACATATACCATTGAACACAAATCAACTATACATTTTTCATCCATATATCGAGGACCAAACAGAAGATTCGGGTTTTTCGGACTAATAAGGTCTTGACAGCCTTTGTTAGATGAAAACTTATTTATTTGAAAGTTATGCCACTAAAACTGTTGCGATGGTGAACTTTATCGTGATATGAGAAAAATAATTCTAAAACCTATACAGCTTGAGACACTTATTGCGGGTGGAAGTTAAGTTGTCAATGGCCTTACTAGGCAGTTACTATTGTTTGGCTCACTGGTTCATAACGAACGTAATATATGATAGATGTACCAGTCTGAAATTATATGCATTTTTTATGCTTATGAATTAGTATACGTGTAGAAGTATTTTAGTAGATGTAAAAATATAGAAGCACCTTGAAAGTCAACTCTTTAAAATATAAATAGACGTATGAATCTGAATATAAAATAAATTTATTTTACAACTACGGCTACCGTTCTCTGAGTTAATAAACAATCTTTTCGTCCAACTTACTGGAAGGGAAGAGTCCATACTATAAAATTAATAAATTGAACTAGTTACACAAAATGAGTCAATTGTGAAATAAAGTCTATATTGACTGTAAAAAGCTCCTGGATATAATCTTATTACCACTATATAATCGTTAATGAGGTGTCAAGAAAGAGGTTAGAAAACCGTACCAACGCAGCTTTTTAAATTGAATTTGTGGCTCCAGGTTGTGGAAAGTTCCAGAAGTAATCTAGGTTCCAAAAGCACTCGAAGATTTAAAACTAAATTATTACCAGCAATGTGTAAACTCTTTGAAATGCTTCCCTTAAGCGTCTAAATTTGATAACGAGAAAATGTATAATACTATAGAAGTAGAAAAGAAATTGGATTTGCTTAAACTTTGCGTGAGCTTTTGATAAAATTTGGAAAGAAGGAATTAATCATTGGTTAAGAAATTTTAATTCGCTGAAATACTGGAATCACAGTTGTAAGGTAGATTCTTCAGAATGAAATATGATATGAATGACCTCATAATCAGAATGACGCTAGACGATACCCTTCGATGGAAAGCACACGTCGACAAGTGATGAGTTTGGTCTTAAATATTAAATCAGATTTAGACTTTTTGTATTCACATTTGGGGGTCTATCAAACAGATCAACAAAAATATTATACACAGATTTCAGAATAAGTTATTAAGGCACATCGTTGGTGCTCTTTGATATATTCGGAACAAACGTGTGTTTCAAGTGCACTTTGTCTCAAATGAAATTTAATCTCTTACGACCATTTTCCAATGTGGTCATGTTCTGGTTCTAATACAGTAGTATATGTTTTCCACTTAAAACAGAATAAGTTTACAGTTTCTGGTTATCTATTGTTTAATTGTATAGCTGTTAGATTAGATAGGTTCAATCTAATCGCATATGGATAAATATTGGTGTACTTTAACCAGTAATAGTTGAAGGTATAGTGTGCCAACCATAATTGGTCCAATGACTTTAATACTCAAACATGTTTCTTCGAAGCTTTCGAATATACCCAATTTCTCAGAATTTGTTTGGCTTATTGTCACTATATGGCATTCAAGAATCAAATCAATAATTTCTCAGAACGACGGTACTAAGAAATGGTTTTATTTAGAATAGAAAAATACCAAGTTAGAAGAATATTTATAGAATGATGTTTATTGACTTTAAATATAAGTTTTACACCACCCGAAATAGAAATTTGTAGTTTTAATAAAACGGAACCACGGCAGACAATTCGTAATCTAAATTTACTCAAGGTGGAGACTAACGGCAATTACCACAGTGAAAGTCTATCGTTCGGTTTTAATTCTAAGCAACTGGATGTACAATCTGATTTTGAACATATTTTTCGAAATCGAAATGGTGGCATTAGCATATTATAAAGTTCTTGAACTCTTTTAAAAGTTTAAAGCCAAATTTAACATCATGCCAGTATCCAGCAGTCATGCAAGCTTGATTGGATTTGATGAACTAATTATACATTAATCTGAAACTAACGATAAATACAAAAAAACGAGCACAATCTTATTATTCACAAATATCGACCCTTTATATTCATACCCGGGAACAATTTGGAAATTGGAACATTATATAGAACTGTTACGGAAACAACCAGTCTAGCACAGGTTGCAAAACAAATGAAAACCAAATATCTTTTCTGGTTTCTATAGCATATATCTTACCTGGTTTTCACCAAATGACAGAACCATAAATCAAACTGCTCACATACTAGTTAACAAGAATTTTCTAACCTCTGTATGATGTCAGAACAAAGAGAGGAGGAGGTGTGCACAGCGTCTATCAACCGGTAATAGTTTCCAAACAACATTTCATCTTTTTCTACTTATCGAAACTATCGGCAAGTGTACCACCAGGATATACGAGAAACTAGAAGAAAATACGAGAACACATCAAAAGAAGTGAAGAATATGGCAAGAAATACGCACAGAAAATACACAGTTGAAATTCTCAAGACTGCAGAAGAACAAGGATCTGACTGGTCAGATCAGATATGGACGGAATATTTGTATGCTAACCACGGATTATAAACCTCCAGATGGTGGTAACTAACAAAACTATCAGCGGAAAATTAGAACTGACATCCCGAAGCTGAGAAAAAATAAGGCTGCTGCGGTACAGATAATATACTTATTAGCTGAATTAATCGAAAGCGAAGCACATATAACTGCAGGAATTTGTGCGCTACAAGTTGAAGTACCAAGACTGGGAATATCCCAACTATGGACTCTACCGCTGTACCAACTTTATTCATAGACTTTGAATGTATGCATTTGACTTAATCATTTGAAACTCACTCTGTGAAGCACAATAGATTGAACTTTTTATTGACATATAGTCGACTAAAGCCATCTCTTTTCGCGTATGTCAAATTAATCGGAAAATAGCCAGCATTCTATGTTGATCTAATCTGAACTATAGTCACGACTTTCACGGTTCGTATTCGAATTATTCACTTTTCAGGTGTTGATCAAAATCTGAATCGGCGCTTTAGCACTCCTTATATATACAAATCTGTGGGATTCTCGATTTTTCCATTCTACTCACAACTAGGCTTGCCACCTTTTGAAAATGCCAGGGGAGGACAGTAAAATTTATTTTTATTATTTCAAATTTATTATATTTCTTTTTTACAGGATTTTTGTTACAAATAAATGTTGCATTGTCTACTTAATTATAAACCAAAATCAAAAATATAGGAACTAATAGAATATTTACTCTTGATGAGTATGACTAGAAGAAAAATTAAGAACTAACAGAATAATGTACTCTTCATGAGAATGATTAGAAAAAAGTTCAACAAAGACTCATCACCTTGAGTATAAAATGTATTTACTAAATTAAAATAAAAGCTTAAATAACTTGACATTTCAATTCTTAAAAGTATATTTGTCATTACTTTTTGCTAATTTAATCAGTTTAACGTTATGCTTTGCACTTTCGTAAAATTCAGCGCAAGTTTCGTTCTGAATAAAATATATAATTAACTCATTTTTTATTAGTTTAGTCAAACATTTTCCTCTATTTTCACCCCATTTCGAGTTCATTACGGAAAAAACTTTACGTAAAAGCACTGCTAGCTGGAATGCTAAACAAATATGAAATTAGTCGAACAATATTAGGCAGATTGGGAAAACATTTAAAAATTTTCAAATACTTTTCATTCGGATTTGAAAATTCCTGAAGATTTAACATAACTGTTCTGTACCAAAGGTTGGATTCAGTAATTTTGGTAGGCTAACTTGGCACAGAATTAATGGTGCGATAAACTGTTGGTAGGTCGATTGATTTCGTTTGATCTTTATATAATTTTATTAAACTCGATGTTCACTGTTTGAGTGTTGATTTTAAAAAGGGAAGATTTATTTTGTTTCTTTACAAATGACTTCAAATTTTGTGGTTTACATAATTAAACATAGGTGGTAAAATTGAGCTTAAGTTAAATTATAGAACATATTCATTATAAAAATTCTAAACAATTCAAATAGATGGCTCTATGCAAATACGTATTGAACGTACCCGTAATTAAATTGAGTGAAAATTAAGTTAAACTAATTAACATTTATGAGGTTTTTGATATCAATCCAAATGACATTGACAGACTGAATCAAATTAGATTTAAGTTGTAATTTAAGTGTAAACAATAATAATAAGATAAGTATTAATAGCTATAAAGATGAAAAGTATAAAATTGATTTCATAGGTTTCTCCTAAAAAGTATTTTAAATTTGGATAATTATAATGGAATTCAAGATAAGTTTAATTTACATATATGATGTTGTGTTGAATTATATAATTGTTATTTTTCAGGATCTGCTGTCTCCAACAATAACAATGTTTTTTTCGACTAGGCATACCTCTTCAAACAGTTCATCAATATTAAGGCCAGATAATATTTTTTTTAAATTTAATTCTTCAATAACATTTGTTATATCCTCGAATTTAAAAAACCCTGAATTTAAAGATAATTTAGCGATTTTAGTGATCCAAGAAGTTTCAGAAAAATCAAAATGTTCATCAATGAATGTTAAAGTAATTTTAATAAAATCAATAAAATCGTTTTCAATTATAGTTATTTCAGTTAAATTTTCAATTTTGGAAGTAATTGGCGAACTTCGTAGCCAAAAAATTTTTTGTCAATTCTGTCCTGAAGTTTATTTTTAAAACCAACAAAAATGTCATGTAATTCGATGGCTGTGCAAGTATTAGATTCTAGTTTTTTAGTTGTCTCGGAATACAATTTGAGAATATGCGACAAAAAAAGCATGTAGATTTGAATTTTCGGCGATATTTTGTCATTTTTTATGTCCAAAACTTGACGCATCTGTTTTGGCTATTCTTCACTTAGAAAATAGGTGGATAAAGCTGGCCATGTAGTAACAAGTCTATCTATAGCAGGCAACTTTAAATTCGATTTCCGAGTAGTTACAAAATTCAATCAATTTTTGTCTATCAATTCGTGTTATCAGCGCTTAAACAGACAACGTTCTTTATATTTAGTTTTAAATTATCTAATGAGTTTTTCACCATATCACACATGCCTACGGCAGTTTCATTTGCATTTTTGACGAAATCTATAATTCTATTTTGAATCCCAAGCGATTTATCAAAATACTGAATACAAACTGGGAAACATTTTCGATTTTTTCGGTTAGATGCATCAGTTTGAACTCCGAAATACACGTTATTCGATAATAAATGTGATACCAAATTATTCAGTACAAAAGGACCAAGAACATTTTCCACGATCATTGTGGCTTTTTTTTGGCAATTTTTTTTGGCAATTTCTGAATCGGGAAGAATTTTTAAGTACTTTTAAATTGCAATCCAAGGAATTGTAAGATAAATTATGTTTCACGTTATGAAATATATGGACAATTTCCGAAATATAGACATCGTTCTCTTGCGTGGAATTCTTTTTGACAAAGAACTTGTCTAAAATTTGGCTGGTAGTATCAGCTGATGAATTAGCCTGATGCGTTGTTCCATTTTAGTGAATTCGAAGCGCTGAATATCCTTTATATTCTACTGAGAAATTTACTCGGCATAATGTACAATAAGCTCTTGTAGACGAATTGTCGGTTTTTTTAGCCAGGAGTATTCCTTCAACCACTTTTCATTAAAAACACAGAGCCGGTTTTTTAGCCTTTGGGGAAGTTTTATCATTTTCAGATTTTTCTTCCAAATCAGACATTGTAAATTGATTCTGTAATTAAAAACTCTTTAGTAAAACACATTAAAAAAATTTAGAGACACATAAACTGCTAGCCGCATAAAACTACTATTTCCACATAAATAAACCATTATTTCCAATTTTCCACATAAAAATATTATTTTTAAGTTGATTTAAATAATTTTTACTAACCTTTTTGTATTTAAGCATTAACAAATATACTTACAAAACAATTTTAATTGAAATGTCAAACAATTTAACGCTGAATTTGGTTTGCTAGGGTTACCAAAAAAAATATTTCTTTGCTGAATAAAAAAAATTATTTTGCAGGGATTTACACATAAAATAAATGAATGATTTCACAGTGTTACTGCGGAATACACTGTCTGAAAATGTTTTTCGATCGCAAAAAATCAAATAAATAAACACATGAAACTAACGAAACAAATATAAAGTGTAAATAAACCTTTTTTTACTATACATATTTGAATTTATAAAAATTAAAATTATTTATTTTTATATTTTTTTGGAAAAACGACATATTTTTCTGGAGGAGGACATTTATGCCTTCGTGGAGGATGGAGGCAATTTCTTATGAAAGGAGGACTGTCCTCCTCAAAGAAGGACGGGTGGCAAGCCTACTCACAACATTCAATTTATATAGTGCTGTAGAAATTTCTGTCTAGTGACGATATGTTTCTATGCGTCACTGTATAGTAATATTTCCAATTCAATTAATAAAAAAAAATCTATGGCTTAGAGGCCGTATACGGCCCTTACCGCGACTCTACTGAGACCTTACGAACCAGATTTTTTAACGATTGGTACACATTGTAGGCGGTTAGCCCAACGAATGTTTTTGCACATAAACGTGTTATTATGTCATCCGGTTGCATGTTTTTTTTGGTCAACGGCGGGAATCAAACTCGATACCGCGGCGTGATGAGAAACTCGCTTAACCATTAAGCAACAACCGGTGACATATTGGACACTGAAACAATTCAATTACTAAGAAAATATTTGACCGTTAAGAGGTCAATGCTAAGTCGCATCTATAAAGGTATACATTAGTTTTTAGTATGAGGTCAATGTGTGTCTTATTTGTAGGCTCTACTATGTAGTCGGCAAATTATAGAGCTATCTTGCCTTGAATCAATATGGTTAGATGATGCCCATACAATGGGGTGTTTTTTGGTCATTGCTAAATGATTGTAAGGTTTCATAGACGACCAGTGGCGTGTCTTATAGTTCGCTATATAGCTGTTGATGCTGACTTTGATGCGTCTTCTTCAATTGCATAATCGTCTGGTTGAGCTACGGATTTTGCTACTGAGTTGACTTCTTCATTCCCGTATATTCTCACGTGTTGGTTATCCAAATCAGATAGATCTGCTTAGAGAAGCTTCGAATATTATCCGGAGTACGGGGTTTTTGATACGTTTCCATGTCAGCTCCTCTAACAATGTTCGAGAGTCTGTGCATATAGCTTGTAATCTGGATGGATGTTCACTAGCTTTTCTGATTGTCTCACCGAGGTCAGTGCCTTCAAGTTTATTGAGGACCATACGATCGTGGTTCGTAATTGTTTTATATTAACTGATGTCTTATTGGCTACATCTTATTTGGCTCTGATGTCGGATTTGGAACCGTCAGTATAAATAATATGTGTATACTAGCAGGTATGTTGGACAGTAGTTTAAAAGCTTTATGCTAGATGAGGCAAATTTCTTTTGAGATATTTGTGTAGGTTCGTTTTATCTTAAGACTTTCAGTTTTCCAGGGTTAACCCTTTATGCCTTAAATTTGCGGAAGAGAAATTGGGATGAGTGTAATATGGCGAGTCTTTGGGCTTTTGTTTTATGAAGAATTTGAGCAAAGCAAGTTTCCTATTCTCAAATAAATTTAAGATTCCTGTTTCAGCGATTAAGAGCTGCGGGAGAGGTTCAAAAGGCTTCGGTAGCTATATGCGTATGTTTTGGTGAAGTATAGGGTTTAAGAGCTTGAGTGTCGTTTTTGGGATATAGCGTCAAACTATAATTGGCATCTGTAGTCTTATATGTTTACTTCTATTCCTTGGAGAACTTTATTTAGTGTCCCTCTATTGCTTTCTTGGTATATTCCTTTCAGGCATCGTATAGAGCTATAAGTGTTTTGAGGCATTCGCTTTTGATGTTATTGATATGGGTTTTCCAGTTTATTTTGTTTTCTAAGGTCGTTCCCAGGAATCGACGAGTTTGGCCGTTTTCTATTAGTTTTTCATTGATGATAAAGGTTGATTTTTTTTTTTATAATGCTGCCAATGGCTTTATTCTTGAATCTTTCTACAGAAGAAACTAACAAGAAGTATTCAAATCTTATAAGCTAAATTATACAATTTTACAAGTATTAACCAATGTTGATACTTATTATTATAGTTCACAATTTTTAAATTATATTAATCCTAATATACAAAGCATTTAAAAACCAATTTAAAGATTCATAAGTCCAAGTGGATCTACTCTTTTTAGTCGTCTATATTTCGGCTGTTTTAATATATTCCTGGCCAATTGATTGGGATGGACCTGTAGTTTAGAGTAATATTTCGATCTATACTCTCTGATGGCATCTTTAATGGTTTTAATACCAAGGTCCTCGTGGATGTTGGTGTTTCGAATATACCATGGAGCATTCGTGATACTGCGAAGTATTTTCGCTTGTGTTCGTTGCAGGAGTTCTCTGTTTGAAGCACTGGTGGATCCCCACAACTGTATACCATAGGTCCATATGGGCATAATTATCGCTTTGTACAGC
This sequence comes from Tipula lateralis, assembly GCA_963932295.1. Taxonomy (NCBI): domain Eukaryota; kingdom Metazoa; phylum Arthropoda; class Insecta; order Diptera; family Tipulidae; genus Tipula; species Tipula lateralis. The sequence goes on from OZ010737.1 coordinate 22,001,543, forward strand.
AAGACTTTATTATGTAAAGTTAATTTTGATTTTCTTCCTATCAACCAATACATTTTAGAAAAAGTTATTTTCATTTGGTTGCGTTTCGCTTCTACATGATTTTTCCATGTTAGCCGTCGGTCAAGATGTAAGCCTAAGTATTTAACCTTTGTTTGTTGAGGAATATTTACCCCGTTTAGCTTTACTGGTGGGCAAGTGCATTTATTCAAAGTGAATGTGATATGAGTTGATTTATTTTCATTCACTTTTATTCGCCATTTCTTTAGCCATTCCTCGATTTTGGACAGATGACTTTGCAATTCTCTTGAGGCAGTTTGAGGGTTTTTGTGTGTCATCAAGATGGCTGTATCATCTGCAAATGTTGATATTGTTACTTTGTTGGCAATAGGGAGATCGGCTGTGTATAACAAGTACAACATTGGTCCAAGGACGCTGCCTTGTGGAACACCTGCACTAATGTCATTTAATCCAGTGGTTGCACTATTTTGTTTAACGATATATTGTCTTTGAAGAAGATAATTTCTCAGAACTAAATGAAAATTCTTTGGCAGGAAGGCTTTAATTTTATATATTAACCCGTCATGCCAAACTTTATCAAATGCTTGTGCTACATCCAGAAAGACAGCAGAACAGTATTCTTTTTCCTCGAAGGAGTTTTTAATGGTATTTACAATCCTGTGCACTTGCTCAATGGTTCCATGTTGGCTTCGGAATCCAAATTGATGGTCTGGTATAACTTGCCGCTCTTCTAGTACTGGTTTAAGTTTAGTTAGTATCATTTTTTCAAAAAGCTTCGAGATTGTTGGAAGCATGCTTATTGGGCGATATGACGGTATTTGCGTTTCATTTTTTCCTGGCTTTAGTATCATTGTGATAAGGGATATTTTCCAATTTTTGGGGATGTAACCAGTTCGCGTGATCGCATTGAAGATAAATGTTATTAGTTTTAAGCATTTATCGGGCAATTCTCTTATCATTTTTCCGGTAACAAGATCATGTCCCGGCGCTTTCTTCAGGCTTATATGGTCTTTGATTGTATTCTTTAGACTTTTCCACTTAAACTTGATTGGCTTAAACGACGAATAATCATTCTCTTGCTCAGGTAGCACAAATTGATTTGTTTCCTTATGAGGTGAGAATACTTCCTTCAGATGAGCAGCGAAAGCCTTTGCTTTTTCTTCATCGCTTCTTGCCCAATTGCCACTTGATAGTCTAATCGGTGGGTTTGAGTTAATTGGCCTTTTCAATCTTTTGGTTGCCTTCCATAAAGGTTGATGGCGTGCATCTCTGTTCCTTGCAGAAATCCATCGTTTGTGCATAAAAAACCGGTTTCCTTACATCAAAGCTTCAATTTGTTGGTGGAGCGAGCAACTTCTTCTTTATGGGTTGTGATGTCTTGGGTTTCATAATTAGGAATAAATTTCACTTTCAACTGAAAAAAAATGTGCTTGGTGGAGTCTATTGCCACCAGAAACAGTGTACTTGCTAGGCATGAACCCTTTCTTGTATAAAAACTTGTGACAGGATGTTTCCTAGTATAATACTTGAAAATTACGTAAGGGTACGTAAGTCATGTACGGAATGACGTATATGTCCTGTTATGTTTTATTCCTTGAGTTGTTTGAGTATTCTGAACTTTCAAACCTTTTCATACTATTTTGATATTGAAAAAAATACTCGTGTTGTGTGATGAGTTCAAAAGTTCTTCTCGTACTATTTTCATTAAAATTTGTATCGCGTCCATACCAGTTCTGTTTGTTCTGAATCCAAACTGGTCGCTGTAAAGTAGTTCTCGCGGTATCGAGTAAGTCTTTCGTTTACCATTCTCTCCATCACTATGGTGTCGTTGTTTATAAGTGAGATTGGTCGATTGGTTGACTGCTTTGACGTAGACTGCGTTGACTATATTCGTCACTCTATAGTGGCTAAAAACTCCCTCTCCCATCGATTGATAACTAGAAAGCAAATGTGTTGGAGTTACCAATACATGATCTAGAATTTGAAGAAGAATTTTGTTTATAGAAATGCGGAACACAATGTCCTATAGACATTAGCTTTAAACACTTATAACGGAGATTTAGTGGTTGTCAAAAATTCTACACATCATATGTCAAAAGATTAATGCTCAAGCCATGGATAAGATTCGGGTTAGGTGAACAATTGTATGCGGTTATGGTTCGTAGTAGCGGACCCAAACTTAAATGAAAATACAAAAGTAGGGGTAGATTGAGTGAATTTCAATAAAATGCAATTATTTGAAAATAACTCTGTAAAAGTGCCCTAAAGCTCATTCTCGGCAAACGTATTTCCTTTAAACAATTTGGCGTAATAAACTAACCAAAAATTAAACTTATAAAAAACGACACTTCATTACCTGTGTACACAAGTAACATCACCAATTTTCCAAATTTTCTACCCTTATGAATACGAGCATATAAAATATCTTCTAAAAAATTATAATAATTATTGTATTTTATTTACCTGAGCTTAATCATAAATTTTGAATAATTGTTATGCCAACTTTCGGCGGTATATGTGTCTTCATATATTTGATGTGTGTGCATACATTGTGTATATACGTATATATCTACCCCATATCCCATGCTCGTGTGTGCTTTTATATATTTTATTCATTTTTTCGGGGAAAGCCCTAAAACATATTATTAAGGTTTCCAACTAAATTATTCATGAAAATTTCTTATACAAATATAATTTTATTATGGTAAATTATAAAAAAAAACTAAAACATAAAGTTTTTTGTTTAAATTTAAATAAAACATAATTTTTTTTTTGGGGGGTTTCATTTTCAATTTTTCTCGATTTAAAATTTCTTGCAACTGAAAATCAACTCAAATACTAAATTTCCATAATGCTAATACAACATAAATTTTATGAATATGGTAGATGTGCGCTTCAAATTTGTATAAATTGTTAATACTAGCAAAAAGCTCAACAAAGCTCACAAACTCTTAACTATATACAAAACTAAATATTTATTTTAACAAAATTTATTTCAACAAATTGAAGGAATAAATTTTCGATTTTTTTTTGTTTTTTTAACTTAATTAATTATAATATAAAAATTATATTCGTTTATAGTTAAAATCTAAAAATATAGTTTTGTGATTCAACAAATCATGTTACGAGTATTTACACAACTTTTATGGTTTTAAACATAAATAGTTTGGTTTTGTTTTATTTTAATAAGCATTTTTAATCTTGAATTATTTAATTAAAATTTTGGAATTTTTAAGGTTTCCAAAATATCGATCATCAAACTGTTGGTGTATTGAAAGTATGTGAAAAATAGAAGCCAATATAAAGACCGTGATTGAATAACTTAGATGACGTAATAGACTTTTAATTGCTTTATAAATGTCAACAAAGAATGTCAATTGAACAAAATTGTTAGTAAGATAATTAAATATTCGTTTCTTTTGTTTCAGGAGAAATATGAGGTACAATAAAAAGCTTTCTCTCTCAATTTTCTTGAACAGTTATAAAATATTATCTGCCATTTGGGTGGGGACAACCATCACTCCTATTATCGATATGATGCCGATTGAAAAAATTGTGAATGTGAATGTCGATATCGCCTTCTTTGGTCGATCGATATGTCAGTTTATGATCGATGCCATTTGTGCTAGCGACCACGTTGTGTGTTTTATAATTTTCATTTTTTTATATTTTATTACTATGCAATCTTTTTCGGCTCAAACCACTCTCAACATCGCGGTCGCTTATTTACGTCCTTAGCTTTCGATTTGCAGCCAAATCGAGGACGTATGGCTATAGGTCCGATTTACCTAACCATCTGCACATTGCATAGCTCCATGCCAGCCTATAGTACTGATTACAGGGGGTCATGGTTATGTTCAATCACACCACCGATCGTCATCAAGTGGTGATCGTCCCTTTTGCATCCTACCCCTATCGGGACTCGAACCCGGTACCTCCCGCTCCAACTGCCTCAGCTTTAACAACTGCACCACCTGGGCAGTTATTTTCAAAATGTCAGAATGAATGGCATGGTAACAGCAGTGTTCATATAATTTGACATATGAAGTTGTTGTAAAATGAGTTTCCGAAACTAGGCATATATCTACTTTCTCGGACTTTAAGAAAATCTTCTAGCTCTGGAAGATGTTGCATACCTATAACGTTTACGTTCTCACGTTTTATTTGGTTCCTTCTTGGTGAAAGATTGATTAGTTTTTTCTGGTATTACTGGATTTTGCTTTCGAGATTTATCTCTTAATCTAGGTAGCTCTTAGCTATTTAACATCCCCTGTAATTTGCCGGTTCTGACTGTAAGCAATTAATAAATTTTGCAGGAACATCTTTACCAATTGGGCATCTTTCAGCGTGATGTTTACCAGCATACCTAACGTATCTAGCATCTCTTTGGCAATATTTCTGAGTATGGTTAAGACAATGACATTTTTTGCACTGCGGTATGCGACCGCTATTTTTTTTCAATGGCTCTATTTTAACTCTAATGTTTAGTATTGCCTTGATAATATACTCATCTTCTACTTTTTCTTTATTATTGAAAGTGAACATAAATATTTTCTTGATTTGAACTCCTTGTTCGGTTCCGGTTTTTTCTTTCTTTGTGATGTAAACGGCATTTTCTCTTTGATGACTGTTTTGCTTGAGCCTTAAGCCATAACCTTTATTGGACGATTATTCTTGTTCTCACAGGTAAACCACAGATATCCCTCGGAATTTAGCTTCGTAGCTAAAGCTGTGTAGGCGTTACAGTCCGTCACATTAATTTTCCAGACCCCATTGCTTAGAGATACGAGTTTATACTCAGCTGTCGTAACCGACTTCATAATCTATTGTATAGTGGAATAGTGATGGCTGTTCCTCAGAAATCAGTTGTTTTTGAAATATTATCTGGTTTCTAAAAACATGTTTTGAAGTTGATGGTTAATTTTCTGCCATTTCTGATGAGCGTTGAGTTTTCCTTTTCTGGCTTGGTCTTCTAATTTGAGGTAAGACCACATTATTAGTTTCTATTTCAAGTTCTTCTTCGTCCGTGTGGAATGAATCACTGACATTCTCGATTGTAGGTTTAGGTGTCGTCTCAAGTTCTGCAGGTGTTTGTACAGCTTTCTTAAGTTCTTCATTTTCTTGCTTTTAGATTGTAAATTCATCTTTCAATTTAGCAGTGAATTGCTTTATTTCTCTCTGTTGTTCGCGGAGCTCGACGTTTTCTTTTTCGAACTGAAAAATATTTTCAGTTGAAGATTTGGTGATCTCTGCAGTTTGGAACTTTGTCCAAATGGGTAAAACAGTGATTGGCCCAGCTCACCCTAGACTGATTTATGGGTTTATGAGTATGACACGCAATCCAGGCATCAGGCAAGTGAATGGCGTTCACCAAATGAGCCGAGACCAATAAAACCACGTTTCATGGATTACATTGGTGCAGTGCATTATGCATTTTTGCCAGAGTATTATGTGGGCGTTATGAGACGTTTGCGTGAAGCAATTCGCCGGAAGAGACCAGAATTGTGGACAGAAAGCTCATTGATACATCGTCTGAATCGTTAAATGCAGGATTGGAGTTACAGCCATATCTTCTGGATATTGTGGCACTTCAAGAAACTCGATGGTATTAAAGTGGATACCATATGTTCCAAGGCTATATATGGTATTGCTTCATATTGGAGATGACAGGAGAAATTTCGAAGTTAAGTTATATTCGTTGGATTTTTCAGCAGTCGATAATTGCTTGTTCATGAGACTAGCCAACCTGTCATTTGTGATGCTAATTATCATTAGCCACCTTGTCAAATGATTTTGTAATAATTTGGATAATCTGAACTCTATACCTGAGCACGATGGTAGATTAGTGATTGGTGACTTAAATGCCAGAGTTGGTAAAGAAAATGGAGAAAGAATAATCTACTTTGCGATCGCTCATGATCTCAAAGTGGCATGCACATTCTTTCCTCATAAAACCATCCATTTGGAAACATAGCCACATCCTCGTAAAACAGCCCGAAGCCAAATTGACTGTGTTGATCTTCAACAAAATTCGTAGGCAGTGACCATTATCTGTTCATTGGAAAACTATATTGAAAATTTTCATACAAGTTAGGGAGGAAATTCCACTGTGAAGGTTTGAAAAATAAAGAAACACAACGAAAATATCAAGATCTTGACAGAAATAGTACTTAGCGATCTAATTACCAATCTGATGAAGTGAACATTGTCTGGGAAGTATTGAAAGCTTGCTGTTGAGCAACGAAATGTAGCCCATAATAAGTAAAGCAGTTCTTGCTAGTAGGCAGACTAAACGTATTTGTAGGCAAAAGAAGAGGATGGTAAAAAGCTAAGGTCTTAAGAGTACAACTCAGCAATGAGCGCAATTCTTTTAAGTGGTTTCTTTAAAAGTGTCACCGGATCGAACTATACCTTATATGATTTCGGTCATTTGTGCCATTCAGGACTAGGATGGGGACCTTGAAAGAAATAAAACGTTTCGTTTTCTATATGAAGGGTTGAGAACATTATCGACATGCACGTTGGAGTTTATGTTCTAATCAGTTCCATTTAATATTGTCGGGTAGCAAATGATTTACCAACAAAGTTCAATAAACTAGTTGTTATGTATAGACAGTTAGGTACTATAGTTAAGTTATTATAAGCTTCATCAATGACTTCAACGATGACCTCTGTGAGTTGGCTCACTATATGTTTATTATAAACTATTTTCTTTTGAAAGTGGAAATGACATTAAGCCTTACGTGTTTTGACATATTTATGAGGGGCCTCAAAAAATAACCTCGAAGCTCAATATTCGTAATCTTGCCATTATCACGTCGTTTATTAACAAGATATTCACTCACGCTAGTACGCGAATAATAACAAACATTTTTTGGAAAATGTTTGATGCATTTTCAGAGTTTGAATCAATAGAACGCAAGCTCCATATGGATGTGCTTGAATATTTGGTATTTCAACACAAACAATTTTTACAATATCGGAAGCGCTATATTTTCTAGTCTTCATATTTTCGGATCACGAATTGCGAGTGGATAAAAAGCATATTGATGCATTGAAGGTTTTTAGTATGCTTTGTGATATACTGACAAGTAAGCCAAGATCACAGACGAAAAATAACTAATAAGCTAAAGAATCTAACGAAGAACCTAATACAGAAATACTATGAACTGCGATTGACAATTTTGATTTAAAAACCTTTTGAGAGAAATGTAGGTTCACCATCATCATTTTTGAAAATTGGTGAGACATCGGTCTGAACAGAATCATTGAAACGAATATATCTATAGATCTTGATTAACTCTTATATTCATACAGACATCAGAAGCAATGTTTTCAGACTGCTGACAATATTCGGGTATTGATCTGAATGAGATTATATTTTAAGAAGCTTAACCACGCTCAAATTAATTACATATCGAAGTAAGATTAGTGGAAAGCATATATTCAGGCGAATTATCATATAAGAGCTTTTTGAATTTAGTATTAATAAATTTAGTGGGCATGATTGACAAACTTGTTAGCTTCATGTGACTAATCCTTCACTGAATGTTGTCTGAAATTAAGGATCGTTTCTATATTGCAGCGTGAAGTATTCAACTCCTCGTAAGTGTAATTAAGATATCCTGTTGCTTTTGCCTAATAAGTTTTTACTGACTTTAACCAAAATATGGTGCTAGAGGAGGTGTATGTTGACTGCTATGTAAATACCAATGTCATGTAAAAATTGGTTCGATGATACTACATCTTGGCATTTGCTTTTGTACGACTTGGCTTTTGTACGACTTCGCTGCCTTGTTCAACAAAATTTCATCTAATATGAGAATTTCACCTTATATGAGAAAAGGACTTTTCACGTGAACAATTAGTTATTAGTGGTGATGTCCGATTAACAACCAATTATGTCCATCTGCTTGGATGGCCACTAAGCCATGATAACACGATAGTTGTGTACCTCTATGCAAATTAATTGTGAGTTAGGTGGTGCATTGAAATAGATTTATATCAATTTAAGTAGTGCTAACCTCCAATGTTCTTAGTGACTTGTGTTTGATCGGTGCTACCTTGGTTTTCATAGTTACTCGACTGTTATGAAGTTTGCTATCGTCTGTAACCTACCCTATGATAATTGTTGAAACATTATTTTATCTGCTATTGTCTAGGCATTAGGCGGCATAGTTCGTTTTGTCGTTGAAATGAATACAGCGTTTTGCATCTTGAATGAAATAGAAAGTGTTTTTGTGGACACCGTTTATACTCCGAGAATCCTAATCACATTGCCTTAATTACGTATATAAAGCGCTCGGATTAGTTTCACTAATGAAGCTAGTGTTTCAACACCATTTTCTAAGCTCGAATTCAGTCTATTTAAAATTTCACTTATCTCAATTTTTTAATTTTTGGACATGGTTGAGAGAATCACTTCCTGTTTCTGTACCGTTGTAACGATTCTCATTATCTAATGATAATTAATCTAGGCACCTGTCATTAACTGTCATTAACTTATAATGTTAAATAGATGAATTTAAGTTTTTTTGCCATACAATCTGTTGATAATTTGTATCTTCTTCAGCCACCAAAATGTCTGCAGTCATTGTATGTTTATCGGTTCGGAACCACAAAAAAATGTCCCAAAGTTTCGCTTTTATTGTTGACCCAATCATTTTATGTTTGTTGAGCGAAAGTGTAGTTGAAGTTCTAGAGGGCCCATCAAATACTACTCGAGGTTTCGTAGTAGTACTGCTTGTTTTTAGAACAGTGTTATGAGGTAACAAATCATAAAATAATAATATTTTTGAAGGGTTGGTGTTCCTTTCAGGGTCATATAAAACTGTGACTAGCCTTCCATGAGAACTCTTATATTTCAAGGTAAGCATGTTGCTTATCGCCTAGTGATGTTTGGTAACAAACACCCGAAAGGGTTGATACGAGCGAATTTCTGTGAGGGGGGAGGTAAGGGCTTGATACGACCGAATTGATAGCGATCAACTTTCTAATACCTCAGCATTTGTTCGAATACTATCAATGCATCAAACAGTTCAGAAACGAAGATGGATATCATAAGGCACTAGCATCAAATCTATAATACAAGCAAAGCAGGACCAATGTAACATATGTTAAAATATTGTTAGAAAAACTGCCGTTTTTGGCGATGATCCAGTGAACTAGATTTGCTCTTACGCACCTAAATCAGAGATAAGGAAAGTAGACCTATAACATAGACATAGCTCTACTTAATTGAAAGAAACTCCAAACTGTCAATTAACATTGTTAAATATACGCTGTTAAATGAAAAGCAATCATCTTTGACATCGAAGTAATAACTATGCTTCGATAAAATTTAAATTTGTTGAATTAATTTATCAACCTTAGACCTTTAGTCTTTGTGAAATAAAGATATAAATCGTTATCGGGTCAAAATGTTGCTTTCTTTATTATATAAAAGTTAATTTATTCATTAATTTACATTATTTGATTTTGTTTTATATTGTGCTTTTTGGGTGATGTATTCAGTTTCAATTCGTCACTTCATGAAGATTTAACAGAATGATTAGAAATATACTGGTTTTCGATCAATTAGATTATTATGACATTTTGGTGGGTTGTGAAACGAGGTTGTGAAACCTTTCATGGCCTATAACATTTTTTATACTACTTTGTTATACTTAGCTTTAATTGGGTGCAAGGCGGCCTTTAAGACTGTCGTAGCTCCTTGTAACTGTCAGAGCTCCTGCACCTAACGCGCGATCCTTTAAGTAAAGGATGATAGCTGGCTTAAACTTGTGCATTTTATACTCTAACTGAAACTGAAAACCGGATAACGAATTCCACTTCCTAGATGTTCGATAAATAAATTCGCGATTTGCACCTTCGTGTTACCCGTCCTGGCGTAACTAATGGCGGCATTGTCTCCTTCAATTCTGCCAAACATGTACCATTTATTAATCTATAGAACACGCAAGGTTCTGCAACATCTGTGCGGTGTTGTAGGCTGCCTAGATCTTTCGTAAGTCTGGAGTTTCGTATCATTTGGATGGCACGCCGCTTGAGATCAGTGCCATATACTCCACCCCAAACCTGACAGCAATATTATATACTCGGTCTAATAAAGGTTTTATATATCTGAAGAACCTGATGCGAGTTGAAAAACCGTCTGTATCTATTGAGGAGCCCGAGTATACGTGAAGATGATTTGGCTAATGCGATAATGTGTTCATTCCATTTTAAATTGTTGGTAATCTGAACACCAAGCAGACGAATTGAGTCACAACCCACGAGAACGTGGTCTTTTACCATAAAAGGTTATTCGTTGTGAATTCTTTTACGCGAGAATGTGCATATTTATGTTTTTTTCTCGTTAAATTTGACCTGATTTTTAACTCCCCACTCAAACATTGTACTCAAATCGGAACTAAGCGAAGTGACAATTTCCAGCCGTTTACCGTTTAACTCTGAAGGAGTAGGCTCGACCTCAAATGAAAAACAAGCATGCAATGTTGCATCATCGGCAAAACTGTGGATAGGGTTTACAGTGCTATCCAACAAGTCATTAATGTATAACAAAAACAAAGTTGGCGACAAAACCGATCCTTGAGGGACTTTGGCATTTGGAGAGTGTGTCGTTGATGATCTCCCATTTATCACATCGTTGAGCTTTCGGTCTTTGAGAAAGCTTTTTTAATCCACTTGTTAGTCATCGAATCTAAGCCGCATGCAACAAGTTTACAAATGAGATTATAATGTCAAACTTTGTCGAAAGCCTTGGATGTATCAAAAGCGATTGCAAAGGCTTCTCCGAGGTGCTCAAGTGCTAGATCCAATTTGGGTTACAACATACGTCAAGAGATCGGTTGTGGAGCGGTTTTCACGGAAGCCATTTTGTTTATCTGAAATTATTTTATTAATCTCAGGATAATTTTAGCAGTTGTTGGTTAATGCATTTCTTAAAAACTTTAGCCACGGCTGACACAATTGATACTGGCCGGTAGTTTTATCACAACCACTTTTCCAAGCGTTCGGGTATTTACTTTGTTTATAAGAAAGGAGAAATTTTTTAGTTATTATTGGAGCCAAGTCACTGGCAAACTTTTTCAATATTCGCACAGGAGTTCCGTCAGTTTCAGTGGCTCTATTTATGTCCATTGCCTTCAGGTTCCTGATGACAATTTCCTTCGAGTTAGGTGTTTAAACTACTGGATACACACACATTAAACCGTTAATTCGAAATTATTTTATGTCATGATAAAAAATCGATAACATTGTTGTAAAGGGTTTTCCAAAATGAGGTTTACTTTTAATATTTAAAAAAAACTAGTATTTTTAAGAGAATGTTTATTTCATTGTATCATTATTTCATTGTAAAGAGGAAGTATGCCTTTTTCTTTCTTGTGTGGCACACAGCGGCGTCTTGTTGAAAACAAACGTCGTTCATATCAATATCTTCTAATTCCGGCCATAAAAATCATTTATCATGGCTCGGTAGCGCAATCAATTCACCGTAACAGTTGCACCAGCCTCATTTTCGATGAGTAAGGTTCAATCATGAAGAGGCTTTTGATTGTTGAAGAATGATTGTTTTCTTGAATTTTCTGAGCTCCAAATGTGGCAATTCTGCATATTGACGAAGCTTCTGATTTTTCGATGATTTCTCGATGAAAAACTGGATCATTTTGATGTTAAACGTTAATGGCGATCAACCTGCTTCAATTCTTACTCTGCTTGGAGCCTTAAGACCCAAGTCTTAATGCAACATACGGTTTAATGTCGTTTGTGGAATGTCTTATTCGAAAGATCGATGAGCAATAAACGAACCTAGGTTTTCTTCAACACTACGGGCTATAGCAGCAACATTCTCAGTTGTTCTTGAGCGATGCACACGGTTTCGATTCTTCACATCATTAAGATGTCTCAACAGTTCAAAATTTTCCACTGACACAAAATTGACAGCTGCCCAAAATTAAACCCTTTATAGGGAAAACCTGTATTTTAGTTCTTATTTATTTGAACAACCACCCTGGATACCGAAAAATAATAATTTAATCATGTTTTGCTGTTTGCAGAACTCAGTGTAAATGAAAGGTTCGGCGTTACAAAAGCAAACAATTCTATTATCATCGTATCCCAATAGAAACTACTAACATCTCTATAATAAATCCATCAACCATCATCGTTCCATTCATTATTTTGGTAAATTTGTATAATGGCAAAATGAGAACGGAAAATCAATGGAAAACACTTTAATGACATCGATATCCGGTTTGATGAAAATAACGAAGAATAAAATCATTTCCGTTTCGTTTGTGATGTATGTCACCATCACCACACACATGTACGAGCATAAGTTTATAACTAAACGAAATTGATTATTAACCGTCTCAATAAGACTTCCTATTAACATATCCATTATTTCGTCATTTATTATGTATCTAAGACACTATACTCCACAACTGTAAGTAGCATATATAGGAGATAAAAAACAAAATCAGATTTTTTTGTATTCAATCCATTCAGATTTGGTGAAGAAATGTATAAGAATATAATACATATTTTATATACATACACATACTTAAACAAAAAAAAAATATGCGACAGTTTTTATTTTATTATTTAATATTATGTTTGTGTGCTGAAAAGCTTCACAATAACACTACATTTTTCTACTTAACTCTATCTCCAATCAAAATATAAATAAATAGAAAATGACGACGAACCAAAAAAAAAAAAAAAAAAAATTGGAATGATACTATAAATATAATAAGATTACATGTTTTCCCATGTGAAAAATGAAAATTGTTGAAAAACATGTCATTGTGTCAAAAGAATCGTAAAAATATAAATTTGATTAAATTGTGAGCTTTTTCTACTGTGTATGTGCTTATTCCTCTCTATACGCTGTCTATACGTATATACTGTAGATACGAGTATGTGTGATCGGAATATATGAGAAAGCTCCACATACATAAAACAGACACACACATTATACGAAACAAAACAAACATAAACGAACGAGTTGACAACAACAACAACAACAACAACAGTTTGGGTCGAATAGTTTTTATTATTTGTAGTTTTGTGTTTGGTGTGTATGTGTGTAACATCCCAAAAATTGGTCTGGTACTTTTTAATAATTTCCAAATATATAATCTATAAATTTTAAGTGTTTGAAAAAAAAGCTTTTTTGTGCTTTCCCTATATGCTGTGTACTTTTCGTCTTCACATACATGTTGTATCCTTAAAACAACCGAATTATAGACGTTATAATATATGTATAGGCTGGATCTCTTTATATATACAAATGCGAGACTGACTATATATAACGATAGTAAATATTGTATAAAGTATATATTTGGGCAAAAAAGGACAAACAATCAAAATAACACAGATATATCCTTATTTTCCACAAAATTAAATTTTTATAAAATATGTAATAATAAGAGTATTAACAGGGTGTATACGAGCTTCATTATTTATGTGGTTTTATTGTGAGGATGCATGTGTATACATGTAGCCAGTCCAGATGACAAAGTTGAGCTTTATGTTTTTTTGAGTGTCCCAAATTTTTTCCCAAATTCAAGAGGGCCTTTGTATCCTGCCCGATCGGTATTCGAACCCGGTAAGTTCCTCTCTAACTGCCTTATCCTTAACCATTGGTTATGTTTAAGTAACTTAAACATTTCAGGGATAAGTTACTTTAGATTTATGTCTATCATTTTATGTTCTCTTGACACCATATATAAGTGACCTCCGGTGGATTTCACTTTTATGCGGATAAATGTGTTTGCGTGGTTTCCCCACGTTGATAGTTGTGATTGCTGTGGTTACATACAATAATTAAATAAAGTAATGGACTTGCTGGTAATCATTTGTTTTTTGTCCTAAATCAGCCTATACATTTTCCCAATTTCGGAATTTATAACATATTTATGCACTCGGTATCGTAACAGAACTGATTGCTAATTTATTACTCTCGATTGTCTTATCATTTCATTCATATGATCTTATTTGAGGAACTCGATTTTGATTTACGTCTCTTAAACATTGGCGTTCGAGTGTGTATCCGTCTAGTTGCCAAATGAATAAAATGTCCAAAATTCAGTATAGGATCTCCTACTGGAATTAGACATTTTGGAGCAGATCATAGATCGGTTTATGATTTATGGTTCTTCGAGCCGGATATTATTTAGTGTGTATAATAATTCAGATCGAAATAGCAGTTTGGACACAAGTTTTTTTCTTTTTTTAATGATTATGTAGCACTTAGGATGGTATATTTATAGTTCTTGCACAACAAACACACAGCACAACTAATAATAGGAATAGGAAGGAATAAGGAAGGTAGAGGTTGGAAAGGACTCAAGGAATAAGGGTTTTAGTCTTCAAGTTTCATACTTTTGATATTAAATTTAAATCTCTGTAAATTATACGTCAAGGGAAACGCTTCACAATTCAGCTCATGCCACATTCTCGCACTCCGAACAAAAAACGAGTTCTGGAACAATTGGTCCTGAAAAATTTAATTTCCAGATTATATATGTGTAAAGGTCTTCTTACGTTGCGCGTGGGTCTTGATAAACCAGGCATAAGTTCGTGAGGTTCCGATGAGCAATGACCATGAAAGTATTTGTAGAACACACATAAAGCTCCCACATTCCGCCTGTGGGAAAGAGAATCGAGATTAGAAGATAAATTTACATCCGCGATCATTCTAGATATTCGGCCTTGGACTCGATCGAGTGCCAGAAGCTTTTTGGTGCTCCAGCCCAAATGTGAGAATTATACTCTAGTCTGGGTCTTATATAGGTCTTGTTAATCAAAAGTGTTTCAGATGATGTAAAATAAAACTAACATCGTCGTAGAAATCAAAGACATCTAGCTGCATTTATTGCTGCTTTGTTTATTTGTTCATTCCAGGACATTTTTTTTGTTATAGTCAAGCCGAGAATCGTAAATGAGTCAGATGTAGCCAAACTGGATTCGCCAATCAGAAAAGATGACGAGTAGTCATCATTTCGGGCAGAAAAAACGCATGATTGAAATTTGTTGGGATTGAGTTCAACCCTGTTGGTTTCACGCCATTCCAGAATTTTGGGATCGGCTTTGCAAGAATTTTGGGTTTGTAAGAATTTTGGCGACAATTCTAGGTCGGAATCTAATGCGGCGCATCGCCGAGCTGACTTGCGAGATAACAGGTTGTGTTGAAATAGATTGAACTAAGGTAGAGTTAACATCAAATTTTCGAGCGAAGAGATTAGTCTTTTCATGGGCAGTCGAAAAAATACTGTCTCCATCTTTGAGAGGCGGGTGGTAAAGACGATTTTCTTCTTTCCAAAAAGTTGCAAACTACATTTTGTTAACATACTCCGATAATTACAGTTCGAAAGTGAAAATAATTAAATGGGTAATAAACCAAATTGACTGCAATAAGAAAGTCGTGGCAAACAAAGCAATTATAATGGCTTAACTGGTATAGCATATGTTCAGAATATTAAGCATGATGTCAGTTTTGAGGAGCTCTTTGTGCGGCCGAAACAATATCAAAGTTAAGCACAGATAAAGTATTTTGGATAGTACTATTAATACTGCGAGAGTCGTGCTAAAATTTAGCGGTGACTGTATGGTGTGGCAAACATTTCATGATTGGTACATGTCAACCATTCACGAAAATTGTTTCGTAACACGAGCGTAAAATTTCAGTTCCTTAAAAGTTTACTGAGAAAAGAAGACGCAACGCTTATTCAAACCCTTGCGATGATAGTATCAAATTGTAACTAGGCCTCTTACAAGTTACAGGATCGTTATGAGCGCAAAAAACAGGATCAACCTAATGTTACCTCCTTTTTGTATCTCAAGATGTTGATCTCTTGAGATACAAAATGAAAACCTATAAAGAAAAAATAATTATCAGTCAGTTTATTCAAATAACGCAAAGCCATTGTACCGCATCAAAGTGGACTAAACCTAAGTACTTTGAACAAAATTTAGGAATTTATAGAATTCTGTATGGAACAAAGAAAAGAAGATGTTCCATTTTATTTAAACCTCAGCATTCGAGTATTCAGACACAAAGATCAAATCAACATTTCTTTCATGTTCCAAATGCATCGTGCGCTCCAATAATCAACCAATCAGTTCAGCGTGTTCAGCAACTAGTTTTACCTCAGGCAAAATTTTCGTTGGTAATGTTGAGGCGTCTGTGAAAATAATTATTTATAAATTACACTTTTTCCCATATGTGAACGTCTTAAAACCAAATTATGCACAAATACTCGTTTATATAGATTTTAAAAGAGTTGGGACTAGAAAACAACTAGCGATGCGGCCCATTTTCACAACAGTGAATAAACAAAATTGCCTAAAATCCAAAAATAATTGTTGAAGATCAAATGCATTCATTAACAACAACATTAGTGTCCAATAACTTCACGAAGGATCATTGGACCATATATATAACAAAAGGAGGATCAAGTTTTGGTAAATCTGAATGGCATTCAATATCGGGTAATAATTGCAAATTGTTTAAGGCCACAGGTAGAAAACAATATGATAGAGCCACAGCTCATACAGTTTGTGAAACGCGTTTATCTGATTTTAACTGGTCACCATGTTCAATGTATTAAACAGCTCTCGATTTGTTTGGGCTACCTTAAGAGAAAGGTGTGTGCCAAAAAGCCAAGAACAATTCCATAGACGTGAAGAAGTGGGGGTGATGGGGCTGAAAATTAACTCTCCAAAAATCCAGTATTTATTCTTAACCGCAAATTCCGTACGAATACACTAGCTAGATAATTATGTAATCAAGATTTTGTCTCTCACTACATGATTTTTTAGAACTCCCTTATTCGCATACTAACCAAACCAGCAGTTCGAAGTATGTGTATGCAACCTCAAACTAGTCCCGTTATGTATACCCCGGGACTAGTTTGAGGTTGCATAGAGGGGAAGAGCTACACATATGTGTATGTGTAGCTCTTCCCCTCACAACAAAGGAACTCAAGTATTAAACCCATTAACATTCAACTCGAGAGACAATACGCCCGAAAGTAACATCAAACAGAACATATGAGCAAGTTAACCGCTAGTTTGGGCTAGCGATCAATTCCACCAGTCATTTTTATAAATTCCTTCAAATCATCAAAAGGGTTTTCCTCTATGAACTATTCAATCCATCCCAGACTCACACAATAAATCAGCTATATACACTGTACGAACAAAAAGAGTAACTCCTAGTCAGGCACAAACACGTCAAGCTCATCATCTATACTTCATCAATAAATATAACCAAATTTTCCGTCCTACCGAAACAATTATTCAATATAGTTAAAAACCTTTGAAGCATTGAGATGGTTAGCTATCAGCTAATATTCAACCCCATAAGATTCAGCAGAAAATATTTTTTTAAAAGTTGTGAAAGTTGCATTTCGCTTGCACACGTATCAGCTAATTGTCGAATTCGTTGAAACAAATTCAGTTTTTACCCCTAAATGATTACATTTTTCATATAGTGTACACGAATTAGTTGTTGTTGTCAATATGACAACAACAACATTTTACCTGCTATAGTAAATATATGGTGGATTGTATTTCCGTTATGAGTCTTAAATTTCATTCTCCTCTGTCGGGTTTTGATCTGGTGATTATGGAGGACTAATTATATATTAATTAATGATTCAGGTGAGCTTTGTTATAATTATTAACCAACAATTGACATCAATTTTGTAAAAAGTTTTCGTTGTTCTTAATTGATCCATAATCATTCGTATACTGTTGGACGCTTTTTAGGCACAACCAATCAACAAATATTACTATAATTAGAAAGTTAAGATTTAAAATATATATTGGTTTACTTAGTGATTCCCATCTTACTTCATAGGGTGTTTACTATTCCAATTTATAAGTAATTAGTTGGAGTTAGAAACATCCTGTCTAAGGTAAATTGTAGTAATGTGAGTTGTTAAAAGCTTTTACGATTTGACTTTATAAAAACATAAAATAAACATCTGTTCTTCTTAATAATTAATGCTGGACTGAAAGCATGATACGAATACACTTTATAAACATTATTGGATTAATCCGTTGTTTCCATCCTTGAATACTTATGTAAGATAGTTTTTGAAGTTTTTTACATCTGATATATTAGTAATAGGCATTATTTACAGTTAATACTAATTTGTATGACTGGAATACTCGTGTCAGTATAGATTCGCCAATTTTATAGAATGTCAGAATATCAAACGGAAACGCACATGGTGAAAGGCTGGTTCCAAAAACAACTTCAAAGTCTGGATTGACGGCACACTATGTTTTATTGACTGTTTGGAGGGATTGACCACTATGAGCTGCTGAAACGTGGTGAAACCATCAGTACGGTCCTGAACTGTGTCCAACTCGACCGTTTGAATGAAGAAATCCAGAAAGAAGATCTAAAATTTGCCAAAAGAAATTTAGTTGTGTTCCATGATGATAACATAAAAAGAACTTGGTTAGTAATTCTTTATGCATCAACCGTATAGCCCGGACCATTTGACTTCCATTATTTTCGTTATTTGCAAAACCTTCCTGATTGTAGAAAATTGACAGAACATAGAACTGAAAGCAACTTGACTAAGTTTTTCAACGTTAAACCAAAGACGTTATTTAACGATTGAATTATGAAGGTATCCAAATAATGGCCAAAAAATGGTTATTATGGTCAATGTGTACTAGATTAAAGTTTATTTTCAGTAAAACAAATTTTTGTTCATAAACAGTAGTGTGGTTTGCAGTAGTTCAGTGGTTCTAAACTCGGCTAACTTACTGATGAGTTTTACTGTAGCTTACACATTTTGATTTTTCATTTTAGGGTTTTAAGCTATCGAGCTTTTAACCACGTTTTGGGAATAAACTCGCTGTGTATGTCCATAAATTTGACTACTGGAACATTAAGTATGCCTACTAATTAAACATAAATGGCATAACTTTAGCAGGTTATCTTTTTGTATCCAAGCTTTTTGTAATATATCAAAAAGCCAGTTCTAGACACTGTTTATATGTTGATACAGTTCGCTTTATTTATAAATTATTTTTATTTTTCTAAATTTTCTTCATTCTTTTGTTTTTAATAAAAAATTATATATAAATTTGTTGTAGATTCGCGAAAAACTAAAAGTTAATCGAGCATTTAATAGAAATTCGCTTCAATCCATTTTCTTTAATGTAGCTTAAATATATTGTTATACATATTCGTATATAGAAGAATGGATCCGTGGTATTGTTTTCATCTTTTTTGTATGAAAAAAACGAAATACAAAAATTGGTTCGCTTTTCCAATCTCCACAAGAAAATGATGGGAAATTGCTATTCTTGCGTTTTTTTTGTGTAATATATGTTGTCTGTATATCTCTCTATATTTTTTGGTGTGCCAGTTTTAAATTAGAAAATTATTTATATATGATAAGAGATAAATTGTTTTTTAATATAAAGGCGGAAGTAATATTAATTTAAACGAAACAAAAAAGATTACAATTTGAATGCAAGAGACAGTTTTTATATATGAGATGACATGCATATATGGGTTGGCGTTTATCCTAGATTAAGAAGCATGAGGTGTTTTTGTCCAGGCAGGACCACTTAGCTTTGTTTGGTATTAGTTCTATGATTTCCACCACCATAAATGCCATACCTGGTTCTACTTTTTGTCTATCACCATTTGATTCCACGTATAGTATCTAAATTTCCAACTATCCTTTACCCTTGTTTACTGAGAAATACCTGTTGGTTGTTGTTGATATTTTTTCGATTTGCTCTGTTCTCCAGTCTTCAAACCCGATATGATCGACCGTTTCTTTACGGGTCATGCGGTTGTGTTGAAGACTTATTCTTAATGTCTCGAACCATTTAGCTTTTTTTTGGTTGAAAGTACATTGTGCTCTCAAAGCCGTGAAATCATAGTGGGTTTCAACAAAAGCCCAAGACTGTGACCATTATCTTGGTCATAGCAACGATACGATCGATATTTTGGTACAAATCAGGGAGGACAAGGGTATAAACAATACGATTTTCTTTTAAAGGTCTGATTAATGAAGAAACGCAACTGATTTCTGATGAAATTAACAATGTTTGGAAAGCACGCAGAAGCGCCATTGATAGAAGGCTATGGTCTTAAGAGTACAATACCTCAGTAATAAGCGCAATTCGAGTGATTTCTTAAAATAAGTCATCGGATTGTACTATTCCAAAGGATCTCAGTGAACTATCATTTGGGACCAGAATGGACACCAATATGTTAAAATGATTTAGTACACGATTTATTGCGTTTTTCTAAACTGTCACAAGCTGTACTGGAATACCCTTCTAAAAACTCGTATATATGTGTGCAGAGAGTCTTTCATATTTTTGGGACCAAAACCTCTTTACAAGGCACAACTGTATATTTGTATGTTTGTTAACAGCAACAACTGTATATTTGTTGTAAAAATAAACCACAACCTCCTACATGCTAAATATCGGTCTACACTTGGGACGATTTTTGATGAACTTATATTTTTGTTATACACAATGCTGGTTTCCTGCTTTCGTTATAGCCATAAACCAACACATTTAATTCATAAGAAATGCCGTGAGCTTATTTGTGATGAATTAAATTTGAATTTCCCAGACATTTTTTTGGATCTAGCGAATATAATCCATACGAATGCACTAATTCGTGCGGGTATCTATTTATATATAACACTCGAACAGGTTCACCCATCTGGAAATAATAATTCTGATAAGCAAACCACACTGCTATATATCAGAAAGGGTTATATTTCAAACATGATAATCTACCATGACGGAACTTTGATATTTTAAATCAAAATTTTTTTTTAAAAGTATGGACCAACCCAAAGGTTCTAACGTCCGTTGAAGGCATACATATATCAATACTTTTTCATTCATACACAATGTCTCCACTCGATCACCCACGCACACTCTACAAAATTACGATAGAACTCTTTGCTAACATGTGAATACCACCAGATGTTAGTATAGAGCTTTTCAAAACCCGAAAAATATCACATTTCGTACAACAAACGTTACACTGAAAAAAATAATTGTTCAAACTGACCAAAATTACATTCACATTGAAAAATGCCTTATCAATATACAACCGACAAAGATTCCTATCAATGAGATTTACGAACTTATCAATAGCTAAAAAGTTCAAATAATATATTATCAATAAGAAAAGTGAATTTATCGATTGGAATATTTTGATTTTAATAGATTTCTTATTTAATAATTCTGTTTAATTAACTTCATATGTTTCAGTATATGCACATAAGTATGTTATACAATTTGTTAATTTAATTTAAATATATAAAAATATATGCTTAAAAATATATTATAAAAGAAAAAGCTTTCTTAATTTGGAACATTCTTCCGGGAAGGGAACAATTCATTTTGAACTTCCCCCTCTATAATCATCCATCCCCCCAGTTATTATAATGAGTTTTGTTTTTAAGGCCGATTTGGGAGAAAAGATTTTGGGTTTATTTCTAAGATCTATCTCCTCCTTATGGATGTAATTTAAATTTTTATTGTATGTTTTCTTACCGGAGTTGTAATATATAATTCGTTGTTGCTTTTCTGTTTAATGTTGTAATTCTGCTTTGACCGGTTTCGATGTGTTGGATGACGTCATATTAAATAGCTGTGCGATCGAATAGATCAAATCCATCTCTTCAGGCGTATGTTACCTGATTTGACGTGCAATTATTATATATATACTTCCAGTCGAGTACGTTCAGTGCTAGCGAATTACAAGAATGTACGCGAAATATCGACCATTTTTGCAAATTTATATTTTCTTATCGATAAAGATTGATGTTCACTTTGATAGCAAACTGATCAGTTAGATCATTTAAAAAAAACTGATAAATTTATCATATAGAATACATTTTTATCATAGTGATAAAATATTGTTAAGAATAATGTTCAATAAGAATAATAAAAAATTATATTTTTGTTGAAAAATATAAACGAAGGCATAACTGTAATATTCTAATTCGAAATGAAAATAAATTATCAGATTGAAATAATTTTTTCAAAATAACTATAAAAACACTGACAAATATTTATCAATATTTTTGTCACTAAAATTTGTCATATTGAGTGGTACATTTGGTTCAGTGTACTATTGCTACTGTAACATTAATCAACTCCTCGGTTTGCTTCAGTCTAACGTGTAGTATAATATAGAAAAATGTCTGCCATTAATGAAAAATGAATTGATTCTTAAATCAAGAAGAATAAAAGATAATCGCATATTGGCCATTACAAAATTGATTCAGCGAGAATCCATAAATGTTGTTTAAACCATTGGCGTTTCTTATTCATAAGAACACTTTTACTCAATTCTGATGCCATTCGCCGACTGATTTAAACATTCCATCGTTTGTTGGTATGTTTTGCAGATCTAAGTTCTAAAGCTCTAAAGCTACTAACACAAACATATATATAGGAGGTGTGAACCGCTATGTTGAAATAAGACGCAATTTCAACCATCATGTCATGGCGAATATCTCATACTTTCCCTTACTTAGAAGAAACGTGTTTTTATTGAACATACTGCTGAGAAGAAAAATCGGGCTATTCCATAAATCGTTGCAAATCGAGCCTAGTACTTTACATTCCTATATATTTTATTATGACTGCCAATTTTAACCCAATGGATGAGAATGTATTGAAATTAAAAAATGTATAAAAATTACTTTGTCAAACTTGGCGAACACGAGACGGCGAAATTTATGTTATCTAGTATGCACTGCACGCTGTTTTATACGAAGCTTGCTTGAATTCATACATTTGCAAGGTGTTGTAATAAAATATAAATGGTTGTTTCATGCATATCGACACGTTTACCTATTTCTTATTAGTTGGATTACAGGGATATACGACCGTCAGTCATCTCCTAAATTGCTTCAAATATCTGACTGTTTCGTACCATAATATGCAAAACAGCGGATGTAAAATCGCCCAGTTAAGCGCTTCTTTTGTTTCCATAATAGGTTCGCAACTTGTGGGCAAGCGTTTTCGTGTTGGTAAGCTGGTCGGGTTTGGTTGAGTAATCTGGATGGTTTTCCTCCTTCGATTAAGAACGGATTAGTTCAATTGTTATATTTATGCAATAACCTTCACACCATGAACATATATAATTGCCATCAATACTGATGCGGTTCGTGTAGCTTGCATCATCGTTTTTGGAGTTACGGATTATTCTAGCGTAACCTATTTTCATCTTCCCCATATAAAATCCGATACAACAAACTTTTCCTAGTGTGTCTTTCAAGCATTAGTTCTCAGATTGTTTTTCTCGGCTTCAAGTTGTACGCCACCCAATGTTTCTTCTTTTAACTCTTACCCATTATCTTTCAACAACACGATTAACATTTAACAATTTTGCAGGTTTTGCTTGCCTCTTATTTTAGTTTTCATAAGGACATTCCTTAATTACTCACTCCTATGATCTTGAAATATATGGAACATCACGGACACAAAGTATTATAGGTACCCAACCACATAGAAAAACGAACGTACCCATATATTTAAAAATAAGTAACACTGGTTACAAGTTGCGTATATTTTAATAATTATCGACGCTATTCCGAGTTGGTCTGCGAGGTAAATTTTCTCCACTCAGTTTAAAGTAGCTGTCCACGTCTCTCGGTAAATTATCAAACAAACTCATAATCGACATCTTCATTTCTTTTTGAAATGGAAGTTAGCCCAGCTCACTCACAATTTAGAACTAAAATATATTTTAAAAGACCGCCATGGAAGAACTTGCCTACCAAGAATACAATCGAAAACCCTGGATTAATGGTATAACATGGAAAAAAATTCAGCAAACTAAAACATTTGAGCAATATACCAGTTTGTTACCAGTTAAAAAAAACTGCACCAATCGAGTGGGAAGTTAAAAGCTGAAAACCAACACGACTAATGGCTAAACGACTAAACAAGACTGTATAACCGCCGAAATATTCAAAGGAAAGGCATCTACAACTGCAAGAACATGTGCGACCTTATAGAGGATGCATCAGATTGGCGAGATATCTGTGGCGACCAGAGCAACTAAAAATAACTCACAATTAGCGCTCACGCCACACGCAATTAATAAAATCGATATTTCGAGTTAAGTTCTTGTAATTTACTTGTACTGTCGCGTCATGACTATTCGTATATATACGAATCGCACAGTAATAACATCAAGTCCGGTAGCATATGCCTGATGAGATGGATTTAATCTTTTCGATCACGCAGTCATTCAATGACGTCATCATCAGATCGAAACCGGCCTAGTGGATTACAAGAACAAGCAACAACTCGGAAGTACAACGCGCACATTCAATTTACAGCAAGCTACACGCTTCATATCCCTCTCCTCAAAACAACAATAAAGGCACTCTCAATGATCATCATAAATGATCATCATAAAGCAAACTAAAGAAATGCAACAAGCTGGCTTTATACCAAAAAAAAGTAACACTGATCACATGAACGTACACCGATTGAGTACGTTAGTTATGGAACGTAATATGGCACTTTTTGAAGTAGGCATCCCAAAGAAATTGATTGAACTTACACAATAAATGTATTGGGATGCTGGAAACGAAATTAAGATAAAGGCAAGCAAAGTGAGAAATACTGAACACTCGAGGAGTCAGTCAAGCGTGCGTATGCTCAACAATGCAGTTCCCTGTAATAATTTAATGATCTGGACTATGGACATGACATATGCCTAATCAAACAAAAACACACAGATACACAGATTTAGCAAATATAACAGCTATTAGATTTAGCTAACGACCAATGTACAAGTTGAAAATGTAAATGAATTTGTGGCGTTCAGAACGCTCAAATAAATCGCAAATTATCTCATGCCACAATCAATTAATAAAATCGATATTTCGAGTTAAGTACTTGTAATTCGCTAGAAAGGACGCCTCACGACTGACTGATGCATATACGAATCGCACAGTATGAACATCAAGTAGCATATGCCCTGATGAGACGTGAATCGTTATTCGAATTGTTCTGATGAATGATGTTAATGTTGTTGTAAATTCGCTAGGCCGGTTTCGATCCGAAGATAACGTCAATGAATGACAGTGTGACCGAAAAGATCAGATTCATCTCATCAGGCATATGCTACCGGTCGAACATCAAGTACTGGGCGATTTGTATATGTACGTTTTAGTCGTGACGCGACAGTTCTTGCGAATTACAAGAACTCAACTCGAAATAATAATTTTATTTGATTGTGACATTAATTGTGATACTTACTTAGAACGCCACACTACACACTTCAAGTTTGTATAACTTGGCTTCACATTAGCGAAAATTGATGGGACAACACATACATAATTGACAAAGCCAAACACACATTCAACATGTAACATAAAGTTTTTAATTTTTTGCACCCTGTCTCGCAAGGCCAAGATACAAACTCGTGGGTGAAATCACTACTACGATATCGATGTGAGAAATGAAACCAAATCAAAAAAGTGGGAAAGAAACTACAGGTGTTGGTAAACAAGTACCTCCGACGTATATACTGTAATGCTTTTGACATAACACCATAACTAACATTGAACTGCATATAAACAACAAATCAGTCAGACATAAAGACCGAAATAAAGAGGTGAAAGTGGAGATGGATTGGCCATACGACAAGTGATATAACGAGGATCTGATAGAAAAGGAACCCGCAAGGGAAGGCAAGTAGGAAACCAGCGATGACATGGAAAAGAACAACCTGTTAAATTATGCGAAAAGATAAAAGCTGTAACCCACAACAAATTCAGATGGTCCAGGATAATAGATCTTTGATCTTCAAATAAGAAGTACAGAGGGGAAAACATTGAAACAAATATTGCGTGGAGTGCACGGCCAGAATTGATCATCTATTTGTATCACTAACCAACACCATATACGGATTATTTGATTACACCTGTCAGTATATATAAAAGTCTCATTTCATTGCGAAACAAAATATTTCAATAAATAATTCTTCAACTTTACGATCCATATAGCATCGAAATGAGAAAAAAGTGAAATAAAAAAGTGAAAACTTTTGTACTTTAAATTTAACTTGTACCGTTTACGTAAATTATCACAAATTTACTGATCTTATATTCGTTTTTTATTGGTTACGTACAATTGTATGTACATATATACATATAGAAATCGAAAATAAAATAAAATCGAGCTTTGCCGAGCTTTAGTGAAAATTTATTTGTTTATTTTTTATTATATTTGTTGTTATATTTATATACTTTTATTGCTATTATTTATTTGTACCACACATCACGTACGGATATATAAAGCATCAAATCTGTATTGAATATAAGACGAAGAACAAAAAATTAAAGTAGAATTTTACCAAATCGAATACAATAACTGTTTCAAGATTCTTAACACATCCATATATGTACATACACATACATATATTGGAAATGGTAAAGAAGCAAACATTACATTACATATATACATAAAATGGGAATGAAGAAGTCAAGTAGTTTTGTTTACATAAATTTTATGTCAATAAATTGAATCTTATTAAATTTTTGGTACTCGTATACATACACACACACACACACACATACAACAACGTCTGGTGTCTTTTGCGTTTATTGATAAATTGGGATACGATGCTCTAAAATGAACATTAGTGAAGTGATAAGGATATATAATTGAGGCGAGAATTGTTGGATGGTGCGGTTATATATTGTACACATTCCTTTGTATAAATTACAACTATATATCGATCCAACAAATTTGTTGTAGCATAATGTTATTATGCTACACCATAAATCATATACGATTCAATAATAAAACATATTTTATTTTTATAATAAATACTGGATATTTTACGAGCTGTTTGTAGTTTTTCACTGTTTCAGTCATTTTCATACTGTGTTTACAAGGATGAATTTATTGTAACAAATAAAAGCTATAATAATAAAAAGCACAAAATAAATGAGACAAGAAAATATCCTAGAAATAATATTTAAGTCCTTGTGCTTAAAGAGCGTGGTCTATATGTTTCGTACAGTATTCGTTTTGTTATAAGGAAGTTTCCAATAAGAGGTTTCATTTTGGTGTTTAGAAAACGAGAATTGTAAGGAAGAAGATATATACCATTAACATTTGAAAACGATATCGGCCAAATGGCTACAATTACGACATCTCGATAACTTTTCGAATTTCATCTTTTAGGTCCTGAGTTTATAGTGGAGCATAGACCTTATCTTTCACGTGGTTCCAAAGAAAACAGCCTAAAGGTGTTAAATAACAAAATCTCGGTGGCGTCTTTTGATCACCAGGAACCTTTCTTTCAAAATTGCGATTGTTTCGTTCTGATTATCAGAATATCGAATACTTATGGATAAAATAATTTGGATAATCAGAATATCTGGATAGTTACAAAACTTATCCCTTAATTATACTGGATAGTTTAACGAATTCGATCTTTAAGGTCTTGATCGATTGTGAAGCATTAGCAAAAACTTTAGCTTCTACATAGCAAAAAAAGTCTAAATGTGATAAATTACAAAGTCATGGTGCTCAATTGCGATCACCTCTTCGAGGAATAACACAATCAGGAAACTTTCGATTATTTTGTTGCTTGCATGGTATACGTAGCGCCTTATTGCTGAAAATAAGTATCGTTCACATCAATATCTTCCAACTCTGGCCATAAAAAACATAAATCATAGCTCGGTAGAGTAATCCATACATCGTTACAGTTGCACCAGCATCTTTTTGAAAAAGTAAGGTCAATTATCACCGCCAGCCCGAAAACCACCCCATACAGTGACACATTGGGGATGGAGAGGCTTTTCAACAATCATTGGATTTTCTGAGCCACAAATGAGACCATTCTACTTATAAACGTAGCCTACGATGTGAAAAAGCCCACCTCATCACTGAATATTATTCCTCCATTAAAAATCCGGATCATTTTGAAGCATTTAAAAGAACCCAAGATCGACCAAACGTCTATTTCGAAATATCGACGAGAAATCAACAATCCTGGGTATTCTTCAGCACTACAGGCTACAGAAGTAATAAAGGCAGTTGTTCTGGACGACACACACGGGTTCAATTTTTCAGATCACTAACTGTTCCAAAAGCTCAAATTTTTCAGTAGTTTCCATAGTGCCACCCGAGAGAGGTGCTTCACGATACCCCGATAGTGCTTTATTTGTGCGAACTGTGACGATGCTTCGTTCCTTTAGAGTTGTTTCAATGGGCGATAACATATTACGCAACTGTTTTGAAATGGATTATCTCCGATATTTTGGATTGACCAAATTCATTCATAGTTCTATTTACCGATTCCTTTATTTGATGACAACATTTGATCATTTGATCAAAGGAAACCATCGTATTTTGAAATGTAACATCAGCAAAAGTTTACTCTCTTATTAATTGACGTATCCTTGTAAATTATTATTTTTCACCGAAGAGGATTTAAGCATTTTTATAATTTTCATGAGGTTTTCTCTTTTTGTTGGAAGATTATGCTAGCATCTTCAAAATTATTTATATTCATAAAATTTATATTTTTGTCTAAGTAAAAGTAAAATTTAAAAATCAAAATATATCCGAATAATAATGTTAAAATATCCGAATATTCGAATAGTCGAAATTGGTCGAATAATCCGGATTATTCGAAAATCGGATATCCGGATTGGAAACCCTAGTCACGAATTCCATCTTTCAGGTTTTAAGTCGTTTTGGGAGCAGGGACATCGTTTACCTCATCGTTCACGTGGTCCAAAGAAAATAGTCTTACGGTGTTCAATCATAAGATCTCGGTGGCATCTTTTGATCACTAGGTAACCTTTCTTGCAAAATTGCGATTGTTTTGTTGCTTGTGTGGCACGTAACGCCGTGTTGTTGCAAAATAAACGTGGTTCACATTTATCTCTTTCAATTCTGGCCATAAAAAGTCAATAATCATAGCTCGGTAGCGCAATCCATTCTATCATCGAAGATACAACGTTTATGATGATCGACCGGCTTGAGTTCAAGAGTTTAATAAACTTTAAAAGCCCTCCAAACATGAACAAAAAATAAGCTGGATAAACTGGATATATCAGCAGAACAATAAAACAATTGATAAGGACGTTGAAGAACCAATTTGGTATGCATTAAATTGTTTGGTACAATTTTTAGAGAGGTTAGTAAACATAACATTATCCTTCTCTGAAAATTCGCTGTCATCTCACGGGCATCGTGAAACTTTACAAAATGAGTATAATGGTAATTTTTAACCCAAGTACAACTTCTATCGGAATATGATACTGTTATACAATAGACACATATCTGGTTTCGTAACCATGATTATAAAACTATGATTTTCGAAATGGGAATACATGACACACTACAGTCCTCATTTCATTTGATAGTTTTTCATAATTCATTAAAATTTCTTACGTTAACTATGTGGTTTGAAAATAATTTTAACCCAAATTTCTCTATTTCTATTTTTAGTTTAATATTCCATTAATTTCTCGAATTCTATAATAATTTATTTATTTTCAAAACTTCAACTTTTATAAAAACTAATAAACAAATACATGAAAAAATCAACATTTACAGTTTTCGCTATTCACTTACTATATAACTTGGCACTGTCGTTACTAAAATGCAAAATAGCTCATTCTAGAACTATGTTTAACCCAAGTTGCAAACCATGGTTAGTTTTGACACATTCCAACGAAATCATGGTTAACTCAAAACTGAAGTTACGAAACCAGATTATGAAGTTTGTTTTGACTATGCCACGTGGATCAATAAAATATTTAACCCTTTTATACAATTATTATTGATACAACTCAAGATATAACAAAGAAAGATAAACTCAGTCAAGAATTAAGATATTATGCAAAAATTATTAAAAATAGAAGGATATGCAGTATCAATTAAAATTCGAGAAGTGGTTTTGGGGTTTACTGAAAGACACAATCATTCAGCTACCGGATTCAAATGCTGAATACATACACTGTGCTGCTCTGATGTATCTTCATGTTTTACAATCCTGGAAGATATACCGGGTGTTTCTTTTAAACTGAGACGATCAATTATCTCGAAAAATAGCCACTCTACGGAAAACATGTCCATGATCAAAATTTAATCATACCGCGGGGAAAATACATTGGTGCAAAAAAAAAGGTCCCATACGCCTCGCTTTGTAGGTGGGGCCGGGGTAACTTTTAAACTAATATAGGAAGCCTTATTTTTTATTGCAAATACGGATTCTACGACTAAAACTACGTATGATTTGAATGAAATATTTTGTTCGGTTTATGAAAGATGGCGTTGTAATCGACGAAATTCAATATTTTTAATTTCTTTTTCTTAGAACACACGCATTCCATTCTGCAGTACGTTTGAAATAAAAAACATCACGTTTTTATTGGAAATACTCGAAATTCGTCATCAAAATAATTTATTAATGTAAATGGCAGGTGGATAAAAGAATTTTAGCTTAAAATAAGTGTTCAAAATGATGGCCTGCGACTTCAATGCACTTATTAATTTCAAACGATTATACACAACTGAGAAGTGTGTTAGGTTGAATTTCAGCACACGCATTTCTGATTCGCTCAATTTCTGATAAGTTCTGATGATCTGGCGGGCCAAATTATCGGACCAGCTCTACCGATCCAGTAACCATTGTAATTACGATCAAGTATTTCACGTGCCAGCACCGAATAGTGTGTTGCACAACCATCATGTTGAAACCACATGTTCCGTCTCACTTCTTAGCTCAAATTTTCAAAATATTGGCAGTTCATTTTCCAAAAAGTTTCAGTACATTTGATCATTCAAGTTGCCTTCAATTTTATTTCAAAAGTATTGCAGAATTGAATGCGTATGTTCTTAGAAGAAGAAATTGACAATATTGAATTTCGTCGATTACAACGCCCTCGATCATAAACCGAACAAAATATTTCATTCAAATCATATGTAGTTTTAGTCGTAGAATCCGTATCTGCAATAAAAAATATGGCTTCCTCTCTTAGTTTAAAAGTTACCTGCAAAGCGGAGGTGGGAGAGCATTTTTTTGGCACTAATGTATTTCCCCTGCGGTATGATTAAATTTCGATTATGGACATGTTTTCCGTAGAGTGGCTATTTTTCGAGATATTTGATCGTCTCAGTTTAAAAAAACAGCCGTTATATTCATTTTTCGGTAACAGTGTAAACAGATCCCAAGTGACAAAGGAAATTCTTTTTAGCTTTTTTAGCATTATTTTGTCAATTTTTTGGTCACCTTGACTAGTTTTTATGACTAAATAGTTAATAGCATTTTAACATTATTCATGTGTCAGGAAAACGTTTGTTTGACCAAAAATATATTGCTAATTTTTGGATATTTCTAGAAAGTTTTTATAGTAGCAATTTACTCCCACAATAATTGCAGAGTAGTCACTATGATAGCCATTTGGCTAAATAGCAAATAAGTTACCATAAAAGGTAATATCCTATATTGTTACTAATTTGCATTTATCTCGGCAAATTAACAAGAATAACAGTAACACAATAACCAGGATAATAAAACATTGGTCAATACTTGGTTATTTTAGCAAATTAGCTGTTTAGAGAACATAATTTTTGACATCATTTCCAAGTTGTATTTTGAAATTTTTACTTTTTAAGTTATAGCAAAAACTAAATGGAAAAATACATTAAAAATATATAAATATTCTTCGACATATGTACTACAAAATATTTTTGGTGTAGATTCTATTTCATGTAATATTCATAATTTGTGTCATTTAACAGTATCACGATTTGGACCGTTATCTACATTTAGTGCATACGATTTTGAAATTAAATTATTCCAAATAAAAAATTTACTGCACAGTGGTGCGAGGCCATTAGCCCCAGTGGCCTGCCGAATGGCAGAGATCAATCATATACATCGTTTAGGAAATGTAAAAAATACTAATAATTATCATAATCTATATCGCTATAAAAAAAATATAAATATAGCACCGTTAAAACCTTTTACCCTTAATTACCAGATAGGACTTAATTCTACAAAAAGATCGCAATAAGAAGTTGATTATATTTGACAATTACAAAGGGAAATAATTGGTTTTTAACTTCTACTGGTGATATAGTTGCAATGAAATAGACAATTTTTTACTCAGAGCCGATGAATTCTTCTGGACTTATTTTATATTTGTTTCGGATTATATCATGAATATTGATGCACTGTATACACCCGTGCAAGTAAAATCAAAATTTGTATGTATTGAGTATTAAGTGAACCTAAAAGAAAGCTATCTATTCGTCCCATTGATGCATACCATTTAATATTTAATTTGTTAGATTTTACTGATTCAGATTTAAAAAAAAATATAGTGGAAACATTTGATACACGTTTATTTAAGATTAATAAAGAATATTTGAAAGTAATACTTTAAAAAAATAATTCATATCAGAAAGGCGAGAAAAAGTTTATTAATACCATTAATTTGTGTTATGTTGTTGATTGAGAATCATATATAGCATTTTTGCCATCAGAATAGCTAATTAACTGTAGAATAACTAGTTAGCATTCTATAACGTGACCATTTTGCCATATTGATATTTCTGCCTCTTCTACAGCTAATATGCCATCCGCATGTAGAAAAATTATTTGTTGAATGGCAGTTTTGTGGTGTTGATAGCTATTTAGCCATAGGGAAACCCCATTTTGCTTTTCCGACGACTAATTTGCTATAAAAGCTATAGGTAAATCTTTGGTGACAAAATACCATTTTTTCGTTGCATTTTTGTCCCCAGAATAAATAATTAGCTGCATAATGAATATTTAGCAATCTACGTGATTATTATAACATATTGACATTCTTGCTCCTGCTTATGCCATGGGTGCCATGGCATGGGTGCCATCTATTTCTGTTAATATGGCAGAACTGCCATCTTTTCAGATTTTTGCATTACTCCCAATTATTCAGTATTTTAGAATTTCTTCAACAAATCTATTATCTAGATACAATAAATAAGATGTATTTCTTTACGGGGCAATATATCTTTTAGACCTACTTTTAAAAACTACCTGATCAAACTTTCTTCTAATTTGAGGTCAATATGAGCATATTTATTAGAAGAAACTATCATTATAATTTCATTCCGTTTAAAAATAATAGTGTTAAAAATAATAAAATGTCAAAAAAAACAAAATAAGAATAAAAATACTAAAGTAATAATATTTTACACAAATATGCTTTGAGAAATGTTGTTTTGTAATTTTTGTAAACAATTTGATTTTTTTATAACTATATGGTCATTTTAGATTCTTAACCATGTAAAATACTTAAATGCTTATTTGACGAAATGACTACACGAAATGCTATTATGCCAAATAATACTTTTGCCTTTCAAATGACTAGTTTGCCATAAATGCTATATTGTAATGAATAATTCAAATAAGCTACAAAACCTATTAAGCTTTGTAAATGACTATTATAATTTATAGTATTTTAGATAAGCTCACAGCATTATAGCCTAAAAATTTAGCATTTGAGAAAGCTAAAATTATTCCCCACTTTGATCAGCGTGACAGGTTTTTGTCAGTCATTTTGATGTTATCTTGACGTTTTAGCATTAATAGCAATGCTAATTAGCCAAGAAAAACTGGTCAGTGTGACCAAATTTTGGACACAAATCGTTTCTTGGAATGGGATTTATTATCAACATTTTCAAGGGAATATCGCGACTTACACTGGACAGGACGGTATATTCACTTTTAAGTATTAAAATACGGTTTATTGATAAAATGAAAGCGTTATCTGAAATACATTTACGCGATGAGGCTCGTAGAATCCAAAAATAATATCAGCTCATTTGGATTTATTTTCATGCGTGTACATATTTTTGATAAAATATTAAGCGTGATAAATGTACCATCAAACATTTGTAGTTACGCCAATGGGCTACAGTAGCAATATGCTCAGTTCTTCTTGAGCGATACAAACTGTTTTGATTCTTCATAACATACTCACTAGTCCTAACGGCTCAAATTTCTCAACAGCAATTTCACTATTGCTGGTCTAGAAGGTGCTTTAGTTTTGCGAACAGTGACTGTAAAATTGGCAGATATCCAAATAACAAGCTATTCAAAATGAAACCTCTTATTGGGCAACCATTCCCAAGTAGCACATACAAATATAAATCACACACATATTTATGACACATTGTACATTATCAATATGTAGGTGAAGGTATTATTATATATACATCATCCCTGATACAATATACGAGTTTGTATGTCGAACCGAAAAATTGAACCAAACACAAAACACCAAAAGGATAACGATTATTTCGGTACGATAAGTAAAAATCTCTAAAGAATCGTTTTTATCGGAAAAATTAGGAAAAATAAGAAAACAAATTATTTGGTCCTCCTCCCCCTTATACCATTTATGCTCGTAGATTAGATTCATTTAAGGGTTTAACTATGCGGTCAAAGTTGTTAGAGTAAATTTTTTAATTTTATCTTTTCTTTAGTGTTGTTGTTGTTCTTCTATATATGTGGTATACAGAGAGATAGATTATCTTATCGATGTATAAAATTGGGTAATTTTATAGAAAATTTAATTTCACATTACGTTACAGGGTAGATATGTATCGGATTATAATATATGTTTTTTTTGAAAAAATATAATCAATATGTATTTCAGTATCTTAAGATCTGTACGAGATAATTTCAATGGAATAGCCAAATTTTCCAATCAGGTCAATTTTATTGGTTTAACTGAGACGATACATTTTTCACACTCCTATGCGTACAATACCACAAAATGATACTAACAAAGATGACCGTGATATCAATGACTGAAAACTTTATTGTGACCTCTGAGTTGCAGATTGACTTATTTACATACAGGGTGGGGCAAAAGTTTCGCTTAAATTTTGATTACCTATAACTTTGTTCAAAGAAATTATTTTACTTGGTCTTTACATTTTTTTCTCGTAATGATTGGAAAATTGCTGAATGGTGACCGCGATTCACTATGCAACTTTCGGCTCTTTTTAAGGCATTTTTCATGACACCCTGCAACCTCTCAGGCTGAATTTTTTCAATTTCGCGACGAATATTGTCTTTAAGATGTTGAATCGTTTGATTTTAAAAAACCCGATAAAAAAGTCCGATGCTATTAAATCCGGAGATCTGGCTGGGCATGCTAAAACGCCATTTCGCGAAATTAGTCTTCGTGGAAAAACATCATTTAATAATTGAATTATTGAACGGGCTGTGTGTGCTGTGGCCTTATCTTGCTGAAACCACATATCCTCTAGTCTTTGCTCTCCCATTCCAGACACATGAAAATTTAAAATCACCTTGGTGAGGTTCAAAAATAGGGATGAATGATGTTTTCAGCATACAGTTGCTTTAAGTGGATGCAATGATGTTTGATGAATTAATTACGGATTCTGTGTTCCCCAAAACCGACTGTTCTGTTTATTGTCGTGGCCACTAAGATAAAAATGAGCTTCATCGCTCTTTATCAATTTAGACGAAAAATATTCCATTTCACCAGAGAGCCTTAGGATTGTATTACCGTACTGGCGAATGTGGGAGACGGGAAATGTTTTGGAGGACGGAGAACGGTTCCGATCTCGCACACAACCTATAGTTTTAAAACTAATACCATAACAAAATAAGCTTTAAAATTGATCTGGTCTAAAATGATATCCCCTTTAAACCAAAAACAAATTTGACAGTGCTAACAATTCATTGCCCTGTGGTTGGGGGTATTCGTGTTTCGTAAATATTACGAACGAAACATGAGACCCATAGAATACCACCACAGTATCCAGAGCTTGTCGTAGGAGGCGACTAAATCTGGTTGGATCGCTGGGCTGACAACCCGCATCCGTAAAACCGTAAAACTGTTAAAAATGTCAACAAAAATAAAAAAATCGGATACCGCCAAAACAACAAAAAACGAACCCCCGCTTAAGTACCCGGACACGAGATTGAGGATCGGCACGTGGAACGTGCAGTCATTAAGAAAACCTGGCGCGTTGGACGGCCTTATCACATGCATGAAAGAGTATCGGCTGGAACTCGTAGCTCTCCAAGAAACTCGATGGCCTAAAAGTGGAGACCATGTGTCCCAAGGCTATACGTTGCTACACAGTGGAGATGACCTCGGAAATCTTGGGGTTGGATTTCTCATTGGGCCACAGGTAAAAAAGGTTATCTTGGACTTTCAAGCAGTCGATAATAGAATGTGTAAGCTTCGCTTGCACATGAGATTAGCCAACCTGTCAATTGTCTGTATACATGCGCCCACTGATGTAAGCCAATCCCAGGATAAAGACTCATTTTACAATAATTTGGATAATCTAATGGGTTCTATACCGGAGCACGATGTCAAATTGGTGATTAGTGACTTTAATGCTAGAGCTGGCAGAAATCAGACCGACTTATGTAACAATATAGGTCCGTACTCCCGACACGAAACTGCGACCGAGAATGGGGAAAGAATGATGTACATTGCGATCGCTCATGATCTCAAAGAATGGCAAGTACATTTTTTCCTCATAAAAACTTCCACTTAGAAACATGGACACATCCACGTAAAACATCCCGAAGCCAAATTGACCATGTGTTGATTTTAAAAGGCCGGGCTCGGGTTGTCCAAGACGTGAGATCGTATCGGTCGTCAACAAAATTCGTAGGCAGTGACCATTTTATTGTTGCTGCAAAGCTACGACGGAAATTTTCTTACAAGTCAGGGAGGACAGGAGAATATACAACGCGATTCTCCTGTGAAGGTCTGATAAATGAAGAAACGCAACGAAAATATCAAGATCTTGTCAGCAATAGCATTATGCAATCCAATTACCAGTCTGATGATGTGAACAGTGTCTGGGAAGTATTGAAAACCTCGGTTGTCGATGCTGCCCAGCACACTCTCGTAATAGTGAAAACTAAGCCCAAAAATGATTGGTTTGATGAGGAGTGTCGTCTTGCTGTTGAGCAACGAAATATAGCCTACAATGAAGCGCAGACTCGGTTTACAATTGCAAGGAAAAACAAAGCAGTTCTTGCTAGGAGGACAGCTAAACGCGTTTGTAGACTGAAGAAGCGAGAATGGTGGAAGGCTAAGGTCTTAAGAGTACAACAACTCAGCAATGAGCACAATTCGCGTGGTTTCTTGAAAGGAATCACCGAATTACACTATACCTTAAGATCTCGGTCAACTGCCATTCGGGACCAGAATGGAATCCTCTGTACTAACGTCGATGCGGTACTCGATACATGGCGTGAATATTTTTCTGATCTATTTAATGTTCCACATGTATCACAAGCTGTGTTTGAATACCCTCAAATACAGACCGAGGAAATGTTCATTGAGGATCCATCCTATGAGGAATTCACAATGGCCATGCAGAAATTAAAGAAAAATCGTTCACCAGGGGTTGATTGCATTAATTCAGAGCTCTTGATATTCGGAGAGCTAACTTTGTGGTACTGTCTTTTCGACCTTGTTCGATTGGTATGGCGAAATGAAGTCATGCCTGACGAATGGAAAGTGGCCGCGTTATGCCCAATTTCAAGAAAGGTGATCGCTTGAAATGCGAGAATTATCGCGGTATAGCTCTCCTTTGCACAGCATATAAGTTACTGTCATACATTATCTTGGGAAGAATTACTCATCTAGCAGAGGAAATTGTCGGTGACTACCAGGAGGCTTCCGTCCAAATCGGTCAGTCACTGATCAAGTTTTTTCGCTACGGATGATTCTTTCCAAGTACTACGAAACATCTCGCGATGTACACCAGGTATTCCTAGATTTCAAGCAAGCCTATGATTCGATCAA
This sequence comes from Tipula lateralis, assembly GCA_963932295.1. NCBI lineage: Eukaryota > Metazoa > Arthropoda > Insecta > Diptera > Tipulidae > Tipula > Tipula lateralis. Next base: position 22,039,438 of record OZ010737.1, read on the forward strand.
TCGTGAGAGATTATGGTATGCGCTTGAATATTTAGGGATAGCGAAAAAATATGTACACTTGTGTAAAATGAAAGTAACGCAGTCACAATGCTGTGTTGTGAACAGGCTATCGAGAACTTTTGCAATCAATTCCGGTGTTCGAAAAGGAGATGCGCTGTCCCCGATACTTTTTAATCTCATGTTGGAATACATCCTTCGTAAAAGCGAAACACCTCAGGACAACATCTTATTCCGACAATCCAATCACATTCTTGCTTATGCAGATGATATCTGTGTGATTAGATTAAATGGCAACGGAGTGAAAGTGACACTTGATCCACTGGAACAGTGTTCAGCTTCAGACGCAATTGATTTCAGTAGTGGTAACCACACGTTTGAAGGAGTGATGAGATTCAAGTATCTTGGATCTCTCATCACTCACGATAATAGTGTGGGAGAGGATATCAAGGTCCGCCTTGCCGCTGGCAATCGGGCTTTGTATCCTCTACGTCCACTGCTGAAATCAAAATATCTTGCAAATACGGATAAGCTGAAACTGTACAGAGTGTTGATCAGACCCGTTGTCATGTATGGATGTGAGAGTTGGACCTTGACGGATGAGTACGAAGGATGGCTTCTAACATTCGTGAGAAGAATCATGCGTGTGATATATGGTCCAAAACGCGACGTTGATGGCACATACCGAGTTCTTTTCAATCACGAGATCAGGAATTTAAAGCAAATTCCTGATATCGTGCATGAAATTAAAGGACAGCGAGTACGCTGGCTCGGACACGTTCTGCGTGCTGATCCGAACCGAATGATACAGCGAATTTTTAAGGGAGAACCGCCTTTAGGTAGGCGAAGAGGTCGCTGTCGGCGACGATGGCTCCCCAGCGTAGAGAGCGATATGGCATCTTCAAACTGCCTACAACGGTTTGAAGAGCTGGCTCGTGATCGAAACCGATGGAGTCAAATTGTTGACACGTTTACAAAAAACAATTCATTGAACTGTATGTTTTTCAAAAATTATGGTTTAAAGTTCTGGAGGATTTACGAATGTTAACAATTGAATTATGTATATAACCTATTTTAAAGCATATAAAAACTGTCAAATACGAACAGAGAATAAAATTAAAATAAGGATTCTGCTCTTGGCTACAGGAAGGTTCGGTTCTTATTCACTTTAATCGGCTCTTCTCGTAACTACACTTATATTTTTCACCAAAAATGTACCTCGTATGAAAGATGTTACAATTGCACATATTGCTGACGCTTATGAAAGTCTGACATTTTGAGATATTATTTATGCCCACACCTAACCAAAAATTTACCGACCCGATGGTTAAAGTTTGGTTTAAGTATTGGTTAAATTGCCGGCATTTGAAACCGAGGACACTTGGTCCAAACACCACTAGGTAGCCTTTTTACTATCGGTTGAATTAGCTAGACAAGTTTTAGGTATGTCCATATTTGCACAGCCTGAAATTGATAAGCCTCGATGTTGGAAAACAGAGTTTCCATTCGATATGATGTATATGTGGTGTTTGCAGTTGAAGTAGAACTTTCGAAATAATACTTTTATTTAAATTGCGGCATGGAACTTTAATCAATTTACTCAAAAAACATTGATTTTCATCTAGATCTAAACTGTTTACGTTTAATGGAAGCCTGAATAAATGTTATTGATGTTTAGTGAATATTTGCAGCTTTATGTACACGGGACTGGCGATCGGGGTTTAAACGAAGTACAAAAATCAAACAAAAAGTTGGTATGTCAACTCTACAAATATTGTTTCCCGGATTATGGCCTACACCCAGGCCGGATGCTGGAATAAAACCAATAAATGTTAAGTCAAATATTTAAATATTATCTGGATAATATGTAGTTCATTAGTTAGTTTGTGTGAGCACTCTTTCAATACTTCAATGGACACGGATTTTCTCTAACTTGTTCTACTTGAAGTCTGATGAATCGTCCTCATTTCTGATATTCATCGTTTATCGCTGAAAAACATAATCTGAACGTGCTTAGTTATTCACTTAAGTTTCTACAACTAATTCATAAATTATATAACATTCGATTTGACCATGACTAGAAGCTTTCTGTTACTGCACTTTTTTACTTTTAGACATCATCAACTTCTCAAAATAATATCTCACTACCACAGAAATTGGAACAAAAACTATTATTTATTACCATCAGAGTGATTGAGAAATCAGCTCATGGAGTTTACCAGTGTGGTATTGATGAGAAGCTTTATTCAGTAAGGAATGATGGTTGACGTTATCAGGGATTAACAACACACTAGATACATTGGTAGGTGCATGAATATGTTCCAATTTGTGGTCACACTAATAGACCGAGTAATGAAACGATTACATTTGAACACGTATTGGTATATTTAGATGACATCATTTTTATGGGATCTTCAAAACCCAGAAGGGCGAAGGAGTCGTATTCCGAAACAGTAAAATATTTAAGGCTAAGGATAACAATCCCAACTGTAAAAGGCTGATGAAGTAACAAAGTCTGCACGATCTCGAAGTTTTTTTAGTCTATAGATATTATCAAAGATTCCAACTAGGATTTGATGACTTAATATAATTGAAGAAATAAAAGAAGAGCCAGCTAAAGAGCAAGATTTGTCAACTATATTTAAATTCGAATCATTATAAAATGGTTCAACAATTTTACATATTAAAAAACATTTATTTACTTTCGGTAGAACGCAATGGACATTTTCATTAATCGCATATCAAATACAAGCTGGCATACGCCTCTCATATACGTAAAACATCACATAAGCAAATAGTATGTTACAAAATCATTATAAATTATAATTTCAAATACTAAAAGACATTCGAAAATCAATATATCCGCACCTTTTACGTATATTAAACTCTAATATATAAAAAGAAGACATCTCCTCATTAACCAAGATTTCACCAGTCATCACAAAATTAGTTTATCTAACATCTCTATCACGTTTAGGTTATTGACAAAAAAAAAAATCAACAAAAATATAAAATTTTCTATCCAATCTATTTTATATTTAAATGACTTTCATTTTACAATTAAAACAGTTAATTAAACTCATTCCACTTTGCATGGTAAAGAATATCATCTTCAAGACATTTCACATCGCAAAAACACAACCATTGTCAATATCATAATGAAGATAATGATGGGAGTTGAAAATAAGAATAATAAGCTCTTACCCAAAATCGGATAGATATCTATGTATATACAATATTATATATAGGCAAGAAAAGTCGAATACTATACAAAAAAAAGTTAGAAAGCTCTATATAAGAACATAATAATATTAAAGAAAGACAATTAATTTAATCAATTTCACAATTCTCATTAACTTCCTATTTGACATTGACATTTTGTGATCAAAAATAACAAAAATGTGCTTTCTATTTATATACGTATGTGCCTACACACAAAATAATTTACTTAAAATTAATCATCTATTTGCAAGTTTGAAGCGAGAGCTTTTATACGTTATATGTGTAATAAACCACAAACATCGAAAAATTTCAACTACCTTGCCAACATATGAATACGAGTATAGCAAAAACTAATATATAGCTTTTAAAGTTTCCTTTAAAGCATATTCAGCGAAATTTCCGCAATGCAAAATTTAGTTCACAGTATATCGTGTTAAAAAATGACTTTTTGTGTTGTACTCGAGCCTGAGTGATGGGAAAAAAATATATAAAGGCTTAAGTAGACTTACAACGCATGACCACTACGAAATATGCATGTTACGCGCAGTTCTCTCGTTTGTTATTGTTGCCAACCATGAAGAGTTTTCCATTATCCCATTTATCACTGAAATCGAAATTCTAAAAATCTGTTATATTGATCTGTATCTTAGACCTCAATTAGTGGTCTAAATATAAGATGTTGGTCCAAGTTTGACATTGATATATCATACATTAACAATCGTAGCATAGTTTTTATACATTTGGGACTGCATGAGCTTTGATATGTATTTGAGCGTAATGACTCAACAAAATGTTATGTTCTACACGGTTCGGTACGAAATGGTAGAAAGTGTCCTTGAGAAGTTTACTACGATCTCTTAACCCAAAGTTTAGGTTATGGTAAGCTCACAACACCGAATAGTGTGTGAACTTGCGTTTACAACAAAATCTTTTTGGTGGCTTCATATATCTAAGCGACAAAAACGATTCACAGTAAAATTAATTTAATTTGAGAAATTTTCCTTATTTCAAAACTATAAATTATTTTCTTTATTTCGTATATAAATATTTTGCCTTTCATAATTCTGAAATAATTAAGAAAAATTTCTAGTTAAGCTTTAACAATAATCATATGAAATATAAGATAAAAACTTTATAAAACAAAATTTTGTTTATTATTTATTTCTAAGGAAGTTATAAAAGCTGGATTTTATATTAAAAATTGTATGTATGAGTTTGCATACTAGGTAATTTTTGTATGTAATAATTTTTATCAGAATCATATCTCTAAGGTTTTTTGTATATAGTAAACCTGTAGAATATAGTCACATGTAGTCACATAACTTTACATATATATAGAATGTATGTACTCAGGTTACAACTGTATTCAAAGCAATTAAGAAAAACTAAATAAAAGCTTAAATATTTGCAAAGCTGCAAAAATATTTGATTTTAAGTTTAAAAATATTTGTATATAGAATAAAGCTCTACTAAGAATTGATTGTACCTATTTGTGCGTATTGTAATGCGGCTTAAATACTAAGAAATATACCTTCAAGGTTTGAGCGTGTATATTAAAAATTATACTCGTGAAATCGTTAAAAAAAATATATATAATATTTTCATAATAAGCCATTTTCCAATTTCCGATCACAAAGAAATTGGTATTAAATTTTTTTTTTTTAACGTAGAATTCGTAACCCTCCCATTAGTGTACGGAGTGAATATCTATACAAAATGTATATAAAAAGCAACATACACGATTCGCTTTAGATTAATTTTGCTTATAGCATATGTAAATTTTTCTTTTTTATGTTTACCCATAATATTCAAAATACCGTATGAAACACATACAACCAATTTTCCGCTTTCTATTTATTTAAACATTGCATATTACATAAAAAAAAGTAAAACGAAACAAGGAACATTCGAACTCAATCAATCGAAATTTAATTTTCTTAATGTTTTTCATAAGAAACATAGAAATTGCAAAGATAAAAACTTTATTACCATATTTATGCTAAATAAAATCTTTTTGATATATAATTTTAAAAATATATACATTCATCACGTTCTAATATTCAATTTTGTTATAGTTAAATTAACAACTCTAGCATTTATGTTCATTATCGGCAATATTATTAGCGAAATGGTAATAATCATGCACATTTCTGTAACTCAAAAATGTTTTGCAAATTATTTATTCAGAACGAATTAATCTATTTAGCGAACACGTTCTCGCATCTGAAGTTTTTCGTTTTTGAATTTGTTCCACAACACGTCAGACGGTTTAAGATTAACCCTATAGCAACCCTCAGACAAAATTGGAAAAGATAAAACCACACTGACGGACTAACCACTAACTATCACCAAAGATTATTTTACATAAAGATGACTCAACCAAAGCAAAAATTTACAATACGAACGATTTGGTTTTGTTTTGTTTTACTATAGAACAGGGGAACCCATCACTATGTAGCGGAACCCAGAATAATAATTTTTGTATTTTAAAATGTTACTCTGATTGAACTATCTTTTTAGTATATAATAATCTTTGCTATCACTGACTAACCACTTACTTATGATTCACTTATCGTTCTGATAACTTGAGTTTTACTTGTTCATCACTTGCTTGTCACAAACTTATCACTGAATTATCACTATTTAATCACTAATTAATAACTGAGTTATAACAGACTCAAAACTAACATATTGCTGACTTACCACAAACATATCACTGACGCATCACTGTCTCATCATTGAGTTATTAGTTTCTTAGTAATTCTTATCACTCCCTTATCACTGAATAATCTGACTTATTACTGTTTTATCACAAACTTAAAACTTGCTTATCACTTGTTAATCAATGACCACTGATTTACGTCAGACTTATCACTGACTTATCACTGACTATTCACTGTCAAATCACTGACTTATTACTGACTAATCACTTATGAATAAGATGCTTATCACTAAATTACTACTTACTTAATTCTGAATTATCACTGACTACTCACGAACCTATCACACTATGTTGTTATTGACCTATCTGTCTTATCAAATTTATATCACGTTCCTTTCACTCACTTAATACTTGCTTATCACTTGCGTTTCGCTCGCTCATCAATGGCTTAGCACTAACTTATCACTTTATAATCACTACTTGCCACTGACTAAAGTGACTAATGACTGACTTATGATTTTTACATAAACCACACATAGATATCACCTGGTGAAAGAACAAGGAACTTAACAGATCATATGCCACAGTGAATCGAATCAGGACAAATAATCTCGAGACTCAACAATCAACGAAACCTATAAGAGTGTTGAAATTTGGAATACATAACTTCTTAAATTTCTCGCTAGTTGTATTTTTTGTACACACTATGATGTTAGTAACAAAAGCTGTTGCTCTAAATATAAAGCTTAACTTGATGTTTCCTATGGCATTTGCAACTATTTTAATTTGTGTATTGTGTTTGGGTGATGAGTGATAACTTCAAGTGACTTGTTTATCAGTATAGTATTATCCAAAATGCTTTATCAAGTCAAGCCTTAGTAAACACTTTGTCACGCGAATGGAATATTATTGCATTACTAACAACATATATCGTCGAATATTAGTCGTGTAGTTGTGAAAGGAGATTTGGTGTTAATCATTCATAATAGACTTCCACAAGGATAATGCACAGTTCTCAAGCTGTGGGATTTGCCAAATAATTATAATTTTTATTATATAATTCATATAACCAGTTTAAAAATCTATTCACTGTAGCACATACTGCCTGAACGATTATTATAGGATTGGAAATTGGAGCAAGCAGTCTTAAAATTTAACACATAATTGTGGTAGATTTAGAGTAAAATGCGATTAGATTGTTAAGTGCGATTGATAATTTAATCCAGATTCGTAGGAACTACTAAAGAATAGCTAATTAGAACCAAACTTATGAATTTCGATGTCAATATCGCAAATGTATATATAATCAACATATATAACTCGCATATATAATATACCAAACCTAAGCTACATTAATCACGCATATATACGCCGTTACCTATATATGTATATACTTTGAAGCAACTTCTTCCAATCGTGATTAATTTAACCAACATCAAATACAAATTTTCCACTACAAATATTTGTGGAGCACAGTGAACCAAATTCTTTGTTTCTTTTATATACTCAATATCTAATGTATGTATATAATGTGTATATACATTATATATGTATATATATGTTACGTATCAAATAAAACAAAGTAAATAGAAGAAAATCAATCAAGCCAAACCACAAGATAATTTTCTTATTTTACTTGTATAACATGCGGCAACCATTTTATTCTCGTTCTCATATATATATATATATATATATATATATATATATATATATATATATATATATATATATATATATATATATATATATATATATATATATATATATATATATATATATATATATATATATATATATATATATAATTGTGTTTGTTGTGTATGATATGTATGTACCAATATCTCTTATATTTTATTAATATCAAATCAATGAACTGGGTAATGATAAAGTTTTAAAAAATTGGTTTCCTTAATTTTCAATTTTCCTTTCGAAACATTTTTTGTTTATTACTTCGACAAAAGCTGAACATATTTACTCTTATAAGAAACAATATATATACATATGTATATATATATATATATATATATATATATATATATATATATATATATATATATATATGTATATATATATATATATATATATATATATATATATATATATATATATATATATGCATCCAAATGTTATATAATATTAAGAAAGTAAGTAAATAGGAGATGAATAAAATTTATCTTTAATAAAGTAGTAAATAATTATATTGATGTTCAAATTACAAAATATTATATCACATTTCAGTTTTTTATATTAAATTAACAATAAAATTAAAATTAAATATTTATCAGCGAGGTCCCAAAATTGTGTGAAATGGTTTTCCTATAATATAATTTTGCTTTATTTTATCTGAGCATTTCATAGTGGATTTTACACAAACTGGTCCCATTTCTCACCCCTTAACTTATTGACTCTTTAAATTAATAAAAGAAATCTCCGTGTTGGACAAAACTGATTGCCAAAGTTCCTGGTGTTTTTGTGCTCGCTTTTTTTTAATTATCTTGAGAATTGACTGCTTTTGATGAGGCTTCATGCTAGGCTTTCAGGATCTGCTGTTTCTGGCGGTTGTGGTGCGCGAAACATTTTGTAGAGTGTGATGATTTACGAGATGGGCAAATCGGTGTTAAATCAGGGAAATTTGACAAATTGTAGAAAAGCATTTAAAAACGTCTGTTAATGTTTTTTATATCATAATTAAATACTAACCAGTGCAAAGGTAAACTTACTATCCAAATCTGATATTAATTGTCTGCCAGAAGATATTCGCTCCCACTGTCACTTAAATCTTTCCAATATAATATAAATCATAAAACCGTATTAAAAGTTTTGAACTCTTTTTTTCATACCTGACCCGAAGTTTCAGATTTATTAATCTGTTCAAATATCTTGCAATGTCCATCTTCCACTTTATTCTCACATTCGACCAAAGGCTCAGTTGCTTCAAAAAAATCGGAAACCTTTAATGATTATATAATTACTATTAATCGTTTGTAATAGTCTTACCGGAATATTCCCTAATTTTTTCCTAAGTTAAATCCAATCTTTAAGATGTTACACGCACAAATAGTAAATAAAAACTAATAAATTAACCAAAAAAATTACCTGTCAAACTTTAGCGCCAAAATGTTATCTATAATGTTTCCAATTATTCATATTACATAACACTTCATGACATTAATACATTTGATTTAATCCACAATAGAGTATTACAAATTACGTTTAAGATACGAAGAAAATTAAAAATATCCGAACATATCACTTTGTTATATTGAACTGTCAAAATTACCCGATAATATGTATGACAATATGCTTTATAATAATATAAAATGAAAATTTTCCATGCAGAACTAGTTCAAACTATTTTGTTTTAGATTTAATTGGAAATTTGATTGCTTAGTTTCAGAATAACAATAAAACATATCATTTTTAAGGTCAAAGGAGGTGTTTGATAAAACTGAAAAAATTATCATATACTAAGACGATGTTGTAGAGTTCAAATTCACCATAGTTTAATAATAGTACATTTGACATTATAATACTTTTATTTGCATGCGACGATATATATATATATATATATATATATATATATATATATATATATATATATATATATATATATATATATATATATCTGTATATATATATATATTTATATATATATATATATATATATATATATATATATATATATATATATATATATATATATATATATATATATATTTATATATTTATATATATATATATATATATATATATATATATATATATATATATATATATATATATATATATATACCGTACCCATAAATATTCTGAAGTACATACTTTTCCATGGATTTACTAAAGGGGATTTCAGTTTTAATTAAAACAAGCGTTTTAAAATTTTTAATAAATATTAGCAAACAGGTTTTTTTTTAATGATACAAAAAAAATGACTTCTTGTCATAATGTTAAAATTAATATTAGTAAATTATATACATCAGATTTGGTGAAAATTTTACATCACAAATAAACCAATTTCAAGTGTATATATCATATAGCAAGATCATCGAAAATTCATTTTAATTGTCGATGATCTTGCTGTCTTATTCGATCTTTCGCACGCTGAAACCATTTCTTAATTATATTTATAATGTCAATGTTCGCGTCCTTAAATTTTTTTAATGCACAATCTACCAAAAGCAAAAAGAAAATGAATAAATAATTAGTAACAATAACCACAGTTAGATTTGATTAAATAACATTTAAAAAATTTAAGAGTATTTTTAGAATTACCTTTCCATATTTTCATCACCAGCATATTTTTTATCGGGATGTTATCTTGCAACCCAAATCATGAAAATTTTGCGGCTGATTCATCACTTATAATTTTTTGAAGTGAGTGTGCGATAAGTTTGTTATTTTATACTTAACGATCCACTCTGCTAAATCACTTTGTATAGATTAAATCCCATCAGGAATTTCATCCAAATCTTCACTGAACTCTGATGAAGACGAACATTGATTTCGGTTAAATACTCAAATAATTCAATGCAATTGTTTCTATACTAGGAAAATTTGCATTTGTGTTTTTATTTCCTATATAATCTTTTTGTAAAAATGTTTGTTGGGTAGCCGTAACAATATAACAATTTTCCAAATGATTAGAATAAAAATAAAATAATTGAAGAACCATTAATTGTTAAAATGTAAAAATGAATATAGTTCTTACAACTATAATTTCCTACAAAATAATTATAATTGTGGTAATAAATTAATTGATCGTAGTTTATGTTAAAGGCAAACATTTTCTGATGGTTTAAGGCTAATTTCCATTATGAAAAAAATTTTGTCAGTATTTTTTACTGAAAAAAACAAAGCGAGAAAAAAATTAAAAATGCCATTAGAGTGACTGAGATCGTTTTTTCCTCTTTCCTTTCTTTTACAGTGGATATATTTTGACAGATGCGAGTAACATAACCAATAAATTTCAATTTTTTTTGTGTTTAAGAAAAAGAACAAAATACACTTTAAATCTACAACAATAAATTAAAAAAAAATAAACTTAACATAATTATATTCATTATTTCAATTATTTTCACGATAAATTAAGATGAGATATTAAAATTATTAATTTGCCATAAAAATCATCCATCTTTATTTTTCCTTTAAAATATTTCTCCAGTACTGAATAAAAATAGTTATCTTCATGTATTTTGTCAGTACTGCTATAATTATTTTCTCAGAAACTATAAAAATTTACTCAGTGCTGAATAAATTTTTTGTACTGGAAATATTTTTTATTTCACTCACACTTCAAGAAACATTATATTTTTGATCCCGCCTTGACTATTTTGTCAGTATTTTTTCATAATGGAAATCAGGCTTTATGGTTGCTGTAATAGAATCGGTTTTTTCAAAACAATTTTTGCAGGTTAAAATTGTTGCGAACAAAACATGCTTCCATGATAATATGATTATAATTAATTATAAAATGATATGTTTCAATGATCATGTAATAGTTGCATAAAACATTTTTTATTTCTTCAGAACCATTTTCATGTTTGTACGAACTATATTTATAATGGTGCCAAACATGTTTATAGTTATACCAAAGAGAATAAATATATAGAAGAACATCTTATATGAACCGCGGTTGCATATAAACTAAAAATATTTCTGAGTTATTTGGTGATGGCAAACGAAATAGGATAAACATATATTTTTTATTTCGTTTTCTCTTTCAAACGACAGCAAAAAAATATTTGACTTTAACAAAACTTCGCTTACGATTTCATATTATAATTCGATTGTAAAATGGAATAGATTATTATATGAAAATATATCTATCCCATTTTACAATCCAATTTTAATATGAAATAGTAAGCGAAGTTTTGAAAAAGACAAACATTTTTGGTTTGCTGTCGTTTGAAAGAGAAAACGAAATAAAAAAAAACATTTTTATCCCTTTTCGTTCGCCATCACCAAATAAATCAGAAATATTTTAAAATTGATTGTTATATGCAACCGCGGTTCACATAAGATATTCCTCTTTATATTTATTCTCTTTGGTTATACTAAAACCTGTTATATATATTGGAAATCATATTTATAATTGTATCAATAATGTATTTAATGGAGGCAAAAGTAATATTTTTGTATCTACAAAATATATGATGGTATCAAAAATTAATACAGTTGTATCATGCAACTATTAATGTCATGGCTGACACAATCATATTTTGCTTCTTCACCCTGAATTATTAAACTTCAAGTGTTTCTTTTCATTGTTACCTAAAACGTTCGAGTGTTAACTGTTAAGGTGGCTCTAATATAATAAATATAACAAAAACATGATTTTCTAGTAATCGAAAGTATAGCTTGGAAGTGGTTGGTGATAGTAAAGATGGTTTTGATTTATTAGTAGAAAGAAGGTATATAAATAATTTTCAAATAAAATTCATTTTCTGACACTAATTATGTAAAATTAAAATTTTCCATTTTTAGTTTAGTAATTTAGAAAATCAAGAAATTTCAGGGAGCTTTCATTATTGGTGTGCAGTTCATCGCCGGTATTGTGTTATTAATAAGTAAAAAACTTGACTATCGTGAAATTGGTGAATTTGTTTAAAATTGGTGTTAATTTTTAAGTTATACTAATATTTAGTTTTTATAAGTTTTACCTTTATATAATACATTTTTTTCAAACTATATTTTTTTTTTCAGAATATATGAACAAAAAATTTATATTTATATATGTATAAATAAACAATTTTTTATTGAATAAAAAAATAATATAAGATCTATTTGTATTATTTCAAGATTATTATTTCAAGACAATCATTTCAAAATTAAAACCTTTGTAGTAACCAACAGATATTATTCACTGCAACTAAACTTGTTCACGGTCATCAAGATCCCGAAAAATATAGTAGCGACAAACATATTATGTTCGCTGCTTATTGGTAACATGGTTACAACCATAATGTATCCGCCCAGGTGGCGCAGTGGTTAAAGCTGCGGCTGTCGTAGCGGGAGGTACCGGGGTACGTCCTCTCAATAAAAAAAAATATTTAAAATGGATTGTAATGATCTGAAACTTTTTTGACCATTCCAATAATTTTTAAAAGCTGTTCAGTCGTTAAAACTTCAGGAGACATTTCATCGCCATCTAATTTGTCATTCTGTTCTTTATGCGCTCGTTGTTCGTCTATGTTAATAATGGTTTCATTATCGAACTCTATCGTACTAGATTGAATGCATTTAATTACGTTGTAAGAATTCAGATCTTCGAAACCATAAGTTGCTATCCAAGCTCCACTGTGTTATTATGGTAATTCCATAAAAAAATGTAATTCAAAACCAATGAAATCATAAGCACAATGTGGTATGAAATGAGAACAGGTGGATCTCATACTGCTTGGTGTCTCTTCATATCATGCTTTGCCTACAAATTTGCTCTATATAAGTATAAAGGTGCATTTTCTTTTTGAATTATCGATGTCCTTTAGGCGAAGAGGTCGCTGTCGGCGACGATGGCTCCACGGCGTAGAGAGCGATCTGGCATCTTCCAACTGCTTGCAACAGTATGAAGATCTGGCTCGTGATCGAAACCGTTGGAGTCAGATTGTTGACACGGTACGGGCCAATAATGACCTGTAAAAACCGCAAAAAAAAAAAAAAAAAAAAAAAAAAAAAAAAAAAAAAAAAAAAATTGGCGAAAAAATTATTATTTGAAAATTTTAATTTAAATCATAATCTAACACCGGTCGGATGACCTAGAGCATTATTTAAGATCAATAAAATCTTAAAATCCAACCCATTTTCTCGACAATACCGTTCTGTTATAGGGCAAAACTAGTTTGTGATCTTTATATGAAGTTTATGTGACCTAGCTTAATAACATTAAGTTTTGGTTTTAAAGTGTGCTATATTGATGGCAGAGTCACTTTCACACTCGCTCATTTTTTTTTAAATATTTCAAGACCGGACTATAATGAAACCGGACTAATTGAAGCCCTTTTTAAATGTCACTACAAACAGTTCAAATAATTACAAAAAAATGGGGAATATTATATGGCTTAATCATGGCTCCATACGAACAGTCTAATCAGTTTGTCTTGGTGACTCTTAAAGTGAATTCCGCCATGATCGTTTCCGCACAACCTAATTTCCCGTAGAACTACCAAACGTTAAAATTTAATGGTGTCGAGTCTGGGTGACTTGACGAGTCTGGGTCGAAAAGTATATATGTTAGTTGGATGCGCTATGTGAAATCAGTCATTTCAACAATTCTTTAGTTACTGGAATGCTGTGATGAATCCATTATGTCAAAAACCACCAAACACCTATTCAAATTCCCCTTTAACGTGATCAAAACGATCTCGAATCATACCTTGCCGATAATTTTTTCATGAAAATATTTATAATATTAGCAATCTTACCCGATATATTGGATTATATGAACCATATCCAGGATAAGTTGATAGTATGGTGATCGAAAGGACCAAAATAGTTCTTCTAAATCGTATGTTATCAGATATTCTTCGACAGTTAGAAACTAGAGTACGTTCCTTTGTTTATAAATTCATGGGTCATCTCATCGAATGCTGTATATAAAAATGTAGCCCTATTTGCCCAACCTTTCAGCATCTTACGCGATGGATTTTGTAAAATAACACGGTATAATCCGACAGCATTATGCGTATGCAATATGAAGAACTAACCATATAGATTTCAGTTTTAGTTATATTGTTAAGTTAGTAAGTAAAAACAGTATAGTTGCCTCTACATACCTTAGGCAATCACCCAATTTTAGTGTGTATTCTAATATTGTCCATTGTTATACATTAATTTTGTACTGAGCATTCAAATCACACACCAATATACAGAATGTATAAAACATCAGAACTTGGATAGAGTAATTATCCAAACGCATTTTTCAGGGAAGTTTTTATATTGGTTAATGATGATTTGAGTTTACGTTATATTGATTTATATCTCAAGCAGTTATTTAGATATCTTGATCCAAGCCACGAGATCGAAAATATCTCCATTTCATACAACGATATATATATATATATATATATATATATATATATATATATATATATATATATATATATATATATACATATATGTAAACCACAAATTCGATACATTGTTTTAAGCTCAAAAGCACACATTTACCCTCTTATACAATCATAACTCACATGACTTCCCGCCATTGTACCGCACCCTCACCAATTGATTATACCATTTAATATGACAAAAGACAAAATATAAAAAAAAAATTAAGAACGAAACTTTCTTTTTTATCCAAAAATAATTAGATAAATATTTAAGTTTTCCTCTTCTTATAAGTAAATATTAGTTACCAAAGAATACAAGAAGCACAAGAAAAGAAATAGCAAAAAAAAAATTGAATCTCTATTATTTTATTTTAATGATTATTTATCTTAAAATTTTTATATTAGTCTTTTTCTTATTATTTTCCAATTTTTGTATGTTTTCCCCACCACAAGAGAGGAAAAAAAATATTTTTAAGCTTTCTACGAAAAAGCACAAGGTAAACAGAAATACAATTTAAGTTATATAAAATGATAAATTTTAATGATAATCATTCGGTATTTTTTTTTCTTGTGTTCGTTTGATTCTTATCACAAAACCTATCAAACAGTGTTTTTTTGTTAATTGCAAAGAAAGAAAATCTTCTCATCCCCCCCATAGATAAAAATAACTTCTGGGAAGGAATTTTTTTTTTATTATTTGATTTTGTTCGATTATAATTTTATAGATATTGGTTTTTAATCTGATCTTAAAAATTAAGGCAAACGGTTGAGGAGATGAGGATGCAAAATCCAATCATGTTAATAGTTAAATAGATTTTAAGATAATTTTTCTTGCTTATATCTATATATAGTTATGTTTGGAAATGGTACTAATTTTCATTTTTCCGATTCATCTCATTCTCCTCGTGTATTAAGACACAGATCGTATATTGCTGCTGTTTATTTAATTTACATATACAACTTTTTGTTTCCTTAATTTTTACTCTTTATATATACATTACGTTGTTCGCTTTATACTTTGTCTTGATACTTTACTTGTATAGTGAAGATTTTACGTCTTATATATGTATGTGTGTATATACACACATCTATAGATATCTTAATGTTTGAGTATTATGCAAATTAATTTCAGATTTTACTGTTGTCTTCTGTTTTTTGTTTATTGTATTTTGTATTTAAATTTTTATCTCGCGCAACAACAACAAAAAGAAACAAAACAACAGCAACAAAAAGCTTATGCTCATTATCAAGATTATCTTGATGAATACATATTGTGTGCTGTATGCTGTATCACATCACAGTGTTAAGAAACAGAAAAGTTTACTTATGGATATTACTTTGTTTGTTTCATATATTTAAGTTGACAACAATTTGAACGCGACAGCAGAATGAAATGGCAGCACATACCATATATATAAACTGCACAAATGTTTCAATCTTTGTAAAAAATCGATTTTATAACGATAAGATTATAAAAAGAAAATCCAAATTTCGGATAAAAGTCATATTGAAACAATAGACTTGGTTTTGTCCAAAAACAAAAAAAAAAATGGAAAATCGTTTTATTTTTTTAGGAAAATTAAATAACCGTTAAAAAGTTTTGGTTGGTGAAATGATTTTAATTAAAATCTTAAATGCAAAGTATATACTTTTTTTTGGCGAAGAATACAAAAAAAAAAAACTATCGTTAAAGTGTCTATATATAATGTCGTTTTCGGATTAGAGTTTTATGAAAGCACGAAAGCGATCTTGATAAACCTCGATACCGTTTATAATCCAGTCGTTTCTATAATGAAAATGCGCAATTTGAACTGGTAATGGTCTTTGTTATATCAATAGATGATATATTTCGATAAATAGCTGATTATTTTGTATTGTCTAATGTAGAGCTTAAAGCTTTGGTTACACTAGTTATATTATTAAAGCTAGGATTTCTATAGTTCAACATAACTATATTAGGTACTCATTTCTAATTTTTATCATTAATACATTTTTGAATTATTCTATAAAAGCTCTTATTTCTGATAAAAGCTTTCATGTTAAATTAGTTAGTTATAACAAGTTAAATAACAAATATGAGCAAAACTAGTCAAATTTTTTTTGATCAGCCATTTTAATATAAAGCTCAATAGTAAATTTTTATTGAAATTGACAGCACAAAAGCTCCTAACGAAATCTTTTTAATAAATGTTGGAATATTTTATAGTTTTTCATACCATAACATAATTGTATCAAGTTTTCTGTTTTAATATTTATCATGCATAGTTTTACGAATATTCTAATAAAGCTCTTACCTCTAATAAAAGGTTTTCTGTAAAAGTAGTTTTTTATAATTTGGAGACAATAGAATAATTGAAATACCAAATATCAGAAAGCCTAGCTACATTTGGTAGACGAGCTTTTTTACTGTAAAGCCCACTAGTCAACTAATATTTAAAGAAAAAGCTTCTTACGAGCTTTTAAAAAAAGCTTATCTAAGCTTATTTCCTGTTTGATATAGAAGTAAATTATGCATTGGTTTCTTTACATTTCGGTGATGAAGCTTTACATATTTAACACGTGGATTTGCGAATTAGAGCGCTATGTAATGAGTTTGCCTAAAGAACAGTTTGTTAGTCATATTATTATAACAGTTTCTAAATCATATAATATTATTGCTTCGCTAAGTCGGTTTCTATCTGATAAGGTTATTGAGGTTATTATATGAGACTATCAGACATATCATGTTTCAAGATTTGGTGAAATTGTAAGTGAAATGAAAAAACAAAAGTCAATGAGCCATTGCGCGATACAAGTGGTTATAGGAAGCTTTTTCTGTGGTGTACTAGTGTAAAACTTCGCATTTTTCCATTTTAAACCATTTTCAACTGGTCTCTGTTGTTTATCATTCAACTTTGATCAACTGTCGATGTTAAATCATGTCCGTGGTATACCTTACTATTGCTTATGCTTTATTGTTGTAATGACAGCCGTTCAATGTCCTTGAACTTGAAATTATTTGAATCTAGTTTCTTTCAAACAGTTTTTTTCTCGATATATGATTATTTTGCATTGTCGAATGCAGAACTTAAAGCTTAGGTTATATTAGTTATATAATTAAACCTCTGTTTGCAATATCTGTGTTTTTATTATCTAAGTTTTCTGTTCTTACTTTTGTCATTAAAAATTATTTTTCTCGTTATTCCAGTAAAGATCGTTTCCCTGATAAAAGATTTCTTATAAAAATATTTTGTTTTGAGTGGGATGCGATACAATAATTAAAATAGCAAATATGATCAAATCCAGCTAAATTTCTAAAAAGAGCTTTTTTACCTTAAAGCTCAAAAGTTAATTTTTATTTCAGTACACCGCAAAGACAAAATAAAATTGTTACTGGAATTTTGTAAGTCTCATAGAACAGTTTCTCACCACATTTCAGATGGGGACAAATAACGTAGCATGATTTTCATTTTTCGGGGTCTTCATTCTAAGTAATTATCACTGCACAGTTCAAACTAGTAAATAGGTGTCAGTAGCAGTAATTTTTATCCTAAAAGTTGGCAATTCAAACCTTACCGATTCTAAACGTTTCGGCCTTTTTGTCTGAAATCATTTTTTCTGAGATCTTCAAAAATATTGTTGGTGGATTGATTAGAAATCAGTATTTAGCTACCATCAAGCTTACCGTGTGAGCCAATCCTATGTGATTGCCTTGTGTGAACTCGTAACTAGTATTCAGAGATCTACGCACAATAGTGAGGTTCTTGTGAGTATTTCAGGAACTTTTGATAATACCAGATTCATATCGATTCACAGTTTTTCACTATCGGTACGGCTTGCTTGGCCTACTTTCGCTTGAGGGGTGCTGAGGCTTAGAAACGATTTCCACACTCTTTCAGGATATAGATTAATTCTTCATGAATTTCAACGAGCTGTACCAGAAATTGACCTGGTTTATCATTAACTTCCGTTTCTTTTTAATTTCCATTTGAGGTGGTTTATACACCCAGGGAAATGTTCTCTCCTTACTTTCTCAATACGATATCCGAATCACTTGGATGGCTCTCTCTCTGAACAGAAAACTGGTGGCTTTAGCATCCTCTGTCCATCGTATGATCTGAATGCTACTATACTATCTATAAATAATGTACTATTCATAAAATAAAATTAATTGTGGTTACTCACTGCGTGATTTTAGCTTTTAATCTCGTTTCTGATATTATATTTTGAAGTGATAGTAAAACTGCCCCTTAATCATTGAAAAATCATCTTAATTAGTGGAAGATTGAAAAACATTTTTAAATCTTCTCGGTTGCAACAACAATGTAACAGTTTTTGCCAAACAGCCTGCAATGACATAATAGACTTTTATAAATTTGAATCCGCGGCTGCTTGACCTCTTCATATTGTTAAAAAATTGAAAGCGTTGCTCTATTGTGACGTGGTCAGCAATCCTTATTTGGGCTTTGAACCATCACAATGAAAATTACTCAAGAAATAGATAATGATTGAAAATGGATTTTTGCAAAACGAGCTTTCGGGCATTTATCTGCGCCATAGTTTTGAAACATATAAACGAGTTCTGAACACACCGTTTTCGATGGGACTGGTCAGATTCTGAGAATCGCAATTTAAACTTTTGTGTATAGAATGAATGCGTATCTATTGAGATTCAGAATAACACGACTGGGTATTATTTGGTGGTTTAAATTATCGGTGGCTAGTTATTACGATGATGCTTGTCTCAAAAACAGAAACATTTCCTCCTGGCAAGTGTATATTAATAATTAACCTAAAAGCTCCAACAGTTCATCGTGCTGAGTCAACAATAAGTGATAAATAAAAGTTGGATCACCAGTCTATAGTTAAATCGTCATTATCAACGACGGTCGGTTTCATGCTAACCAACTTGCTAATATTTGCCTAACTCATCATATTAAACGTTAATGTTAACAAATTTCTAATTAAATATTGTTTGCATTTTGATTGTTTGTGTTACGTCTAAATTAATTTACAATTCAATTTAATTAAAATGAAAATTTATAAAATTTATACTTTAATTTGAATTGATAGACAAAATACAAATCAGCCTGTGGTTATATTAAATAAATATTCCAAAATCTAAATTCAAACACATCACTGAGTGTGATATTTTGAAAGTATTCTCGCTTCTACTGTACTGTCAATCCGTAAAAGCTTCCAATACGTGTGGAAAAAACAACAATGGATGGAAATTAATATTTAGGACGACGACAAAATGTGTTATATACTTATTGCAACGTCAGCCGAATACAGACATATATTGTGTGTATGCTGAAAACATTTCTATCAAAATTGTTTACCATTATGAAATATTAGCCTGGCCTTCATACATGATAAAGCTATTTTATTCAAAATATATAATATAATTCAATTTGCACACTTGTAACAAAAATATATATGTTATTTATGCCATAACGTATATAACATGATTTGATCGATGATTATGCAAAAAAAAAGAAATGTTCAACAAAGGAATTAGCTCAAGACGTGGTATAAGACAAATATTTGAAAGAAAATCCAAATTGATTGATTTTGTTCAATTAGAACTTTTGAATATACCTTTATATTGTGAAAAGCTCCGTTTGTCAACCGCACACAAACATGTATACGATGGGATATCTCGATCATTAATATTTTATGCGGCGACCTGTGTATCAAAAAATCGTTACGCACGACTTGATCGAAACTCGAGATACTTCCTATTTCCGTTCGTATATGTTAGGTATGTATTCATGAAAATTACAAAATTAAAATTGAGTTGTTATGTTCTATTAGCTATGTATAGTGTATTATTATTCTGTACACAGATCTGTATATATACGTTTGACACAACAAACATTCGTTTTGAATATATCAAAAAAAATAGGAAAGCATTATTTTGAACTTAAAACTAAAAGCTGATGATGTTGATGATGACGGTGTAAAGCCAACAAATACAAAAATTATGTATGTTTGTTCAAAGCATTAGTTTATTACCTGATATGCAAAAATCTGCTCAAAAAGTACGTCTGAATTTAAATTAATATCGAGCTTGAATGTCAACACCCACACACACACACACACACACACACACACACACACACACACATGTAAAAAACAAACACAGACAACACGGGGAGGAATCAAGCTTTTTTTTTAATTCAACGAAACAAAACAAAAATTTTTTTTTGATGGACGTGAGAAGAATAAAATTGACTGCCGCTGGTTTGTATTTCCTATCAATCATCATTCGCATATATATGTGCCGTGCTTTCTATACCTTGAATTGAAAAATGAAACGATTTGGTACAAAGTAGCAACTAAATATTGTAACGATGTATCCAAGTGAATTGAAATTTGGGTCTCTGTTGGCTTATGGTTTCGTAATTTTTGTACAGATATCCTTTTTATTTACAATTTTGGTTTTATTGGATACATATATTGAACATAGATCAAAACAGTAAAATTATTGTTCGAACTTTAAGCTGGACAGTAGCTATGGAAGCGTTAGATAATTCTAATCTTATGGACGCTATACTTTACTAATTTGTTTTTCCTCATTTTAAGCCTTGGCCATCATGGTCGATTCTTCGGGTACGGCTATCGGTGAAGTAGTTCAGCAGTTACCTTGGAATTCTTGGCAACCGCACTTGCTATGTTTTCAGTACGTCTCAATGATACGCATTAAAGATACAGTGCTTATGATGGTTAACATCTGCTGGCTTACTCGTTTATAAAAAATTTTCGATACCGTCACGAACGTTATACTTTTACACTTTATATCGATCACAAACCACGTACGTATTAATCAGAATTTTCTTTTGCTGAAAATAATTATTATACAATCATTGCAAATGCTTAGACCAACATCAAAAACTCTTAAGCAGTACCAAAAAAATTCCGAGATGCTTTCACTTCGCAAAAATTACAACTATACCACCGCTAGAGCTTTCATTCCGCCAATATTTAAAAACAAGTTTTCGTTCATACAAAATCTTTCTCATCCTGGCGTCAAAGCTTTTATTAAACTTCTGATTCAGAATGTTATTTAACCATCTATATAGTATAATAAAGACGCCCGAAAATGATTCAAAACTACGTTGCCAAACAGTAAAAGTCTTTCGACATGCTAAACCTCCTTTAAGCACATATAAATTAACTTCTCAACTCTTGTCGTTTCATTGGTCTCAAGATCATTGGTCCATTACCGCAGTTTATGATAATCAGCGATATTGCGTCATATTGATTGGTAGATATACTCGCTGGTCTGAGATGATTCAAGTTTCTGATACAACCATACAACCAATGTAAGGCATCACAACTGTGTAATTGAACTGACTCGGTTTTGAACGAAGCAGAACCAGTATTTACAGTTCAAAATTTAATGGCATGATCGAGCGTTGACATCATTTTGTTACGTCTACCATCATGTGCAATCTTACTTAGACTACAAACAAATTACAGTGACAAACAGTGTCAAGTCTCAGCAGTTTTTTAAGACCGTGTGTAATAATTAATTTTACTTTCGGACTTTTTCACGAACCACAAACGATACTTCAGCAATATCTGACCTGTATTGGCTTCGCGACATGCTAAACGGATACAATTTTTACGAGTTCACAGCCACATACCTGCTTTTGTGGTTTTCTACAAAATGACTCAGTCTCTGTGTGTCATACAGGGCCACTAAATATTTAAATCGAAGACACGGCAAAAGTTCCATAAACCGACTAAAATTATGTTATATGGAAAATGAAAACACACCAACTTCACAAACTGGACCATACTTTTAAGGATACGAACCAGAACTTCCTATTTCGGCTGACATATACCTTAATTTTGACGGTGAAGCCGATAGTTCACAAACATACATATATACATACATAAAATTGACATATTAACATATTGTTAATGATGCCACTTATGTTTCTTCTGAAGCAACGAGAAGCATACATGACTCTTTTGATAAAGTCATATATGTGGCTCGAAGACATTTGGAACAAATGCTGAATCTTGTTGGTTACTACTAGCTGTATATAGCTGAAAACAAACTCGATGAAATTTCTCGTCAACTTTGGACACAAGAGACAGATGAAATAAAATTGCCTACGTACAATCAGTGTATGACATGCCTTAGGAAATGCATGGATTATTTAGAAGGACACAACGTTTACGAAATGAAAAAAATAAACACGGCGTTGTAGAATAATGATAAATGATGCTGGGTGGGGTGCTGTTATCGTGACAGCTAATGATGAATGGTGGGAGTTGAACTTGAACTCCACAGAGTGGCATTGATTGACAGCTAGCGCGTTGAATCGACCAGCCGATGAAGACGTTTGTCTTATGAAATATATGGCATCTTGTTTGTGATCTGTAATATTCGTTTCGTTAGGCCGGTTTCGATCTGATGAGGTCATTGACTCGTTGTGTGATCAAAAAGATCAAATCCATCTCATCAGGCATATGCGACCGGACTTGATGTATGTTGCATTTCGTTTCTATATATTTTGTGAGGCTATGTTGCAACAATTCTAGCGAATTACGGAATTTGACTCAAAATCTTTTTTCGATTATTTTGTTAATACTTCACTATTGTGGCGTGACTGTTCATTGTATCCATGATATTCCATTTAACTTCAACCATGATATTCCATGTTCAAATTCTGCCCGATTGCTCTCTGTGGAAAGGTTACGAGCATAAGCTCCGTGAGTGTCATTAATTCCTCTAAATTAACCTAAACAATCGTTAAATAATCAAATCTATACTTCAATTGTTCTAGTGACTCGCAGTCCGTCCTCAGGTGTCATACCAAAAATAAAATGAATTCGCTGTAAGAAAAAACATTGTGTCCACCACGTGTTGTTTCAGCAGCTTCAATTTCAAGCATTGGCGTAGCTTGTTGCTATGTAATACCTACCAAACCAAACGTATCAGATCATGATCCGACAAATCATAAGTCATTATGAAATCATAATCAACTCCCGTCCAGTTATAGAGCAGCTTTAACACGATGGTTGGCCATAAAACCTTGTATCCGTCTTGGATTGCCACTAAAGCACGACTAAATATTGATACATTCAATGGTGGAAAAGCTAGTTGCTCTAGGGCGTTACTTTACTAGGTATGTGAATTCGATCAAGAATTTGCAACTAGATGTTCAACTAGCTGATCCTTATTTTAATCGACCAGACCAAAGAAACAAACAAGGCTTTAGAACTAGAAAAAGTATCATCATCGAACAATCAAATGAATGGAGTTCATCACTCTTCGTGGAGTTTGTACGCGCATTCGATTTCATCACTTGATGCGCAATTTGGAAAGCGCTCTATGTAATGGACATTCTGAAGAAAATAATTGAACTCATCAAGAAAATGTACATAGACTCGAGCAAACAGAGTGATAAGCAAATACCACAACACGCGAGGAGTTAGACTGGGATGTGTACTATTGATTCTTGCTGTATTATGGAATGCGTCAATTAGACAGCACATCCGCAAATTGCAGCCAGTAGAATCCAATTAACCAACACAATGACGTGGATTACGAGGACGAATATGTCTTGTTGCCCATAAATATTCGGACATGTAACAGAATGCCTGTGTAAAATCAGTACTGGTGTGAACTGCCGCAGAAAATAACCACAAGACTTCAGATATTTGTAAATATAAATGCCACAGACGCCAACTCAAATGCTTCTGGCCAAACTGTAACTGGACGGCATGGGCCTGTATTGAACCGCGTGGTTGCACTATAAAATTAAGAAGGGTAGCACTGGTCGGTTTGGAGGGTTCCTCACCACGCGAGACAATTGCCATCCGACAAAAATACTCGTATAACGTGTGCACAAAAAAAATAAATTAAAAGGAAAACATTATGAAAGCTTAACTAATTAGCGTCTCTGACACCTCATCCCATTTTCAATCACCCGTTAGCACACCATTTTATTTTACACTTTTCTTATTTAAAGAAGGAGAAAATCAAAAAAGAACGACATTATTTAATTACGTATACTGAGGGAACCTAGCAGATCACAAATTTTTTGACGAATTCACACTTATAATAAAATGAAGGTTGATTTTACCCGTTAAGATAAATCGCTTGATGGATTTCCCTCTTGACTCGTGGAATGCTGCTCACAACACCAAGAAGAACGGCTTAGTTTGGTATTATTCCGCAGTTGGTTATGTGTATATACTCCTCCAGTCCGCAAATATCAGCATACAGTACCGAGAAGAACAGCTTATTTTGGTTTTATCACCCAGTTGATTATATGTATCGACTCCGCAAGGCCGCAAATAACAGCATTCAACACCGAAGGCCGTTTCTAACACCGGTTCACAGAGCGTTCTGGTTATTTTTCTTCGTTTGATTTTTCTGGAACACCCCAGATGTTTTCGTCCAAAGATTATTTGTAGTTGCTTGGGTATTTAATATAGTCACCCACACTCAGGAGCTTACGACCCGTATTAAAAAAAACTTTTATTTTTTTTTCTTTCGCTTAATATGTATTCTTATTTTATTATTACAATTATTTTGTTCTTATTATTTCATTTATTAAAATTTTAAATTTTCATTTATTAAACTTTTTTTTTTTTTTTATACATTGAATTATAACCTTATTTTTAGTTTTTTTTCTGATGTTCACTCAGTATCGTCGTTTTCTGACTGCCTTCTTTTTTTTCTCTTCCCATCAAGATCTCGACATTTTTGCGCCTAAACACGTCACAACTACACCCAAATCATCCTCCCAAATAATTTTTCTCAATAGCTCATATACAAATAGTATTTAACCGCATTATACAATACAAACAAATTTAATCGTCTTCTTCTCTCGAAAAAAAGTTTAGCTATCGGAATGTGCGTGAGGTATTTACTTACGCATAATTATTAGTTATATACATATTGGTGAGTGCGATCAATTTCCACACGAAATAAATTAGTAATATTTTCTCTTCATACCACCTATACATATAAAAACAAAAGTTAACAGATGGGATTCGGCATGCGTAGTGTTATCGATCGTTACAAAACGCCATCAGAAATAAGGAACTTCTCTGTAGAAAAACGGTGCTAACCGAGTCAAAACAACTCGGAAAATCACGGAGGTAACTAAAAGCAAAAGCTCCAACTAGAGTTAGATTATCCAGTCTAGTTGACGCCCTGTGCTTCTCAATCGGAGATAGAGGAAAAACTACAGATACTCAAAGATTCCAGTTTTATGACAAATCTGCGATTGGTATTTGATGCTTCCGCAGTATCTAAGTCTCTTGAACCAGAGATTAGATATTTAGTTTTTCTACTAGTTGATTTTCAGACCAACGAGATTAAAAAGTATCGTGGACAACGCATCTCCTTGTCTAATACCAGGACTAATTACAAAAGTTCCCGATAGGCTGGTCTCTTCTTTGATATATAGCATTGTGGCTGACTTACTCTCATTCTACACAGATGTAAGTATTTGTTTAGTATTCTTAAATATTCAAGTGCATACTATATCCTCTCTAGATTGATGGAGTCAAAAGCTGGCTTGAAATCAAGAAACACTTGGTGTACATAGAGAGATGTTTGGTTCTCTTTAAAGAATGCGAAAAAGCTCGATTTAGACGGAATCCTCCTTGATAGCAACTGATAATTTTCTCCGCCAGAGGAGTAAATTTTACCAAAATTAAGAACGACAGTAACTTGTATGCTGTGAAAAGGTGATTTCCATAAAGAAATCAGGAAAATTGCATTCATTGCTGAGTATAGAGCTCAGCCTTCCACCATTCACGCTTCTTCTGTCCACAAATTAGTTAGTTCCTTGCAAGAACTGCTTTATTTCCGATTGTAACCTGAATCTTTATTATAGACTTTATGTCGATACACTTCCCATCAAACCAATCATTGTTAAGCTTAGTTTTTACTGTACCGTGAATGTGTTGGGCAGAGTGGACAATCGAGGTTTTCAATACAACCCAAAACACTTCATTTTATTAAACAAGATCTTAGGTAAGGTTAGGTTATTGTGGCTGCTATCGCACACTTAGACCCGCGATTGGTCCGTTGTGATACCACTCTATGTACGGCTATAGGTCAGAGTTTACGTAGAACCAGGATATCTGCGTATTGGATAGCTCCATGTCAGCCTATAGTACTGACATGGAAGATGGGTCGGCCCATGGATTCTAAACACGACAGGGGATCCAAATATATGTTCATTTTTCACACCGATCGCACCACCCAAACGATCGAAGGTGAAAAACACATTTGCATCTTGCCCCGAATCGGGATTCGAACCCGGTACCTCCCGCTCCAACTCCGCATCTTTAAAAACTGCGCCACTGGGGCGGTTCACACAATATCTTGATATCTTCGTTTTTTCATTTATCAGACCTTCACAAAAAAATCGCGTTTTATATATTTTGCTGTCCTCCCTGACTTGTACGAAAATTGCTATCGTAGCTTTGCAGTGACCTGATAATATTGACTGTTTACGAATTGTTGAAGACCGATACGATCATTCCCGACCATTTGAATTCAACACATGGATTGTTTCCAAATGGATGCTTTTACGAGGAAAGAATGTATACTTGCCACTTTGAGATCATGAGTGATCGGAAAGTACATCATTCTTTCTCCATTTACGGTAACATTTTCGTGTAGGGAGTACGGACCTATATTGTTACATAAGTCGGTCTGATTTCTGCCAGCTCTAGCATTTAATTCACCAATCTGACATCGTGCCCAGGGATCAAAATAGCATTATCAAAATTATTGTAAAATGAGTCTTGGGGCTGGCTTACATTAGTGGGCGTATGCACACATACAATTGAACGATTGGTTAATCATGTGTCAGCAAAGCTTACACATGCCATTATCGAATCTTTTATCTATCTTTTTAATTGTGGCTCAATCCTGATTAGCAATTTAAAACGTTGGAATATATGATCTTCACTTTTAGGCACAAGTTCCAGCCGATCCTTAATATCATGTGAGGGCACTTAAGTTCTTTGTTATTTTAGCAGTATCCGATTTTGTTTGTTTGGTTGACATTTTAAGCATTTCAATTTTTATACGGATGCATGTCGTCAGCCCAACGACAAGCTCTTGTGGTGGTATTCCACGGGTCTTATGTTTCGTCCCAAATATTTACACAACCTGGAAACCCACCCACAAGGCTTACCTTGATGTTTTTAAAAATTATTATAACTATTTAGAATTATAAATAAATCAGAATATTTTGATTGGGTTCCTACTTGTTCGATCCAGTATTTCGAACAACAAAACAAATTATTTATGTATATAGAGTAACAAATGTATCGAAAACAAAATAATTGTTTTTAATTAAATTTCCACAGTATAATGTGTATTATTGTACACTGTCACTAAAAGGCAATCAATTGATTCACAATTAATTAAATAGAAGACGAGAGAACGACGAGGACACGTATTTAGGATGAGGAGCAAACGGCTGTTTCCAATCTCATATAATTTTTGTCATTTTTCGATTTTCATTTCATTTCACCCAATTTTCCAGTTTTGGTTTTATTTCGTTCTTTTGTGTGTCGTGCGATAAAAATTAACACAAGGCAAAATGTTCGAAATAAATAATAAAATGAAAAACTTTTTAATTTCTTTTTAATTGAATTATTGATTTTTCATTTTTTTTTCGGCTTTCAATTTTTGCGTTTTCATTCCATCATCATTATTACACAGAAAAACACTGTAGAAAAATAACGGTAAAAAAAAGGATCACCAAAGCACAAAAAAGGAATTCCATTCACAAAGGAACAGCTTTCTTTATTGTTTTTCGTGCTCCTTTGTTGCTCGCATACATACACATACGAGTGTTTTCGATTTTGGCTACTCTGGAAAATTTATATACGAGTATGTTCACGTCGGTATATATTCCCGAAAAAAAGGACATTATAATTTAATTTTTACAAATAAGGCAAAAAAACAAAAAAATTGTTTTATGTTTCGAATAAATTGAAGAAATTGCTTTTAGGCTTTTCCCTTTCTGTGTGTTTTGTTTTTCAATTTTGAAAATGTTTTTACAACATAGAGAGAGAGATGGGGTATAGACTGTTGTATCTACCTTTATATTATAAATCCATAGATTTTCAATATTTTATTTGTTGGTTCGACTTTGATCTCGACGCAAAATTAAATAAAAGCCATTGGGCGATATTGAGTTGTATATAAAAAGAGTGTGGGTGAAATAAATGAAGGTAGTTAGATGGTTTTCCATTATAGAATTTCTGAAATTGTATACAAAACCATTAAATTGGTTAGAATAACAGTTATAAAATAACGACGCCAAGTTTGGAAATTTTTCTGTTGATGAAGCCAATTGGTTAAGTGTTGAATGGCGAGGGTTGTTACGCAAGTTCTAATATATCCTTGGAAAACTCATGTTTTGACACTACTCGGTTTTATAAATTGTGGAAGGTTAGTCTGCTATCACCAATATTCACTTCATTTAAAACACCTTAACACTTCACTGATCGAGCGTATACTACTGTTGGTTTGATTACTTTTCTGCTTCACATGGTTGTTAGTTCGCTCGTTGTATAGGTTTAACCTCTTCTCCTCATCTCGTTACTTCTTAGCTAAAAGCGACTTCCTTTAAATAAAAACTATGGTCTCTGTTTGGATTCGATCCAGTTTGTCTTTTGACTACTAATATACGCTTATGCGTATTATATAAACAGATGAAAATCAATACTATATAGATTGTAACTTCGAGTTTCGTCTCCGTTCTAGGCCTTTAAAATACCTGATGAGATCTACTATCAGCTTAAAAGTAATTGAAAGTGTCACCAAACGCATTCAGCCACCTATGGTGACGTTGTTATAAGCAAAAAACCTTATGATGCGTCGTAGATGGTTTCAACGCTTTAAGATTGGTGATTTACACGTCATAGATCGGCATAACTGTAGAAGAGGGTAATTTTTTCAATATCAATAATTGAAGGATAAGCTTTATAAAGACTCGTGTCAATGTGAAAAAGGATGCAAGTTACCTGGTAATGATCCAAAAGCAAGGATATTCGGCGTTATTTGTTGATTAACAATTGTTTAAAAGACAAAACCGGAAAAAATTTAGTATTAAGAATGAGGACATTAAAAAAGGTTTAGTGCAAAAATCCAAGCTCTAAAAATCAATATATATTCTGGCAACACTTTCGTGCTGGCGACAACACCTAATTTGGCTTCAATGTCATGCTCTGTTTTTGGTTTATAACCAGATCGGTGTAGTGTATGTTATGATCTGTTAAAAACGTATGAGACAACAAAAGACACTTTGAAATGATTTTAGAGCAGAACAATGCTTAGTCTTATGTAGCGAAAGCAGACAAAACAAAACATTGAAATGGGAAGTTCAACTCAATCAATGTTTTTATTTGTAGACATTCCAGGTTTACGCTCATCGAGTATTTATTAGATTGGAAATGGTTGAGAACTGGATGACAGATCGTTTTCTACTTTAAATCTCTAAGAACAATTTAATAAATTTGAATGGAATCCCGCATCAACATCGATAGAGTAGATTTAGTCTGCAACGCAGCCAGCTTAAAACCAGGTTTGTTAACTTCAGAGAAGTTAAATGGTTGTCATGTAATATTGTTTAACAGTCTGAGACAGTCCTAGCAAACAAAGTGCTAATTTCATCCGCTGTTATAAGAGGAATTGTTCCTGCTACATCTTTATACTTAACCAAAGATTCGAAGGTTCTAAATTGTGATCAAGCATTTTATTCAGAAAATTATTACAGATACAATCCCTGTGCTGCACTATACAGGCGAGGATCGTTCAGGTGAAATAAAGGTTTTAACTATGGCAAATCCTTATCATATAAATTGAGTAGGTATTAGAAAGTTCTGAAAATTTCTAGTCAATTGAAGCAGTCTCGAACAAGGATTAACAATGCATACTGAGACATCGAAAAAAGACCCAGCTATTTCTTTTTCACCAAGAACTTTAGTAAAGATAGATACACTTTCAAAATGTACACTTTTTAAAGTACACAACAGCATTTCGCCTTGTCGCTGCTAATCGGGCTTTATATTCTCTACGTCCACTTCTGAAATCAAAATATCTTGCAAATGCAGATAAGCTGAAATTGTACAGTTATGTTATGTGTGAATGTGAGAGTTGAACCTTAATGGATGATTACTCAAGATAGCTTCTAACATTCTAGAGAAGAATAATGAGTTCGATATGACCCAAAACGCGACTTTGAAGGCAGATAGTGAATTTTTTTCAATTACGAAATTAGAAATTTAATGCGAATCCGTGATGTCGTTGATGAAAACATAGTACAGCGAGTTCAAAAGTTTGAATCACGAAATAAGTTGAAGCCATTATTGAATTGCAAGGTTCAGTTCAAAACAGGCGTAGCAATAACAAAATATGCTTCGGGTTCAGGTGACAACCACAATTTTAAACGTCTACACGTTTGTTCAAATTTTTGTGAAGGAGTGCTGTTGAAATTGTAAAAGTCCGGAGTTTCGAAGGGATGCGTGCACAAGGTTAGTGTATTAGCTCTAGTAAACAAATATTTCAAAAACACGTAATTCAGCAGAAAAAGAGATTACAATCGCAGGGCTAATTCGGCATGTACAGTAGCTGAGTTTTCCATGGAACTGGATGCGTTACAAGAGAAATGTAGCTTACTCCGAAACAGTAAAATAATGATCTTAAAACCATTTCTAAATGACCAAGGGATTATACAAGAAAGAGATCGGATCCAGGAGTTTTCAATGTGAAGCATCCGATCATATTACCAATCGCGTCAAGTGAAATGCATAGTTATAGAGATCATGCTCATATCATGCACAGTCATCCAAGAATTAGTTTGATTACCAACACAGTGAAACCACGATTTTGAATGGTCAGAAGAAATGTCGTTTCCATAGGTGCGTATTGAGAGAGTTGGTAGTGCTTTATAAAACATATAGGTGTTCATATATAGCAGCATCAATCCTATTTTATAAAATAGAGTGAAAGCTTATTTCCTCTGGGGCAACTCATATGGCTGGCAGCTTGGAGGCGGCCGAAAGAATATATACATATCAACCTAGACGTTTTATGACGCTTCCAAAAAAGTGTAAAAATTGTCAAGCTGCACGGTTTACAGACAATTTTCGACAACAAATTGTAGCGTTACGGGGTGGCTCGGTCGAGCTAACTTGACTACCACGCAGAATCGATTGGTGTCAACCGTTGTTGTTATCCGCTTTCTAAACTCGTATCCTACATAAATATATTCACTTGTTTAACAGCGAAAACCAAAATAAAAACTAGAACCCAACAAATGTCGATTGTGAGTTTAATATCGAATTTATTTGTTTCATGTGACATGCTGCGAGAGTCCACGAGAGGTGCCCATAGCGGCGAGGAGATAGTCAAGGTTCAGGCTGAGTGATAATTGAGCTAGAGAAAGCTAGATGGTGGAACAGAGTTTGGAAGTTACGCGAAATCTCGAGCCGCTGAATTGGAAACTCCGCGGTTCACCAACTAGGAGCGAAAGAACGAAAGACAAATTAGATGAGGCACAAAAAAGGGATTGAAACTTGGACCCTCAAAGGGAAGGACGAAATAAATGAGAAGAAAAAGAGACTACGAATAAGAGTTGGATGACGGTGGAAAGTTGTAACCGCATCCAAACTCAAGAAAATTGTTAAAAAAAACTTGTAAATAAATAAAAAAAAAACCGTGTAAATGTCATTAATAAAATAGATATTTGTAATGTTTTAAAATTGTGTATTTCCTTGCGCTTGGTTTTACAAGTTTTTCTTATGTGTTGATGGTGAAAAAAAAATAGGAATGAGAATTATGAAGAGTGATACCAATTTTTTTTGTTAGTGTGATCATCAAACTTCGAACAAACTTCTTTTTTTGTGTTACTGTGGTTTACTGTGATCTCACAAGATCAATAAAATTGTGATAAAAATATAAAAAGAAAGACCGAACAATTGGTATCAATGGAAGTACGAATAAATGAAACAGTATAATTCATACCGCCACAAAGGAGTTCGGCAGCGTGTACTACGATAGCGTGTAGGATAAGCCATCGAGTTTTTTGTAACGCTACGAGCTCCAGTCGATACTCTTTGCACTTAAGTTTCCAGACATTTTTTATATATTTGACCATGATGTGGAAGAACTAATGGCCGATGGGTAACAATTTGCCTAGATTTATGTAAATATCGTTTTCGGGAGACCAGTTTTCGGGATAAATGTAAAATATTAACCGTAACGGTCATTTTTTCGAAACTTTGTTGATTGGGTCTAGG
Source organism: Tipula lateralis (assembly GCA_963932295.1). Taxonomy (NCBI): domain Eukaryota; kingdom Metazoa; phylum Arthropoda; class Insecta; order Diptera; family Tipulidae; genus Tipula; species Tipula lateralis. The sequence goes on from OZ010737.1 coordinate 22,072,651, forward strand.
GATTGCAAATTTTGACGGAAATAAAAAAAACGGCATTCGAAATTCGCATTTAAGCATTCTCGGAATTCGATCGAATTTCGAAATATTTCTTCTGATCAATATTAATACCACTATACTTGTACAAAAATTCAGTTAGTAAACTTAGTGCAGACAATCAATATTTTAAAATGGTGTATTATTGTTTTGTTTGCTCAAAATATGCTTTAAGAAAACAGAGATCACTAAATACTACGTCACCTAGTTTCGATCGAACCTTTGTACAAAAGGTACCAGCAACTTAGATAGCTTGCTCGGACTATACGCTCGTTGGTGAAATCGAAATCAAAAATGAGTATACGGACTCTAAAATATTTCCTCGTACGCTGTTCGCTTCAAAGAATTTCATTCCGATTTAAATTTTAAAATTCAGCTCCGATTGGTTGCTAGCTGAGTTGAGCCGAAAGGCGATATGTTCGATGACTAATTCGGATGAATTTGGTTATTCATCTTTTGCTTTAATGACTGGGACTGCGCGTTGTAATTCGTGATTCAAAATACTTAATCTAAATTGTCAGATTCTGACGAATTATCCATAATTGTGATGAACATCTTTGTGAAAAGGTTTCAATAACTTTGACTATTATATTTTTAAATGGTCTGGTGAAAGAGGCATCAGTACTTATGCCACCATTTTGACAATGCTGAAGAGAACCTGATACATTTGTGCTACTTTGGCTTATTCGTTCTTTTAAAGCGTGTTTCAATTTGAGTGAGAGTTTATCAGATCCGAAGTTCTCAAGCATAAGAGATAGTACCGCATCAGCAGAAAGAAAATTTGCGTCCTCTCGACAGAGGGGTCAACAGTAAACTCAACTGGGAGAATTGCAGAAATGATGTTATTTCAACATCTGTAGTAAAAATATCAGATGAGATGTCAATCAAAGCTTTTCTAAAACAGCTTTTTAGTTGACTAAATCCTTAAAGGATTTGGACTTAGCTATTCCATCTAGTTCTTGTGTCCATAATAAGTTTCAATTCTTTTTGAAATTTTTTTAACAAAAAATTGAAGAATATCATCCGATTTTCGCACACAATGGTATTGGTTTACAATCAAAATTTCTCAATTTCTGATGATCAAACTCAATCAAAATTCTTTAATTACCACAACATGCTCTAATTCAGCTTTATTATCAATTTATACAATCAAGCCACCGCAATTTTCGTCTACGTACTCCTAATCCTTTGATTCCGTTGTCACTTTCTGGATTTTTCTCCACTAACATTTTCTGTTTTATATGCACCAATTCAGAAGTATGTATTCGATTTATTAAAGAAATTATTAATTACAGCTAACTGAATCGCGACTGCAAAGCACAACTATGGAAAAACTATCAAAATGCTTTTTCATAAATGCTGCTCCATCAGTTGTTATGGACATAATAACTTTACCGAAATTTAGAATGTTGTTTTGCAATGTGGTTTCCAGAGCCGCAGCGTATTTGCAAGGAAACGGCTTTCAATGGTCATTCACATTCAAACAGCATCGATATTTTGGTGATGTCCATTGATCTGAAAGTTAAGCAGCAAAACCGTGTTCCATTTTCCAGTACTGCAACATTTTGTATGGAGTTTAGTGATTTTGGTAACACATAATCTCGACGAATTCTAGTCAAAACAATTCGGATTTGCCATGAATATTTCGGAATTCGAAATTATATTTATATGGACGAATTTCGAAATTCTCGAATTTCAAAATTTGAAAATGCAATCGCTAATTGGGTCATTCAGGATCGCGATTTTGAAATAGCCATGTCCTGAATATGTTACATAAAATCCACCTTTCAATCCAGCACATATGTAAAAGATGATCCTAATCCATATCCAACGTGCTATTCTAGGATATAACAAGTGTGACAATTAACAATTTTCAATAAATAGAAACACTTCTACCTGAGATTAAATTTTAAAACCAAATAAAACAATCTTTAACTGCCCCTACTTACCAATTCATATATGTATAGTACAAAAGCATATCCAGATCACAATGTTTTCCAAATGACAAAAACAAACTATATAGACGAGCATATAGTTTTGCTTTTAAACATAAATAATAAATAAGCATAAATGTGTATTGTCGAGATGTATTTATCTTTTTTACAACGAACAGAAGATTTTGTATTTGTAACATTCACATGAAAATCAACATCAACATCAACATCATCATCATCATCATCAACATTTAACAAGAAATTTTCTTTTGTTTTTACTCTGCTCATATATTATTTGTACACAACTATTTTTCTTGGATTTTCACTATTTGAGTTGATTTTTTTGTACAATAAAATATGAAGAAGAAAATATATATGTCAACAGACATAACTAACAATCTTGTGTTTTGTTGTAAAATGAAAGCTTTACAGAATCATTTATTTAAAACGCTTTTGCTTTTACTGTTCACTATATGCATGTATGGAACGACAAAGTAAAAAGCTTTCATTCACAGATAAATTTAAAAATTAAATCAGTTGAATATTTAAACTAATTTTTTTTTAACAGAATATAATAAGCTGAACCGTGTACGTATAGAACAAGTACATTTGTCGTGTATGACACAATGATGTTGAGTGGCCCAAAACCATTAAATAATAATAACGCAGAGGCCCTAACCGCGTCTCAACTGAAACCTTATATACAAACCATAACACAACCGCTATTTCAACGACGAGAATCGAACTCTGGACCGCGGCGTGATGAGTAACTGTCTTAGCTTGTATCCTACAACCGATGCCCGTCTTTCCTTTCAATTAGATTTCTTTGAGCTGCTACCGTTTTGCCAACGACAATGAACTGTCCGCACAACATCGAAATAGGGAAGCCAAATTTAAGTGAAGACAAAATTTAAAAAAAAAAAATTGAACCCAGAATAAAAACAATAAATTATTGTGAAAATACAAAAATAATATAAACGAGCATGGATCATGAGTTATTTGCCAAAGCAATTTTGTGACGTAATTGCTTCACTTTTTCATTTCTACATTCCATAAAATATTCACACTCACACAAAGTCGACATTGAATTCCTATACATACGTTTACAAAACAATAGTGTACAGTGGGTGTAAAATGACGCAAACAAAAATATAAAAGCTTTAAAAAGCTTAAAACGCAGTATTGGACAAAAATCTACAGTGGAACGTCAAATTAGTTGGACGTTCGATTATACAATAAAACATTATATGGAATATTGTCGGTGTGCAGGTGCTTTTTGCATGAACCCATTTTATTTTCCATGTCCATCAGAGGTGGAGTTGAACCCTGAGAAATATTTACAAATCCATGTTTCGTAAATATTTTGAACGTAACATAAGACTTATAGAACACCACCAGAGCTTGTCAACTTCAATACGATGAAAAGCTGGGCTAACGATCCGCATATTTTAAAAAAATCAGGCGTTTAAATTTCAACAAAATTAATTTCCGTTTAAATTCCGCCACAGAAAAAGAAAGCAGTGTTGAACTTACAAGCAGTCAATTATCGAATGTGTAAGCTTCACTTGCACATAAAATTATAGTCAATCTCTGCGTGTAAGTGCGCTCACTGATGCAAGCCAACACCAGGATAAAGATTTATTTGAATAATCTGATGATGTGACTTTAATTTAAGAGCTAAATCGGACTCCCGACCCGAGACAAATTGACCATGGGTTGATTTTAAAAGACGTGAGATCGTATCGCTCTTCATCAAAATTCGTGTAGGCAGTGACCATAATCTGGTTTCTGGAATGTCAAGGTTTACATTTTTGTTAAGTTAGGGAGGAGAGAGGATTCACCCTTGATGGTCTTATAAATGAAATAAAAAAATCTTGCAAATGTTGATGAAAATGTACAGAGTGTTGATCAAATGCATGGATGTTAGAATTGGACCTTGACGGATGAATACGATAGTACAAACCGAGCTCTTATCAATCACATAATGGGAATTTGAACCAAATGATACAGCGATCTTTAAAGGGAAAGCCGCATTTCGGTTGGTGCAGAGGTCGCTATCGGCAATGATGTCTCCATAATATGTTGTCGCAACAACCTCTATGTTAAGAGCTGACTCGTGTTCGAAACTGATGATGTCAGATGGTTAACATGGTACGGGCCAACAATGGCCTATAAGAACCGTTAATTAAGTTAACCTCCATTTTAATTTGGCGGTGCCACTTAAAGCAAATAGAAATATTTTTTTAAAGTGATTGTTGTTATCGATGGGTGTTGTATACGCATTTAAACATTTCGGGTTATATATATTCGATATGTAATCGTATGTAGAAGACATGAAGAAATATTTCCAGAGTCAGTACATGATCCAGTATTTCCTCCTTCAGTATATTTTTTTTTGTAGAGGAATATCGTGGATGTTAACTCAATATGATGCCTGGGCCTACACTAATGAGCTCTAATCGAATTTCAACAAAGGGATTCGAAAGAAATCGAATTGGAACAAAGGCTTTGAAATTATGAAACTATAGAGTGGTAGGTAATGGGAGCAAGAACTGTTTATTTACTTTTCTCTTCTTATATTGTGCCATTTTCACAGAATCGGACTTCATGCCATTCGCAAAGCCACTACTTGCATCGGAATCCATCAACAGACTACTATTATTTAATATTAAAACCTAAAGTTCTGTCCCAATGTTAGTTTTTCTAGAATTTGGTTATGAGTCTCCACCAATTCATATCCTTATCCTTAATAAATTCTTATGCGCTAACCCAGTGACATAATGAGTTGAGCAAATGCCGATTTATCACCAAAGTACTGCATTAACTCTAGACATGATTCGATGCGCTAACTCACCAGAAATCATGCGTTAATCATATCAATGCACTACTTTGGATCATAATTCCTATTTGAGGATCACCTGACGATCTTGTAAAAATACTACCGCATATATTGGATTTCATTCAACGAACAAGCAGATTTTGGGACTTAATTTGTACTTTTGGAAGGGGATGTCGCAATAGGTCAATCGAACCCGACGAGGAAAAAACATTCAGAGTTAAGTCCTGCATATAGTATTTGGTGTTTGGTGATACTATAGCAACATTAGGTTTCTTGCTATACCATTTGACATCATGATTTTGCAATCTCTCGTTGGCAGAGAAAGAAGGCTTGCTCTTTCATTCATTCGTGGTCTCAGGTTCGATTCCCAGTCGTGACCAAAAATCACGATTTAGTATTTTTAATGTGTACGTATAGGGGTGACCCGTGGACTCTTCGTGACCTTGAATTCTGGACAACTTACTGATTATGAATGTGCTCATAGTTGTATTGGACCGTTTATTATCGTTGTTGTTTGAGACTCCAACTAAGAGATAGGTACAGCCGCCAATAAACATGATAGCTTTGTTTGTGTCACAGAACTTGTTGCTGACTGTAAATGTTGGTGTATGGGTATTGAAGCCAACATTTTGTGTGTGCCCAATATGCAGAGAAGCACCAAATACCATTTTTATTTGAGGTGGATGTATGTACCACACTCGTATATATATTGTGTGTACAGTAAAACTGGGACACAATAAAAGCTATATACACGACAAATTTTTTTTCGAAGTTCTTTTTGGTTTCGTTTTTTGTTATTGCCGACAAATATATGTTCCATAATTTGCTTGAATATAATTTTAATGTTTATGCTCATCTTCACACACTCACATACATACAATATACATTCGGCCAACAAATGGTTACCATTATTTTAATTATTTGTATATTATTATTTATTTTATTCATATAATAAATAATCATATCATGAACACAAAATGGTCCAGAAATTGTTTTGTTTCGACTGACGAGTCTGTTATACGAACAACAAACCCACTTACAAAACTGTTCACAAGCACAACATTTTTCACTTAGCTTTTTCGTTCAGTTGGATTATTATTTTTATGTTTTCAAATGAAATATCTTGGTTCGTTAATTTTATTGCTTATAAGCGCACAGGCACAGGCACAACAGCAACAAAAAGGCTAAAGAATAATATTGAGTAACAAAAGTCTAATTGAAAATAAAATTGTATATTGTATGTGTGTACCCATTATATAATATAAGTATATAGAATGAGGAGTGTTTGTATGTGCGGTGAAAGATGTAAAAAAGGCTGGATAATAAAAATAAATTTTCTATTTAATTCTCAAAGGTAAATAATTATAAGAATAGAGGTACTTAAAGTAATTATGATATGGTGAAGTTATTTTGCTAATTAGGTTGCTGCTAATTATATTTCATGGCAATATAGGTAACAAATGGAACTTGCTGGGTTACACTTTTTCTTGTCTTTATTTTAGCAAGGTCGTGTGTGAGTATGGTATCTGGTATATATGAGTGCATCCTTTTGTTTTTTAAACAAATAGGTATGAGAAGTATCTGTGAAGATAGACGCGCATTTAATACACAAAATATTAGTTGTATATTTTTGGGAAAAACCACTTAGATTGTCAAATGAACAAATGTATCGTTTCTGTCATATTGTTAATATATATAATATATATATATATATATATATAATAATAATAATCTATGGCTTAGAGGCCGTAAACGGCCCTTACCGCGTCTCAACTAAGACCTTACGAACCTATTTTAACGATTGGGGAATAATACATATATGATACATATATATATATATATATATATATATATATATATATATATATATATATATATATATATATATATATATATATATATATATATATATATATATATATATATATATAATATATATAATATATATATATATATATATATATATATATATATATATATATATATATATATATATATATATATATACCTATTTGTATGTAAACAAATAGGTATGAGAAGTATCTGTGAAGATAGACGCGCATTTAATACACAAAATATTAGTTGTATATTTTTGGGAAAAACCACTTAGATTGTCAAATGAACAAATGTATCGTTTCTGTCATATTGTTAATATATATAATATATATATATATATATAATAATAATAATCTATGGCTTAGAGGCCGTAAACGGCCCTTACCGCGTCTCAACTAAGACCTTACGAACCTATTTTAACGATTGGGGAATAATACATATATGATACATATATATATATATATATATATATATATATATATATATATATATATATATATATATATATATATATATATATATATATATATATATATATATATATAATATATATATATATATATATATATATATATATATATATATATATATATATATATATATATATATATATATATATGTTACGGTTAAAGCCCGAAATCGGCGAATGTCGGAATCTACCGGTAAATGTCCGAATTAACCAAAATGTCAACCGAAGTGTACGGAAATCCATTAATAGATTCTATATAATCCGTTCCTATTATCCGTCGCACGCAGTGCGACATCTTTGCTTATCCCAGCTCCTACGTCCCTCGAAGTCTTAAGCCCCTCGGAGAGTTACCGAAGCCGTTAGCCTTTACAATTCTAGAAAATCATGCTAGGTTCTACTACGAAATCATTCTAGGGTCTACTACAAAATCATTTTTTAATACAAAAAATGAAAGAGTAAATGTGAATAAAGTCTAAATTTTGCAGGTAAACGTAGATTGAACATACATTTACCAAAGCGATAGGTGAATTCGGACATTTACCGGTTAATTCGGACATTTGCCGCATTTCGGGCTTTAACCGTAACATATATATATATATATATATATATATATATATATATATATATATATATATATATATATATATATATATATATATATATATATATATATATATGTATATATATATATATATATATATATATATATATATATATATATATATATATATATATATATATACATATCATCTTTTACGGGATGCAATTCCACTCTTTTTGGTCTGGAACTATCAGTTCTGAGGTGGTCACTTAAGTGCACGAATGCCGAAATCATGGAAATATATTTTTATATCATTGCAGCTATGTAGACTGTAGCGTTTCTACGCATTATCAAAAAAACTAACATATCCTTGAAACTGACATATGGCAAAATGTGATCGCCAAGCATGCCATTCTAAATTCATCGTTAAACCAATCTCCACTTGCACCGGACATCATTCACCAAGGCTTACAGTTTGCACCATATGACACATGTATAGCGTTGTCTGCTCTACTGTATACAAGATTATGTGCATCTGGTTTCGATAAACGGATTCCGGTCTCATCTAAAAAAACAACAGTGGCCAGTTGATCAGTTCTCCAATTTGCAAGAGTAACTCATTTTTTAGTTAATTAAAAAAAACACTCCAAAATCGGTCGTCACGTTCGATTGTGCACCTCTTACGTCCTTGTCCGTGTTTTCTCATATATTTCCGGTTTTACGATATAGTTTAGTATTCGTGAAACCGAAGAGTGGTTTACCCGATTCGTACTTGGGCAAAATTATCTGGTACAACATGACGATCTTAACTCTAGCCCACGAAAGGGTACTATATTACAATGGATGTTATTGTAGATGTTTGCTTTAGAACGCATTCACAAAATTAAAAATTTAGGACTGAACCAGTCAAATCGTTACAGCTTAAGTTGTGTACCGATCATTGGGAAAATTAAATTTTGTTTTGACTAAGCGTTACTCATCATTCGCTGGCCAATAAATGGAATGATATTTCGATAGTTGAATGTTAGTTGAACTCGATGTTCAACTATTGTCCTTGATATGAATCAATAATATCCTGGATTGATAAATTAAAAAGTTTTCACCAAAAACTTATATTTTGTGATCTTTAGCAGAAGGCTGAATGAAAATGTTGAACTTTTTTAATAACAAACTAGAATCGAACCTGGTATCTTGGTACATCTAAATTGGTATACTGCAGGCAGACTCGTAGTCTAAATGGAAATTGTCAGTGGTTAAAGCTGCGGCAGTTAGAGCGGGAGTTACCGGGTTCAAATCCCGATTCGGGGCAAGATTCAAATGGGGTTTTCACCTTCGATCGTTTGGACGGTGCGATCGGTGTAAAAAATGAACATATATCTGGATCCCCTGTCGCGTTTAGAATTCATGGGCCGACCCATCTTCTATGTAAGTACTATATAGGCTGACATGGAGCCATGCAATGTGCAGATGGTACTACGAAAAAACTCGGACCTATAGCCGTACAAAATGGTATCATAACGGACCAGTCGCCGGTCTTAGTGTGTGATAGCAGCCACAACAACCTAGCCTAACCTAGGTTCGTCTAATAGAAATTTCCATCAATCAAGTGTGATCAATTGTTTACAAGCAACATACATATACACACGTCTCAAAATAGTTCTAGCCATCCGATCAAACTCATTGAGACAGAAAGCGTGTTTCGAAAAATACTAAGGTCAACCCATGATATTCAGTTTGAATTTTGATCATAACTTATACGGTTTTGTGAGTTTCAATTAATTTAAAATTTTCGAGAACGATCAAAAATGCAGAACTCAAAAATTTGATTTCAACAGATCGTTTAAGGAGTCTGATGATGACATTTCTAGTGCGATGAATTTTGATCCATCTTTGGTAGGCCCACAGTAAACATTCACATACAATATATATATATATATATATATATATATATATATATATATATATATATATATATATATATATATATATATATTTATATTTATATATATATATATATATATATATATATATATATATATATATATATATACATATATATATACATATACTAGCGGGATACGCCCGCTATAAAGCGCGACGTCTCCTGGGATATTTAATAAAAACTTCGTTTTGATTAAATGTCCCATTAAATGTTTTAACGGATTAAATGATTGAACGGAATATAAAAAACACAAACCACTAAACATTTAGTTTTTAAATTTATTAAAATTGATTCTTTAAAATTATGTACATATCACGAGACCCAACCTTCAGTTGTAAATTATACCGTGGCATGCCTGGTAAATCCAATGAGTTTTAAAACTCTGTTGCATAATTCACAGCTTCGGTGGTATCGCAAACTATATCAATAGATTTGTATGACACCAAGTCTCCTGGCAATAAATCTTGTATCTTAAGATTCAATTCATTGACGTCCACATTTTTTGCTGTTAAAATTGTTCTTTCTGCCAGCCACTCATGATTTGTGTATTGTCTGTGATCATCGGGAAATATTTTGACAATGCGAGCATCTTGCGAATCAATGATTGTGCAGAAATCGGTCGGTAATTTTATTCACCCAGTTTCATCTGTAGTAACTTTTCCATCGCCGATATCTAATAGTTGTTTTGAGAATGTTTCAGTAGATGGCTCTTGAAGTGTTTGAAGGCGCATACTTACTTTCAGTTGTACTTTTTCAACATTATGTCTCAGTGGCGATGATTTTAAGCACGCGTTGATCTCATCAGCCTATGTTGAACGTGGAATGACAGGAAGTGTTTGGCTGAAATCACCTGAAAGGAGCAACAAAGTTCCGCCAAATAGTCTGTCATTATTTTTTATATCTTTCAATGTCCTGTTCAACGCCCCAAGCGAATGTTTGTGCGCCATGGTACATTCATCCCAGATGATAATTTTACACTGTTTTAATACTGTGGCCATGGAAGATTGTTTTTTATGCACACTAGGTCTGGGTTATTTTGAATATTTAGTTTTTTTAAATTACCACAATGCCAGATGATGCCAAAGCCAATGCGATGCCATTATTGGATCGTACTTCGGCGAGAATCAACGAAATTAGGAATGTTTTGCCAGTTCCATCTGGTGCATCCAAGAAAAAGAAACCACCTTGTACTGCGGCAACTGCGAGCATGATGGTTCTTTGTTCGTCATTCATTAGTGGAACATTATGCAGTGTTAATTAAATCAGATGCATTTCGATTTGGCGAATTCATACCAAAATGACTGTGAGGTAAGTTTGCAATAATAATGCAAAATTTCTCAATAGTAATCAATGCTTCATTGTACATAATGTCGCTGAGTGCTATCGTTAAATAATTGCATCGTGTACGATGTTGATACAATATATCATCAGTCATTGAATCTTTGTGATTATCCCATAATGTCTCTGTTCCAACGGGGCATCCATTTATTTGTTGGTGTCCATGTGAAATAACGTGGTATAACGGTCTAAAGAAGTTCCTCTGCGTCTAGCTGGCATTGTTCAAATTATTAATAAGTAATAAATGAAATATAATACGTTTAACACAATAGTCATTGCTGACGGGAGTTCGTGATATGTGTTAAGTATTTTTTAGGTTATAATAAAATAATACACGTGAGAACTTTACGTTTAAAAATAATAATTTCACTTACTTTTCAATAAGACAGGAAAAAATAATCACAGCTACTGTGGTAAATAAAATATAAATCCAAATTAATAAATTCACTTGAAGATAACACTGAAATGGTAATTGAAGATAAGACTTCTGAGCATAAACCTGCCGAACATATATACCAAATTTCATTAAAATCGGTTGAGCATTTGGGAGGAGTTCGAGGACAAACACTGTGACATGATAATTTTATATATACATATACATATATATATATATATATATATATATATATATATATATATATATATATATATATATATATATATATATATATATATATATATATATATATATATATATATATATATATATATATATATATATATATATATATATATTTATATATATATATATATATATATATATATATATATATATATATATATATATATATATATAAATATATATGTATATATAAAATTCTCTATATATATGATATATATATATATATATATATATATATATATATATATATATATATATATATATATATATATATAAACACTATATATATGAAGGTTTAAAATGTGTGGCCGGGCTTTGTTCTCCTGATTTTATTGGCTGTTTGATTTGGACGTTTATGTTGATGTGAACAGCTGCATATGTCCAAAATAACGTTTAAAGTCTCTTATTGTTGTTTAGTAACTTGTTAGTGGTAACGTATTATGCTGAAGGCGGTTTTGGTAATATATGCGACAGTGTAAATTATGCTGTTATATACAATCGAAACCACAACAATGAACGAACCCAACTATATTTGAAAGCGCAATACAAAGTGTGGGGAAACGACACATTTTGACCCGGTTTGTGAATTTTGAATATTTATGCTTGTTTATAGACGGGCCAGCAGAGTTCCAGCAATTTTATTAATATATTCTTTATAGTTACTTTAAAAGATCGTTATAAATAGTAATTGTATAAGTATATAGTCTTTCTTCAAAACTTTACTTTCCAAAACTTTATTATGGCATAAAGATTCTTAAAAAAGAATTTTTCTACTTGAAATACCACAAAATTAGGCTATTTATAGAGTTTAATACTAGGAGCATAATAAATTAAAATGTACAGTACAAACTAACCACAAAATTGTATGTAACTATGCACACAAACACATACATCTGTATAAATGTATATAAGAACAGATACATAGAAATAGTTTATCTGTTTATGTTAATTTTGTTTTATTTTACTCTCTTAATTCAATTAAATGTATGTGTATAAACCAATACATATATATATATATATATATATATATATATATATATATATATATATATATATATATATATATATATATATATATATATATATATATAGAGAGTATTTTCCACATAAAAAGCTTCACCATTTATTTTCAAAAGTTTAAGCAATTTTATAATATTTTAAGAAGCTTTTAAAATTATTATATATTTTGTGTATCAAAATCACCAATTTTCCTTTCTCTCCTATACACATACATAGCTATATAAAATGGCAAACTTACTAAAAATAATATATTATTCCATTTGGAAAAATAATTTAAATTTTATTCAGAATTTTTTCTTTTACATAAAACAAAAGTCTATAAATATAAATAATTTTGTAAAATAGCCTCACAAATAATCAAAAACGCTTATTTTATTTTATCGTTTGATCCAAAGAGATTCATACAACTATACACACATGAAGTATTTACACATATATGTATATATATATATATATATATATATATATATATATATATATATATATATATTTATATATTATATATATATATATATATATATATATATATATATATATATATATATGTATATATATATATATATATATATATATATAATATATATATATATATATATATATATATATATATATATATATATATATATATATATATATATATATATATATATGTATATATATATATATATATACATATATATAATAATCTATGGCTTAGAGGCCGTAAACGACCCTTACCGCGTCTCAACTGAGACCTTACGAACCAGTGTTAACGAATGGTGCACATTGTAGGTGGTTAGCCCAACGAATGTTTTTTCACACAAACGCGTTTTTATGTCATCCGGTTGCATGTTAATTTGATCAACGGCGGGAATCGAACTCGAGACTGCGGCGTGATGAGAAACCCTCTTAACCATTAAGCTACATCCGGCGACTATATATATATATATATATATATATATATATATATATATATATATATATATATATATATATATATATATATATATATATCGGTGGGTTGCAAGAATATTTCTACACATTTTTTCAACCAAAACTTTTATTTCCTCTATTAGTAATATAGCAAAATAAGCTAATTGTTGCAGAAAATGTTGCATCAAAACATTTTAAGTTATTTATATTTAAAAACGTGTGAGGACAACGTTTTTTTTTTTGTTATTTTTAATCTCCAGGCACTTCCTACTTGCGCGTGGTTCACTTATTTACGTCCTTACTTTACGCCATTACAGCCAATTCGAGGACGTACGGCTAAAGGTCCGATTTTCCTAACCATCTGCACATTGCATAGATCTATGCCAGGCTTTAGTGCTGGCATGGAAGATAGGTCGGCCCATGAATTCTGCACTTCAACAGGGGGTCATAGTTGTGTTCATTCCCACCACAGATCGGTGAAAATTCTTATGTTGAAAAATTCCTTTAGCATCCTGTCCCTATCGGGACTCGAACCCGGTACCTCTCACTTCAACTGCAGCAGCATTAACTATTGCGTGGTGGACAACTCAAAACAAGTAACGGTTAAAGTGGTGATATCCGAAGCCAGTTGAACACCTTATTTGACTTTTCAATTTCACTGTCAACAAAAAAAATATTTTATTTGGAGTTGAAATAATCTACAAACCTTTCTCAAATCCATTAGAACAAGGACAAAACTGTTGTTATTATTAACTATCATAATCCCGCGTCTTGCATATGCAGGTAAACCAGTAATGTTGAACCATTTACTTATTTCCAAAATTCAATTAAAACAAAAAGGATTTGAGTTAAGCCTCTTTCAGTGTCGCGTTCCTTCCTTCCTTCGTCTGAAATTTTTATTTGCGATATTATGGTTGATGGTAAAATGCAGAACGATTTTGCTGCCATCTATACTTGAATAAATTTAAGTGATTGACATTATTCTTTCATGATTGAAATTTTAACATTAGTTTTGAGGACATTTTATTTGCGTGTTTTTCATTTAAATATCATGCTATCTCTTTCTCGCTATGTTCGTTCCAAAAAGATAAAATTAAACTTGCTGAAAAAAATTTAAAAGAAAAAAGTTCGTCCTTTTAAACCAATGAAATTGCTTAATTTTTGGACTGAAGAAACGAAGGAAGGAACGCACCACTGAAACCACCTTTGAGGAATATATTTCTAATAGACTTTCTTAATTATTCTCGAAAACATAATTGATGCCAAACTTAAAGAATTTTTCGTGCACAATCTGCGACAGATAAGGCCCAAAGGAAATTGGTTTCATCATATAGTTGGTTGATAAAATAAAATTGTAGTGTGAAGTTCTTTAAAGTCGTCTGTTGGAAGTTAGGAGTATTTATTCCTTTCATAAAGAGTGTGTTTCCATTTGCCATTGAAGGTGATATTTTGCTCTCTTAACTCTCTAACTTCTAACAGTCCTTCATATTGCAATAAGCTGTTGATAAAAGCAGTAGGATAGTCCAATTTCAGTGATTGAATGAGATGATTGGAAGCTATCCCAAACACAGACAAACTATGATAACATCGTAAATATACTGTATGTCGTATAATATTAAGCTTGTCCCAGATCTTAAATTTGTGCCATAAATATGTTGTGTAAGATATCAAAAGGACTTACAGTTAAGATTTTCGTCATCATAATCTTTAATATGAATTTGGACATAAAAATGGTCTCGTCCATTGAATTCGATCCAGGTTTGCTTTTGACTATTTGTATTTTGTATATGGCGTATTATTTCCACTCGATCATTGACTATAAATGTTAAGTAATTTATTTTGTAGATTGCACAGCTTGGGCTTTTTTAATGACTTAATTTTGATAGATAAAATGAGATAGACTATTTTTCGGACGACGTCAATAAAGCTGGATAAAAGTATCTTAACAATATGTTGCAGCATTTGGGATTCATGAGCATTTATATTATTCTGACACTGACAGTTTTTGAAGATCTTTTCGCATTTAACGTTGTTCCAACCGTTTCCAGTTAGATTTACAATAAAAGTGTTGCTGTTCAATGGATGTGTAGAGTAACAGTCTTAAGGTGAACTGTGGAGTCATAAAATTTACATATATGTAAATTTTATGATATATGTTTATGTATATATATATATATATATATATATATATATATATATATATATATATATATATATATGTATATATATATATATATATATATATATATATATATATATATATATATATATATATATATATATATATATATATATATATATATATATATATATATATATATATATATATATATATATATATATATATGTTACGGTTAAAGCCCGAAATGCGGCGAATGTCCGAATTTACCAAAATGTATGTTCAATCTACGTTTACCTACAAATTTAGACTATTTTCACATTAACTCTTTAATTATTTTTATTAAAAAATAATTTCGTAGCAGACCCTAGAATGATTTCGTAGTAGACCCTAGAATGATTTCCTAGAATTGTAAAGGCTAACGGCTTCGCTAGGTCTCACAGGCACGCGGGAGGTCGCTGCGCTCTCCCCCGCTTATCCCTCCGAGGGGCTTTAGATTTCAACTTCGGGGAACGTAGGAGCCGGGATAAGCAAACATGTCGCACTGCGTGCCGCATGTAGGAACGGATTATATAGAATCTATTAATGGATTTCGGTACACTTCGGTTCACATTTTTTGTAAATTCGGACATTCGCCGATTTCGGGCTTTAACCGTAACATATATACACATACATATATATATATATATATATATATATATATATATATATATATATATATATATATATATATATATATATATATATATATATATATATATATATATATATATATATATAAACATATATATTTATATATTGTCGAAGGGGAGCAACCCGATCGCAAAATTTGTATAACTTCATGCGTTGGATGTCCATGTTCTGGTCAATTTATGTTGCTTGCTTCATGTTGTTTCATTTTTTGACGTAATATCATCATTACCATGCTGTTAATGGTGTTTCAATTATCTAAGGGATAATAGTTTTCATTGTCAGCTGACCTACTCTATCAGTAAACCTACGACGCTCCCGCTTCCACCGTTCACACTGAAAAATATTGTGTTATGGTGTAACTTGTTCATCACAGTAGAAACAAAAGAGTCTCTCTGTGTGTATATTAAAACCTTTTAAAGAAATAGCTGTTAAAACAACCAACAGCCATGGCCGGATAGGAATTGTGTTAATTGGAAGTTGATTTCACCATGCTTACGCTTCATATCCTTTAGGAAAGAGTTGTATTGTCTACGACGCAGTGTCTGCATCCTCCCATAATTTCTGCCGTGCTTCCATCATTTCTTGTTTCGCCTTCCTAAGAAGTCCCACTTAGTAGTGTGACTCTATGTTAGCCTCTATGTTATTAACGTCATAGGTGGCATGCTAGATATTATGAAGGCTGCTTCTTTCGATATTGTACTATTTATAAGTAATACATACCCGTAGTGCAATATAGTTCGTTGCACGCGCTTCAGTTGATCACGGGCCCTTGCAGTGTTCAATGCTCGGATCCATACGGCTACTCTATATAATATGATTGATGTGACTACCGAGCAGAGCAATTTCCTCTTGCTTGCGCTCAGTCCGCCAGTGCTGGTCATTAATCGAATAAGACCAGTTGTTGTTCTATTCGCCTTTACCACCGTTTGTCTAATGTGCTCTTGGAAGCTTCTTTGATGATACAGCCACATCCTCAGATACTTAATTTTTGCTGTTGGTACTATTTTTATTCATCCTTTGTTGAATTCCATAGGAAAGCAAACGCCTACCTGCCATTACCACTGCCTTGGTCGTTTCCAGCGCCAACTGCTACCGATGAGTGCTGAGCGATTTGAAGATGGCTTCAACGGCGGCTCCTACTCGCTCTACAAGTTGTTGTTCATATCTCGCCGATACAATAAGTGTCATCGGCATATTCCACTAGCTTGGAGTCTTCGGGCAACGAAATTCTGAGAACACCGTCATAAAAAATATATTTCAGAGCAGTGGTCCTAAAACCGAGTTGTGGTACACCACTCATAACCTCCATCCGAGAAGCTATGCCCGGTTATTCTACAATGATTCCTCGTTCACTCTGATAACTCTGGAGAACTTTTGTAAGACTAAGGCTTACTTGTCATTCCTCTAACCTTTGCTGGATTAACTCCAAAGCTGCGCCATTGAATGCATTCCGTATACGTCTAGGGTAATTACTATACTGGGATACGCCTTGTGTGTTTAGCATTTACCGGATAACACCCCGCTCGATAACCGAACTGGTTCTCTGCAAGTCCGCCAGTTCTGCTGACTTCGTCTATTAATCTGTAATGTAGTAGGTGCTCATATAGTTTCCCGAAGGTGTCCAACAGGCAGTCTATATGACGCCGGCACTCATTCCAGTTTGCCCCTCTTTTGTAGTAACACAAGTCTAGCTATTTTCCAGATGCGTAGAAATTCTTCATTCTGAAAAGTTTGATTTATCACATCCGCAAAATTATTGTTGGATGGACGTCAGATGCAGTTCTGACCACTTCTGGTAGGATCCTATCCGGTCCTGCACTTTTCTTCATCTTTAGCTTTCTCCCTACAGTCTCTAATTCTTTCCTAGTCAATGGTAGAAATGCTTGTGGCTGTATAGACGTATGGTTTGCTGTGAAGGGGAGAAAGCTTTTAACTATATGGTGGTGACAGTTTCTGCAGCAACAGCGGGCACCATTCGGCCAAATTTCTTGGTTACAGTTTTATAGGCATCTCCCCATGGATCCACTTCTTCCTTGCTGCAGAGCTTGATTTCAGTATACCCGTCCTCATTTTCTTCCTTGCACATTTCAATTCCTGTTGGATAGATGTATCCACTTGACCACGGGTACTCCTGTTATCTTGCAATAATTTTCTTCTAGTGCAGTTGCAACATCTGCGCAGTTCTGTAATTTCCGGAGTTAACCAGTACTCGCCTTAATTTCTCACATGCCTTCCTAGTCGCATCTACTAGGTAAGCTGACGTTGTAATACGAGATGGATTCAGGTGACTCTGAATTGCACTGAGAAAACTTTCTTGTTTGGATTCTCCTATACGCCAGCTCCTACTTGCATTATTCTTCTCTACTGTATTATCTGACTAATTTGTGATCACTTCGAAGCAAGCGATGATCACTAAGGCTATCATTATCTTGATCTTCTAAGTTCCGAAGCAGGTTAACAGTTCTTTTGGAACCAAAAGAAACATTATGAAAAGAACCTTAATTACCGATTTCTTAGGTTGGTATCTGTCCTACATCTTACATATTAAGATTACAGGAGGTGGTCCAGTCTGCGAGCATTTGTCCTTTGGTGTCCAGTGTTTCACCTATATATATATATATATATATATATATATATATATATATATATATATATATATATATATATATATATTATATATATATATATATATATATATATATATATATATATATATATATATATATATATATATATATATAAATATATATATATATATATATTTATATATATATATATATATATATATATATATATATATATATATGTATGTATATATATATATATATATATATATATATATATATATATATATATATATTTATATATATATATATATATATATATATATATATATATATATATATATATATATATATATATATATATATATATATATATATATATATATATAAATTTATTTATTTAAGAAACAAAACAATTTTATATTTATTAATAAATGTGATTATTTAGGATTTAACTTTTCACAAAGAAAAGCTCTTTAGGCTGTCTAAAAGGAACTAAATTCATATATAGCTTATATTATTCTCATTGAATTCAAT
The DNA here is from genome assembly GCA_963932295.1 of Tipula lateralis. NCBI lineage: Eukaryota > Metazoa > Arthropoda > Insecta > Diptera > Tipulidae > Tipula > Tipula lateralis. Next base: position 22,092,050 of record OZ010737.1, read on the forward strand.
TTTGTATGCGTGCCTCTAATATGTTTTTCTTAGAACTGATGACTAAATGAAGTCGAAAAACAAAAACAGGTAAATATATAATCTCGATCTTGTTAAATACCAATAATTCGAGTCCAGACGTATTTAATTAAGATGTATGTAGACGAAGGCATTATGTTGACACGTTGTGCACGTGACAGTTTTTTTTTTGTATGTATGCAATGTTTCGATATATTGTATCGAATTTGGCTCCAAGTCATTTATGTAATTTAAGTTTTTGTCAGCATATACACACACAAATAATATACGAAATCAAACCAAAAAGTAATAAAATTTTAAAATAAAATTATTTACGAACTTTTTCAATAAACCGAAAGCACATTCCAGTTTAAGTTTTCGTATGTCGGAAATCACAAAATGTACAATACAAAATGTATTCCAACTTTATATTTTGTATATAGTTGTTGTGTTTTATTTCTTTTGTGCCTCGAAGCTTAGTTAAGTGTAAGAAACAATAAAAAAAAAGTTCACCCCTTTCAGAGCTTTTTTTTCGTTTTTTATTTTATTTTTCTCAATTATTTAGTTTTCTTCGTTATACGTACATATATATACATAAACTTTGTTGTTTGCCACAGCAGCAGTAACATATTATAATTTTTTCGTTCAGATCTACGTGTGTGTACTTTAATTTTTTTCTTATACTTTGGAAAATGTACAACATGCATGGTTTGATGAGGATTAACAAATAAAAAATTGTTTTTTACTTCCATTCTTGTATATATTATATATGTGCGGCATGAATGGCGAACGAACGAATGAGTACACATATGAGAAATCTCGTATTGTGTATAAAATTAAAACCAATTTTTTTTGCATCATTCCAGTGTATATACATACTATACACAGCATCCAAAAGTAATAAAAAAAATGTTGCCCCAGAATGAAAATTAAATTATCCGCGCCCTGGTTTATCATATATGTTTGTAATGTATACATATATATGTATATGTAGCCCGCATATATAACCTTCGGGTCATTATTCTAATTATGTATGTTTAGTGGCCCCCAGATGGGATATACAGATATAGGTTTTCAATTTTCCGGCCTTGGTTTCGTTTCATAAATAAGATTTTTATGGTATATGTACATTGGATGGTATAAATGTGTTCGGATTTGAAACCACATAGGTTGTGTGAAAATTCAAGTCTAACATAACATCAAGAACTTCCGGTTGAAATGCTATAAGAAAAGCGTTACAAATTCGCACTAATCATTCGATCAATAATCAGATTTCCCTTTTCTAATTGAATAAAATTCTAAAATTTTCCATTCATCACGAAAAAGGAAATTTCTACCATTTTCAATTAGTTAAATTTGTTATTCTACTTTTCGTCTATATATATATATGTATATGTGTAGAGCTGTACATGTATAATTATCAAGCCAAAAGTTTATAATTCGAACTTAAAAGCTTAGAAATGATTTTATTATACTTTATATTGTTGAAATGAAATCATTTTATATTCTATTGTTACTGTGTTGATGCTGTTGCCGACCATCATGAGAAATAGAAAAATTTACGTGATTAGAAAAATGTTTTTATTTTGGTTTTACGGATATTCGAGAATTACGGAGTTCTGTTTTGTTGTTAGTGTTTTGGCTACACTCGTACATTAAAAGTTTTGATTGGAATTTATAAAGTATTGTAATCATCCTAAATCGATCCGATGTATGTGTTATTGGGAATTGAACGATCTGAAGGCTCCATCTGTTCAAAGTATACAGTATGTATTGTTGCCCCTTTCCAATTATATATGTTATGGTTTATAGAAAGCAAACCGCTAAAGCTAGTTGAAATAATTGGTATATAAAACAGACACAGTAAACAAAGTTTGTCGTAGGTGGTGATCGGAATCCATAAAAAAGTTAATTGTTGAAAAATATCAAATCTTGATTAATCGACTGGAACTCCGGGCTCTCCAAGAAACTGGATTGCTTTAAAGTTTATAGAACACGTGTGACAGGTAAAATGGTGTTGAACTTTTAGGTATTCATACTCTATAATCGATTGTGCAGGCTACGCTTCCACTTGTCGATTGTCTGTGTACTAGCGTTCGCTGACGTTAACCCTGAGCTAAACGATCGGTAGACGATGGCTTCACGGCGTGGAGTGACTTGACACCTTCTAATTGTTAACAACAGTATAAAACATGTTTACCGATTACACAACAACAGAAGCGCAATTAATACAAGCTTTTATGAAAAATAAAGAATAAAAACAACTTTGTCCATCATTGAAAGCTTTGATGTTGAGTTAAAGCTACTTTGATGTATAAAACAAACCAAGCTTGTTTACCAGGGTCATCCACACGTTTGTCTCGATATGTTTTTCTAATCGGGTTTGCGACCGAAGAACTTCAAAGTAGCAGGTAAACAACCAAGGAGATGATTAAACTCAATATATCTTTGACCCTACCCTACGTAAAGCTTATTTGATTACAATGTCCATGAAGAATTCTAAGTAAACATGCAGAAGGTAGCATTTTTTTTTCAGAAGTCTGCCGAATTAATCTTTAACACTACGCATCCCAAAAAAATAAAATAGCCAGTATTGAATCAAGCCACTACTTAAAGAAACTACTGCACCGTTTTGTCTTTTAATTGTTAAGATACTAAAAAACTGACTATTGCAGTCGGATGAATTCTGCATGTTTATTGGCTGATTTGATTGTTAGTCTTGATTGGATGACGATGAACAGTTGGATTGCGATAAGGCATACTGCCAAAAGACTTGAATACATAAATGAGATTCGTATTGGCCTTATTGAACTTAAGGTTGGGTTAGGTAAGGTTGCTGCTATCGCACACTTAGACCGGTGATTGGTCTGTTGTGATACCACTCTATGTACGGGATCTCTCTAAGGGATCCAGATATATGTTCATTTTTACGTTCATCACACCGATCGCACCGCCCAAACGATCGAAGGTGAAAAACCCATTTGCATCTTGTCTCGAACCGGGATTCGAACCCGGTACTTCCCGCTCCAACTGACGCAGCTTTAACCACTGCGCCACCTGAGTGGTATATTGAACTTTATGCTATTTCATTACGTTTTTACCGATTACAACATTAACGCACCAAAACGGCAACTTCCAAAATCAGCTCTATTAGGTTAAGATAGTATTTTAAGGCAATGTATATTTAAATGAAAATAGATAACCAGAAGTTATTGGCTCTTTCGATCAAAAGGTCGACCTTTAGTTTACATTGTTTTAAACCTGAGCATTGTACCAATATGTGGTCCGTTTTGAATTTTTATCTCGCACTTTTGAATCCCAGGAGAATGGCTCTGGTTCAATGATTGGCAATGCTGCATTTCATATTTGGGCTTTTGGCCATTTCTGCATACATTATCCTCATGCGATTTTGAAACAGACTTTCCCTATATCACCGTCCATGTTTGACCCGTCGGTATACGATACCAAAGAGTCCTGGTTGAATGAGAGCTCGACTCACCGCGGTCATGAAATATCTAATTTTAAAACTATGTAACGGGTGATTTTTTTGTGGTTAGGATTTTCATGCATTAGTATTTGACAGATCACGCGGGATTTCAGACAAGGTGTCAAAGAGAAAGATGCTCAGTATGCTTTGACATTTCATAACTGAAGCCGAACGATCTGCCACAACGTCGAATTTTCAGTGAATGGGCCCTAGAAAAGTTGGCAGAAAATCCGCTTTTTTATCGACAAATTTTGTTCAGCGATGAGGCTCATTTCTGGTTGAATGGCTACGTAAATAAGCAAAATTGCCGCATTTGGAGTGAAGAGCAACCAGAAGCCGTTCAAGAACTGCCCATGCATCCCGAAAAATGCACTGTTTGGTGTGGTTTGTACGCTGGTGGAATCATTGGACCGTATTTTTTCAAAGATGCTGTTGGACGCAACGTTACGGTGAATGGCGATCGCTATCGTTCGATGCTAACAAACTTTTTGTTGCCAAAAATGGAAGAACTGAACTTAGTTGACATGTGGTTTCAACAAGATGGCGCTACATGCCACACAGCTCGCGATTCTATGGCCATTTTGAGGGAAAACTTCGGAGAACAATTCATCTCAAGAAATGGCCCGGTAAGTTGGCCACCAAGATCATGCGATATGACGCCTTTAGACTATTTTTTGTGGGGCTACGTCAAGTCTAAAGTCTACAAAAATAAGCCAGCAACTATTCCAGTTTTGGAAGACAACATTTCCGAAGAAATTCGGGCTATTCCGGCCGAAATGCTCGAAAAAGTTGCCCAAAATTGGACTTTCCGAATGGACCACCTAAGACGCAGCCGCGGTCAACATTTAAATGAAATTATCTTCAAAAAGTAAATGTCATGGACCAATCTAACGTTTCAAATAAAGAACCGATGAGATTTTGCAAATTTTATGCGTTTTTTTTTAAAAAAAAGTTCTCAAGCTCTTAAAAAATCACCCGTTAGAATGGTACAGTGCTTCCATTATGCCTTTTCAATATAATTATATTATTATGGCTGTGGGTTACGTCTCATCTTGGGTTAACAAATCAACATATAAATTCTTGTCGGTTTCTAGTTATTGTCAACCATCTTGTCGGACATCCATAATGTTTGAGAATACCTCTAACATTATGTCAAAGGTTTTACGAATCACATTTTAAGGTTTGATGTGAGAAAACAACAGAGTCTGTCCAATTGGGAGCTAGAGCTAAATTAGAGCTTTTCCTATCCTTCATTACAATCTTTAACGATTTTTAGGCTTGTATTGCATTTATGGCGCTATTCCTTAATCTTGAATCATTATCGTAACTCCAAGTATACAGTCCTTAAATCGTTTCGTTCAATTATCCCGATGTGACCTATAAGTGAACCGTTCTTTTACAGTAAAAAGTTTCTGTAGTGGCCCAGTTTTTAATTTGCTATTGATGACACTACTGTCAAGTGGATCGAGTCTTATTGATTTATGTTAAACTGACTAAAGACTGTTCTAAGGGAGTTGTGGTGTCCCTTCTGCTTTCGCTCTTGGTGATTGATGATCTCTTTATTAAGATCGAGCAGTTTGGTTTCATTGGCCAATAACAATAAAATAAATAATATAAGAATTTTATAATATGCACCTTCTTTTATTAAGATGCCGTCTTCTGGCAACAGTTTAAGTGAGAATCAATCATAGTTTGTCTGTACTAGTAAATTTTGTCTGAATATTTACTAGATCAGAGAACGTCGAACCTTTTCTATGTTTTTGATAGTATAAGCTTTCCTGGAAATATCATATTGAGTGCAAAAAGTTACTTGTAATGTAGACGAGCTTTGAGAACGCCCTGCGGCTTCAATTCGAGAATTTTATATTTTATGCATAAATAGCTACTGCTATTGTCTTATTACTTGTATCGATTATTGGAGCTTGCACTCCGTTACTTGATCGTAAAACTGTACTCAATTCAATAAATAATCTAACTGTTTCCAAATCTATTAAAGACTGCAAATTACCTTTCCTTACTCAAAAATGTTTGTTAGTGAATTCAATTTGAAGTTATATAAGTACAAGTATACATGGTCTTGCTAGCGATTCTTATTGGTCACAATTGCTCTAAAAATCGTCTCCATCTTTATTGAAACTCTCTGGCTTTCTGTATCGGCAAATTTGGATAGAATTCTCGGTTTGCACGATGGGGTTGTTTCTCTTTATTTTACTATAGCTCTATACCTAATGCAAGTGCTCTTCCTAATACTGTAGTTCCATCTTATAAAATTGCAGCTTTGCCAGTGCTTGAGCAAGAAATTATGGTTAAGGTTGAGACATTGAACAAAACAAAGTTCCAATTGGAACTAAATAAGTTGTTCTGGAGGGATGCCAATTGGACAGATGCCTATGTTAAGCTAGTACGATTTTATATCAAAAGATGATGCTATACAAAATTATTGTTAACTGGTAATGTCATGTTATAGTGTTAAAGTTCACAGTAAAGCTCGGTCACGTTTCATGGGTTATTAAAAGAAAATCGTACAGTAGATCTCTTATAAGTGAAACACTTTTCAGTAGTGGCGACCATTGCTTAAGAATGATTGAGCATAAATTGATTGGTTGCAAAATTATGAGGGACCGGAAAATATAACGCCTTTCAAAGCTATTAGGGTTCAATCTATTTACTTTATCTTTATACAAACCATGAGTAGTGAGAAACACATATATATATATATATATATATATATATATATATATATATATATATATATATATATATATATATATATATATATATATATATATATATATATATATATATATATATATATATATATATATATATATATATATATATATATATGTTTATAGAATCTTATCTTAACCATGTTTCTAGAAAAGATAACCACTGATTCCAATTTGTGAAGCATCTGTTACATGCCTACCAGCTCAGCTTATAAATTCATTCGCTTTGCATCTATAACCGAAAAGCTCGTGGGAATAAATTAAAATAAGTCTTATGGTGATATTCTGAATAAAGTGGAATTATACTACTGTATGGTTAAGTTGAATGAATTACAAACCCTTTTAGCAACGATCAAGAGCTCAGCACTATCCAATGTACTATATTCACCTTTGATTTAAAGCTAATTTCATACCTGACAAGTGTATATGGGTCCCGCGCTTAGTAATGAAATAGAATGGTAATGTAGCATTGGTTGAACAATTCCCCGACCAGACCTTGAGCTACAGCATTTACATGAGAACAGAATATTTGTGTATTGGGCCATTGCACAACTAGCATGATCAAAAACCACCATGTATAGGTGAACGTTTAAAAGCAGTGACATTACCAGAAATGGTTCTAAAAAAGAAGATCCTAATTCAACGTACTCCTCGACAAAGCGATGTTCAATTGGCGAACAATCACAATATGTCTGCTCGTAGCGTGGAACGCATATTAAAAATTTTTCTATAATTGAAAAAGGTGAATACTTTTGCAGGTTAGTGCCGAACTTAAGAATTTGATATTTTCTGATGAAAAAATGTGATAACCGTTCACAGTACAAATCTAAACACAATTTAAACCTGCGAAAAAGCATCAGTTGGGCCATGGTAACTTCCACAGGACGTTCACCACGCGTTTATACATTGAAAAGAGTGTAAAGGTTAATCAACCCTGGGTATTTGGTAGAAACCATTATTCCTTTTTCATATAACCACATTGCAACAGTCCATGGTTTGTGGGATGAAGCCGGGCACCATCCCACACAGAACATTTTTTCAGAAGAATGCCACCATATTCAGAGGCTTGAACCCAATTTAATTTTCCATATGATCCATTCTGCAGGCCAAAGAATTATAAAATAATACGGTTGACGCCCGAAGGATTGATCTTCGCTGGGAATAGGACACAATACCATTTGAACTATTTCTACAATGAACTCTTGAAATAAAAAAAAAAAATTGACAGAATTTTAAATTGGTAACAGTTCGAGTGCCCATCCCTGTATATCGTATTTATTCACCCAACTGCACAAAGGTGGTATATAGCAAATTCTTGTGACGAATATGTAAATTTAATACATTTTTTTAAACAAATTGACATTTGTCTTAAATAAGGAACCAGCTAGTTTCCTCTATTTATTTTTGTATTTGATTGCGAATTTCCAGTTGAATATTTTATTTAGCCGCAAGATTCAATATAAGAAGACATAAATAGATAAAAAAAAACGTCGACTCATACCATACATCGATACAAACATATCGACTTATATGTTGTACACTAAACAATATGCGGAAGGAAAAAGGAAGGAAACTTCATGTGCAATAATCGATATTGAAAAAAATGCTTTGTTATGGGTGTGTATGTTATTACTGCGTATAGACTGGAACTGTGTTGGTGAAGTGGATTTGAGAAGGTCAAAGCATTAAATCGACCTCGCTATAGGACCGCAGCATGGTCTAGGAATTAAGTGGTAAAGGGATAACACGAATCTGCCTCACATAGCGGTGCTGGAAATCATCGGTGGTTGAAGCACTAGTGGTCCTCGATTGAACCGACAGGCATAGAGCTGGAATATAAATATACAAATGAAGGAATAAAGGTGACAATGCCGAAACCTGGTTCTGAAATTACAAAACGTAATATACTATCCGAAGAATCAAAAATCTTCGACACACTAGGATAATTAGCTCCAGTAACAGCAAAAATCCTTCTTCAGGATCTATGGGCGTCCGGAATCGATTGCGACGTCAAGGTTCAACCCAGTATCGAGAAAAAATGACATAATTACAAAGAGGAACTACACCAGAACTAGAAAAGATTAGAATTGATCGTTGGATAAACTACACAGAAAACTGTAAGATACTCGTAGAATTTCATGGACTTTGCGACGCACAAAGTCAAACATACGTCGCAATAGGCTATGCCAAATCTAAAATTTTAATACGCATGATTGCCGCAAAGACAAAGCACTCTTAAACCAGACAATCTCACTTCTAAGACTGGTGCTAAATGCAGCCTCAGTGTTATTTAAGCAACTTACTAAAATAAAAACTGCTTTGGACTTCGATAATATGCTGCTGGATAACAACAGGATAACAGAGATTTAGGCAAACACCGATCCTAGCCAATGGCATCACGTGGTTGTTGAAGAGAATCCTTCAGACTGTGCTTCTCGAGGGTTAAACCCGGGGAAATTATTTACCTACAGTATTTGGTGGGAGAGACCAACATATAACGAAAGAATCAAAACTATCCAAACACTAAACTTGATAATGAGGATATGCAATAAGTAAGCAGCATGGAAAGAATGTCGATAAGAACATTCACAACAACAGAGGAAAGGGCAATCATTGAAACGGCATGTATAAGCAGATTGCATACTGTTTACGATTTTCCTCAAATACAAAATTGAAAGCTAGAAAAATTTCCCCCTATTCAACCAAAACAGCTTAACACTGCCTTAAGAGCGTTAATTAGACTAGCAAAGCAGGAAGCCTTTGAACGAGAATTAGAAAAGTTGAAAGCTAGTAAAAACTTACCCCGAAGCAGCACAATGAGATCGCTTAATCCCTTTGTCGATGGAGTCGGTCTATACTAATAGTCGGTAGGAGTTTTATGAATTTTAATCTCTCATTTGAAGAAAAACGCCCAATAATAATGCCCAGAAGTCATAACTTATAAAAGGTTGCTTATCAAAGCCAACTTCAAAGAGAAGCTTCGCGGAAGCAAGCTGCGAATAAGAGTTAGACAGCAGAGATTGTATATAACTGAATGACATTTCGCAAACTGAATGGAACTCAAATATTAACCTTTAAAAAGCTATCGACGCTTCTAGCTCAAATTGAGGCTTTTTTTGAACTCTAGGATGTAAAATGCAGATCAATAGGACTTGTAGTTAAGATTTTAGCATTTCGATTTCGGTGATTGAATATAAGATGATTGAGATCTTTCCTAAACGTATATATAAACTTTTTCGTTATCACAGTTCGTTGGTGGTTGACATAAATCGTTAATCCTTATATTTTCGTTAATGTTTAGACGTATAGGCAGGGCCTGGATTCGTATAACTGTGAAATATGTTTTTGTGGAAACACTCGAGCTTTGTTTTGGCCCTCAACCACCGAACAGATTGGTTCGTGTATCACAGATGATTTTTAAGTATTCGTGAAACAGTTATGGCATTCAAAGATAATTCATCAGGAATAATTTCTTGTGTCAATCGTAGATCTTCGTACAACTTTGGACTACACAAACTCCACAGAGACTTCATCGGTGGCAGGTTTTAGGCTACCTTCTCAGGGCTTTCCTCAAAAAAGAAAAATATTCCATTTAGAATTTTCGGAACCACTTGAAATGGTCTGTATAGAGACTTAAGTTTTAGCCGAAAATCAAAGAGAGTCGTGTATGTTGGAGTGTATGGCTACCCAGCACACAAACGCAATCTCTAGTTTTGGTTTCCCATATACTATATGTCTCGCCAATGTAAATGTTTGTCGATTTGAACTAATTGTTCAGCTCTTATGGTATATGAACAATGGTTAAAATGGTATTTTTGTGACAATGTGCCCCTTAAAGCTCTTTGATTCTATCGACCAAAGTAGTTAAGTCTTCTGCCATTGTATTGTCCTCTATTAACTTCGCAGAATAGCGGCGGTTCATATGTGACTGTTAAAATAAAACGTTGCCTGGATCGTTAGAGGCCATTTTGTTTAATTGAAGCATGCTGACTGGGTAACTTAATAATCTCAAACCAGCTTAGTGATCCAAGTGATTATTGTAAGTGGTTTAAAGCTTAGACGCGTTTACGTCCTCAGAAACTAAGGATTGGTCGAGACATTTTTAAAGAGATATGTTATCTACTACGTTCATATATATACGTATGGTACAAGACTCTTTTTCAGATGACGGTACAAATCGAGACTCCCGTTCAGAAAATTTCACATTAGTCTTCTATGAGATTCATTTGTAAACAGACTCAAGTCAGAAGTTCGTCAATAACCAAAGACCAGCCAGTTGATCAATCATACCTGGTCAATAAGACCCCTACTGATCACGCCATTCTCCGATACATTCTCAGATCAAGAACAACAGTTAACTGAAGTGTCTTTCACATTTTGCTGCTGTTTCATCAACCTCATCCAGACTGATCCATGAACTAAGAATTTCTATGGCCAGCCTTCAACAACTGTGTTTTGATTCTAAAGTTGAATTTCATTTACAATACCAAACACCATTACAGATACCATTCCAGACCATTCTCACACTCCCAACTCACTTTGAAGTTCTTCGTAAATTTCACTTAGCCTGTTTTTGCAGGTGTGAATATTTTTTGTTCTAAATTGTAAGAGTGGACATGAGATGGGATAAGGAATGGAGGGGAGTGAATGGTCATTTTGTCTTGAGAATTTGTATATGGATTGTATGTGTGAACGATTTCCACTGGAAGCGAGTTAACGGTGTGTTGTAGACGGATTGAATAGTGATGTCTTAGAAGATGAGGGCACATCTGTGAGTGGAGCGTAGTAACAGATGAATCATAAAAGAGCCATTTTTGGTGTGCTCTGTGGGTTGTTTGCCGTTGAAGGTCGTCTGATGTATCCTCAGCTATTTTGTGTTCTTTCGTTAGCTGATGGTTCCGAAGTAATATGAAAGAAGTCTCATAAAACAATTGCAAAAGATTTGGTTTTACAAAATATTTAACACTAGCCTACTATGCGAATTTTAGTTACTCCCCTAGTACCTTCCTATATGGATTTCCGAAATGGACGCCTGTTAGTCTCAATCATATCTCGTATCATATCATATACAAAAATACACTTATTAAAAACTATATATTCAATAATTTAAATTAAAAAGTTTCTCGTTCTCATGTCCTATCCATGCCCCTAGCAGACAATTTTATATTTTTCATTTCACAATCTGTCAAAGTCAGAAAAGCGTATTTATAATTTTTGTCTTGTTAAAAAACCAATCATAAATATTATTTCCAACACAGAAATTAAACAAAATGAAAATAAAAAAAAAATTAAAAACAAATTCGAAATATTATAAAAATAAAAAATAAATTTATTAAACTTTTTTTATTTTTTATTTTTCACTCGAACAATAATAAAAGAAAAATATTGAATTTTTCTCGCTGTTCGTTCATAATATACACTTTTCTTCATTTATTGTATTTTGCCATAAATTTAAAATAATATAAAATTAAAGGTTTGGCATTAAACAAAAAAGAAAACTTTTCAAGTAATTTTCCAAAAATAAGAAACGAGAAGGAGTCTTAAGGTATATACACACGAATACCTATTCTTAGTCGTTACAAAAACAAACAAACGTTTTGTGTTATTTTTAATTCTTATTTTACTCGTTTTATTATTTTATAATATATATAAAAAATAAATAAATAAATAACAATTTATACATAATACATAAAAGCATAAAAAAAAAATTTAACATTTTTAAGCATAAAATTATGTTTTGAGATGATTTTTAATATTTTTATCGTCAACATTTTTTTTTGTTTTGTTTTAAATGTTGAATACAAACGTAAATAAAACAAAAATATTATTAAAATCCGGAAATATAAAATATATAAATATTATAAATAAATAAGCAACGTAACAGTATATATAAGACTGTGTTCGTTATTTTCAATTATTGGAAATTTATTTCGTTCTGATTTTTCACGTCTAGTGACGGATCGATTGATTTGTTCAGTATCAGTACATACAGGAGGTTGGAGCGGGAGGTACTGGATTCGATCCCGCATAGAGGCAGGAAAAGATATTTTTCACCATCTGATTATGATCAGAGGTGAGAATGAACACATCTGTGACCTGCTGTTGAATTGAGAATCCATGAGGTGACCCATCTTACATGGCAGTACGATTGGCTGGCGTGGAGCTTTGAAATGTGCAGATTGACCCACGTTAATCACCGCATTTCGTACCAATTGAGCTTGAGTGACGGAAGATACAAAAAAAAACAAAAAATCAGTACATACAGATCTATGGTTTTATAATTCGGTTGGCCAAATAAGGCAACATCAGGCTTATTGCCATTAGTCAAGTTGCTAAGTAATGGAATGTGATTCCCTATACTTGGTTAAGTTTGTTTCTTATTCCAAAATTTTTTTGTTACCAAACGGTCATGATAATTCGCTGCGGGAAAACTGCCTCATCACGTTAAGCTCTGCGGAAGATTGAAGTGAAAACCGCCGAAGAAGTTTAAATTTGTGTTATCATCATGAACATAATAACGAGTTTGAAGAGGCTCAGCAGTAGACCAAGTTAGTCGCGTTATAGGAACATGCGGTGCAACTACGTGATACAGATAATTATATCCGATAACGGAGCACCGCGACTATAGTAGAAAAAAAGCGACTAGTAGAGGTCAAACATAATAACGATGAGTGGTGCGTCTCTCAACATATTCTACCAATTTTCTTTTTCTCGTACTTTCGAGTAGAATGGCGCCGAACTTGTGTATTTATTTTTTACCTTTTTTATACCGAAGAGATAAACAACTACACAAAAAACAAGATATATACATACATACAGGCGCATGCACACACATATTCCCAGACAAACTCACATATGACCTGCCGGGTAAGGTTTTATTTTCTCTCCCATTGAAGACTACCCTGGAAATCAAATACTCGAGGTATACCAAAACAAAACACAAGTCCAGGTTTTACTAAATACGCCGGTTCATGCATGGCTAATGCATCCCATTAGTCAATTTGGTGACATTAGTCAACAATGGAATGGTCGCCGGATGTAGCTTAATGGTTAAGAAAGTTTCTCATCACGCCTCGGTCTCGAGTTCGATTCCCGCCGTTGACCAAAAATTAACATGCAACCGGATGACTTAAAAACGCGTTTGTGTGCAAAATCATTCGTTGGGCTGACCACTTACAATGTGCACCAATCGTTAAAATGGTTCATAAGGTTAATGTCTCTGTTGAGACGCGGTAAGGGCTTTACGGCCTCTAAGCCATAGATTTTTTTTTAGTGAACAATGGGTGATCATGCTGCAGACTGCACCGACTTTTGCTGCAATGGCTTCGCAGTACATAAGGAATAATAAAGTGTGGAGAAACCGTCCAACAATTATAGAGAATGAACCAGCAAGTGGTCTCGATGTTGCGACTATATTGCGTAGTAGAAAAGGCGATCCTTGCAAAGAGAAGAGTAGGTACCTGGAGCGGTTGAGAGTACTCTTCACAAGAAAACCAGAAGTGGGAAATTGCATCAGTCTTACATTCGTCCTTGACAGGACAAAAGTTATAGGTAACCACCAATAAAAGCAAGAGGGTGTTACTTGTGAAGCTGGGCGATCAAATCAGTGCACTTTCGAAATTTATAAAACTCAATCATGATTTGGTGAAAAGGCCATATTCATTTTTGATAGACCATATTCGAGTGTGGTTTGAATTTATTACGGGTCACGCAAACTCAACTATGGGAACTACAAAGTACAGGAGCTGTACCTTACA